>CAUYUJ010016891.1:211779-244279 GCA_963575745.1 Prorocentrum cordatum
GAGGAGGAGGAGGAGGAGGATGAGCAGGATGAGGAGGATGAGGAGGATGAGGAGTATGAGGAGGAGGAGGAGGAGGAGGAGGAGGAGGAGGAGGAGGATGAGCAGGAGGAGGAATTGGCGAGGAACTGGACGAGCATGTTGAGAGCGCGGATGATGCTGACGATCTGGTGACGATGACGTCCACGGTGATGGTGATGAGTATGGTTGGGATTTTTCCTACGACGATTCCGTGGACGGTGACAACGACGACGACGTTGACGAAGATGAGCGACGGCGACGACGACGATGACAATGCTGATGCTGATGATGATGCTGACGATGCTGATGATGCGGATGACGACGATGACAACGATGATGATGGTGATGCTGATGGTGATGGTTATGGCGATGGCGATGAGGATGTTGATGGTGGTGATGATGATGATGGTGATGTCGATGCTGATGCTGATGATGATGATGCTGCTGATGATGATGATGATGCTGATGATGCTGATGATGCTGTTGCTGATGATGATGCTGATGACGATGATACTGGAGGGTGATCATGGTGCGGGCGATGATGGGTGATCATGACGATGAGTCGGAGCAGGCGGAGGAGGAGGAGTAGGAGGAGGGGGAGGAGGAGGAGGTGATGGGCAACTGAACGAGCATCGTGACGGCACGGGTGATGATGGCGGTAGTAATGATGATAATGGTGATGGGGGAGCACTACTACTGTGCTGGTGGCGACAACGGCGACGACGACGACGGTCCCGCTGCTAATGATGCCGTTGGTAATATTGATGGCGCTGATGACGACGACCACGGTGATTGTGATGATGATGATGATGATGATGAAGATGCTGATGATGATGGTGGGGTTATCGACCATGATGATTCGGTGGATGGTGACAACGACGATAACGATGATGATAATGACTGGTGTCGTCGACGACGACCGTGGCGATGACGATGCCGATTCCGATTGATGACGGTAATTAGGATGATGGTGATTTGGATGCTGCTGATGATGATTATGATGGTGATGGTGAGGGTGATCACGCATATGATGATGCTGATGATGACGATGATGATGCTGCTGCGGCTGATGCTGGTGGTGATGATGCTGCTGATGATGATGAGGGTGGTGGTGGTTATGCTGCGGATGATGGTCGATGGTGGTGATGTTTACGTTGACGATGTTGACGACGACGATGACGACGATTTCGATGCTGATGACGATGCTGAATACGATGACGATGATGCTGCTGATGATGATGATGATGATGATGATGATGCAGGTGTTGATGGTGATGATCATGATGATGATGATGATGATGATGATGATGATGCTGATGATGATGATGCCGACGATGACGACGACGACGACGATGCTGACGACGACGATACCGTGGACGGTGGAAACGATGACGACGTTGACGATGATGAGCGATGCCGATGACGACGATGACAATGCTGAAGCTGATGCTGCTGATGATAATGCTGCTGCTGATAATGATGATGCTGATGATGCTGATGATACTGTTGATGGTGTAGATGATGCTAATGGTGATGGATATGGTGACGGTGATGATAATGGTGATGCTGCTGATGATGATGATGCTGCTGCTGCTGATGATGATGATGATGATGATGATGATGATGATGATGATGATGATGATGCTGCGGATGATCATGACGATGCTGATGATGATGCTGATGGTGATGATGAATATGATGATGAACCTGATGCTGATGACGATGGTGCTGATGCTGAAGATGCTGAATCTGATGATGCTGTCGATGATGACGACGTTGATGCTGATGCTGATGATGCTGACGATGGTGATGCCCATGTGAGGAAGAGGAGGAGGAGGAGGAGGAGGAATGGTAAGAGGAGGAGGGGAGGAGGAGGAGGACGAGGAGGAGGAGGAGGAGCAGGACGAGGAGGAGGAGGAGGAGGAGGAGGAGGAGGAGAAGGAGGAGGAGGAGGACGAAGAAGGAGCGGCCGACGAGGAGGAGGAGGAGGCGGCGGAAGGGGTGATGGGACATTGGACGAGCATGGTGAGGGCACGGACGATAATGACGATCGTAATGACGATTTTGTTGCGGCGGGACACGACTACGATGAAGGTGGTGACGACGGCGACGACGGCGATGGCCACAATGATAATGTTGCCGTTGATAATGCGGGTTATGATGATGACGACCACGGTGATGGTGATGATGATGATGTTGATGATGATGATGATGATGATGATGCTGATGATGATGATGATGATGATACTGATGATGGGGCTAATGATCATGATGATACGGTGGATGGTGTCGACGCCGATGACGATGCCGATGCTTAACGATGGCGAAGACGTCGACGACGACGATGATGCGGATCATGAACGATGGCGACGGCGATGATGGTATGGCTGATGATGCTGATGATGATGATGATGATGATGATGGTGATGCTGCTGATGATGATGCCGAGGATGATGATCATGCTGATGCTGATGATGCTGATGATGCTGCTGCTGACGATGATGTCGACGACGATGATGATGATGCTGCTGCTGCTGATGATCAGTGATGCTGATGTCGATGATGCTGATGATGAGGATGTCGATGACAGTACCGATGATGCTGATGATGCTGATTGAGATGACGATCATGCTGATGAGCATGGAGAGGCGGATGATGCTGAGGCTCAAGGTGGTGATAATGATGTCGGGGCTGGCGGACATATTGTACTGATGATCATTGTGCTGCTGATGAGGATGTTGTTGATGCTAAGTATGATGACCAGCATGATGGCCATGATTGATGATCATGATGATGTTGGTGCTGATGGTGCTGATGACGCTGATGCTGATGCTGATGCTGATGCTGATGCTGATGCTGTTAATGTTTATGCTGATGACGTCAACGATGATGATGGTCACGATGATGATGATGCTGATAATGATGATGATGATGACGATGAGGACGAGGATGTGGATCATGATGCTGATGCTGACGACGATCATGATGCTGATGCTGATGCTCAGGATGATACTGATGATGATCTTGATGACGAAGTTGATGTTGCTGATGATGATGCTCGTGATGATGCTGCTGTTGATGCTGATGATGATGATGATGCTGCTGATGATGATGATGCTTCTGATGATGATGATGAAGATGATGCTGATGCTGATGATGATAATGCTGATGATGCTTCTGGTGATGCTGATGGTTGGTGATGATGATGCTGATGATGCTGCTGCTGCTGATGCTGATCGGAAGGAGGATCAGGAGGAAGAGGAGGAGCATGAGTAGGAAGCGACGGCGGAGGCGGAGGCGGACGAGGAGGAGGAGGATGAGGAGGAAGGGGAGGATGCGGAGAGGCGGTGATCAGGACGAGGTGATGGGAACACACACGCGCATGATGAGGGTACGGATGATGCTTATGATGATGGCGATGCTGAGTATGATGACGATACTTGTGATGATGACGATGATGATGATGGTGCTGATGCTGCTGATGCTGATACTTATGACGATGGTGGTGATGCTGATGATGATGATCATGCCGAACGTAATGACGATACTGATGGGGTGGAGCACGGCTAAGCTGATGGTAGCGACGACGGCGGCGACGACGATGGCTCCACTGGTAATGGTGCCGCTGATAATGCTGATGACGATGCTGACGACGACCGTGGTGATGGTGATGATGATGGTGGGGCTACTGACCACCATGATACGGTTGATGGTGGCAACGGCGATAACGATGACGATGATCGACGATGGCGACGGCGATGGCGATGATGATGCTGTTGCTAGTGATGATGATGATGATGATGATGAGGATGATGATGATGATGATGATGATGATGCTGATGATGATGATGATGATGATTTTGGTGGTTGTGATGATGCTGAGTTGACAGCTGATGCTGCTGATGCTGATGGGTGGTGATGATGACGACGATGGTGGACTGGTGAAACTGGTGATTATGCTGCTGCTGGCGACGATGCTGTCAATGCCAATGCTGATGGTCACCATGATGACAATGATGGTGATGATGATGCTAATGCTGATGATGCTGATGATGATGATGAGGATGGTGACGGTGATGCTGATGATGATAATGCTGATGCTGATGCTGATGATGATGATGATGATGATGATGATGATGATGATGACGACGTCAATGCTGCTGACACCTCGGATGTTGTTGATGGTGATGGTGCTGTTCATGGTGATGGTGATGATGCGCATACGGATGATGATGTTGATGATGATGATGATGCTGATGATGATGATGATTGTTATGCCGATGACGATGGTGATGATGACGACGATTTAGGCGGATGCGGACGGACACTCGGCGACATCTTGGGAACGCGACTGGTGATGACGTCGGCGACCACCGTCATGATGACGATGCTGATGATGATGCTGCTGATGATGATGATGATGATGCTGATGCAGATGCTGCTGATGATGAGGAGGAGTTGGAGGAGGATGAGGAGAATGATGTTGCTGCTGCTGCTGATGACGATGCTGATGCCGATGATGATGATGATGATGATGATGATGATGATGATGATGATGATGATGATGATGATGATTACCAATATTAAAATGATGCTGATCATGATTATGACGATGATGTTGGGAATGCTTATGCTGGTGATGATGCTAGTGATGATGATGCTACTGCTGATGCTGACGAGGATGAAACAAACGATAACGGTAATGATGCTGCTGCTTGCAATGCTGTTGATACTGGTGATGTTGTTGATGACAATGGGGATGCTGCTGCTGATGATGATGCTGATGTTGATGCTGTTGCTGCTGCTGCTGCTTCTGATCATGATGAAGGTGATGATGCTGCTGATGCTGATGCTGACGATGCTGATAATGAGGTGAACGTTGGCGGGGCGGATGCGGACGGACAGGAGGAGGACACGGAGGTTGAGCAGGCTTGGGAAGAGAATGATGACGACGGCGACCACAATGCTGATGATGATCAGGATGATGGTGATGGTGGGTATGAGGATGATGATGTTGATGGTGATGATGCTACTGCTGATGATGATGGTGAGGAGGCGAACGCGGAGGGGGAGGAGTAGGAGTGGACGGATGATGAGCAGGGGGAGGGAAGGGAGGGAGGGCGGGCGGGAGGGATGGAGAGGAGGATGATGAGGACGAGGATGTGGAGGATGTGCTTGAGGGGGGAGGGGGACGACCATGATGATGACATTGATGGTGATGCTGCTGATGATGATGCCGATGATATGATGATGCTGATGATGCTTATGATGGTGATGATGATGATGATGCTGATGATGATGCTGCTGGCGGTCATGTTCATGATTGAGCTGATGGTACTGCTGCTGCTGCTGGCGACCACGACGACGACGACGACGACGACGACGGTGACGCCGATGACGGTGATGATCATGATAATGATGCTGATGATGTTGATGCTGCTGATGATGTTGCTGTTGATGATGATGATGCTGCTGATCTGACGGCGAGGATGGTGATGGTGATGATGGTGATGCTGATCATTGCGACGCTCATGATGCTGACGATGACGATGATGATGTTGCTGCTGCTGCTGATAATGCTGATGCGGTGGAGGATTGTGGTGTCGATGGCCAGGAAGAGAAGGAGGATGAGTAGGCGGGATATTGGCGCAGGAGGGCATCTATGATGATGCTGATGATGATGCTGCTGATGATGATGATGCTGCTGATGATGATTATGATGATGATCATGATGATGATGCTGATGATGATGATGATGCTGATGCTGCTGATGATGGTGATGATGATGCTGATGCTGATGCTGCTGCTGCTGCTCTGCTGCTGATGATGATGATCCTGATGACGATGGTGATGCTGCTGATGCTCACGCTGATGATGATGCTGATGTTGATGATGATGGTGTTGGTGGTCGTGGTGGTGGTGGTGATGATGGTGGTTATGGTGTTGGTGATGATAATGATGATGATGCCGATGCTGATGGTGATGATGATTCTGATTATGGCGATGCTGATGCTGCTGCTGATGATGATGATGCTGATAATGCGGATTATGCTGATGATGACGACGGTGATGCTGATGATGCTGATACCTACAATCATGATGCTGATGGGTTGTGCTGATGGTGATGGTGATGGTGATGGTGATGGTGATGGTGACGATGCTGATGATGACGACGAAGATGATGATGACGATGCTCATATGATGCTGATTGCGACGATATTGATGGTGCTTCTGATGAAAGTGATGCTGCTGACGATGATACTGATGATGATGATGATGATGATGATGATGATGATGATGATGATGATGCTGATGATGATGATGATGATGATGATGATGATGATGATGATACCGGTCATGGTGATGGGGATGGTGATGCAGCTGCTGCTGCTGCTGCTGATGATGATGATGATGCTGATGCTGATGCGGATGCTGATGCTGATGCTGATGCGGATGCTGATGTTGATGATAATGATGGTGATGGTTGTGGTGGTGGTGATGATGCTGCTGATAATGCTGATGACTATGATGTTGATAATGATGCTGATGATGACGATTGTGATGCCGATGTTGATGCTGATGCTGATGGTAGTGGTGGCAGTGGCGATGCTGATTATGCTGATGATGAAGATGATGGTTATGGTAATGGTAGTGGTGGTGGTATTGGTGGTGGTGGTGATGATGATGACTTTGTTGTTGATGATGGTGATGATACTGCTGCTGCTGATGATGATGAAGCTGACGATAATGCTGCTACAGATGTTGATGGTTCTGATGTTAATGCGGTGGTGACCATCGTGCTGCTGCTGTTGATGGTGACTGTGGTGGTGGTGATGATGATGGTGGTGGTGATGATGATGACGACGACGGCGACCTCATGATGGTGCTGATGATGATGCTGATGCTGCTGCTGATGATGATGATGAGCAGGAGGAGGAGGAGGAGGAGGATGAAGGAGGAGGAGGATGAGGAGGATGAGGAGGATGAGGAGAAGGGGAGCAGCAGGAGCAGTGCGAGGAGGAGTGGGAGGAGGAGCGTGATTAGGAGGATTGGACAGCTTGCCAGGACCCGCTTGCTCCCTGTTGACCGTCCCGCCTCTTTCTCCGTGTGGGTGCGCGTCCTTTATCTGCCCGGGCCAGGCTTCATCGAGGAAGAGTTGATGATACTTTTGATTGGCATGAGCTTCGGATGTGTGCGTGCAACGTGCAGCGAGGAGGTTGGAGGGATGGATGGGGGAGGATGAGGGAGGGATGGAGGGGGAAGGAGGGAGGGAGGGGGATAGGGGAGGGAGGGGGAGAGAGTGAAAGGGGAGGGAGGTTGGCGGGAGAGGGTGGGGAGGGATAAGGGCGGAGGGGGAGGGCCCAGGCGGAGGGCCCAGGAGGAGGAGGAGGAGGAGGAGGAGGAGGAGGAGGAGGAGGAGGAGGAGGAGGAGGAGGAGGAGGAGGGATGATGATGGAGGGATGATGATGATGGTGACGATGGCTGAGAGGATGGAGGCGGTGCTTACGACGATGACGATGCTGCTGCTGGTGACCACAACGATTTTTTTTTTGCCAGGAGGGTAGGGGATCGGGGAGAGGAGGAGGCGACGAGCCCGCGCCGGGGCCCCTCGGCGGCCGATCCCAGGCGAGCCGGGGAGCCCGCCCTCGCTGCCGCTGGGCCTGGCGCGGCAGGTCATCAACCTGGTGCAGACCAGCACCGCCGAGTGGCTGCCGCACGTCTCCTTCACCGCGGGCGCCTCCGCCCGCGCAGCGCCGCGCCGCTCCGCGCTTTCTCACCTCCCCCCCCAACCCGGGCCGCCGTTTCTGTCGAGCGCCCACGTCTGAAGAATGTAGCTCAAGTCAGCGG
Organism: Prorocentrum cordatum; assembly: GCA_963575745.1. Taxonomy (NCBI): domain Eukaryota; class Dinophyceae; order Prorocentrales; family Prorocentraceae; genus Prorocentrum; species Prorocentrum cordatum. The sequence continues at coordinate 219,646 of CAUYUJ010016891.1, forward strand.
AGTAAAAACCACCCGGGCCGGACAATTGGCAGTTTACTTAACGGCCTTGGGCGTTTACTAAACAGCCCTGCCCTGTTTGATTCCTTCTTCGGGTGCGTTTACTGAGCGGCCTCGCTTGTCGGGGTGGTTATTATGGGGGTGGATTTTTTGCCCTCTATCAGGGGCAACAATAGCAGGGGGGGGATACAGTGGGGGCGCGCATCAAGAGGCCATGTGCTTTTCGTCCGGGAGCCCTGGGCTTCTTTGCTCCGCGCGCTGCGCGGTGGTTTCCCGCGGCCGTTGAGGAAGCTGCTGCGTTCAGGGTGCTCTGGGTCCCCCCTCTAGGTGCAGCCCCCAGGCGGGTTTTCAGGGTTGGGTTTCTTGCGAGGGTTTCTTGCGGCCGCGCCCGCACTGTAATCATATGGGGGGGATGCGTCGACCCCCAATCGCCCATTGATCGCCGATGGGGGCCCGAACAGCCCAAACCTGCCCAGGAAGGTGCGGACTCACTGTCGGGGGCCTATCGCCGATCCAACGGCGATGTATCGGCGATTCCAGGTCGATGTTTCCCCCCTCCCTATGCCAGACACCCGTTATCGTTGCCCCTCAATTGTTGTTGACCCTTGCCGTCCGCCATTCTGTATTCAAGTGGCTTGTGCCGTTCCGCTGACCCCCAGAAAGAGCGAGTGCGTGCGACGATCTTGGAAGTTATCTGGTGGGTCGGAGTTTCTTGGATGCATTTGAGGGGCTCGTGGGATGCCTCTCAGGGGCCTCCTTCAGAAAAGGGAAGGGGGGAAGAGGGAAGGAACAGAAGAGGAGGGGCACGATCATCGAGTTGTGGGTATGACGCCTGTTCAATAGGCGTCATACCCACAATTCGAACATCCAATAGTATTGGATGTTCGTTGGGATCTTGTTGGAGGCCCCTCGGGGGCCTCTTGGAGGCATTTTGGAGGCTTCTTGGGGGCCGTTTTGAGGCCTCTTGGGGCCTCTTTAAGGCCTCTTGGGGGCCTCTTGGGGCCTCCTGGGGGCCTGTTGGGGCCCAAGGCTCAGATTTTCCGTTCGTGTTCCCAATCTTGGGCGCTTTTAGGGGCCGTCTTGGGGCCCTCTTGGGCCGTCTTGGACGCCTCTCCGGCCGTCTTGTGGCGCTCTTGGGCCGTTTTGGGGCCTTCTTGGAGGCCTCTTGGGTTGTTTTGGAGTGGTCTTCGGGTCTTCTTGGGCCGTCTTGGAGCGTCGGAAAGCCGGAACGGCGAGAACGCCAAAATCTTTAATCAATTCAACCTACGAAAGGTAAATCACTGATTTTTGCCTCCTGGGGCCCTCTTGGGGGACCTCTTGGAGGCGTCTTGGGGTGTCTTGGAGGCCTCTTGGGCCATCTTGGGGCCATCTTGTGCCCCTGTTTTGGACCTCGTGCGCCTGTTTTGGACCTCATGCGCGCCGTCTCGGGATTGTGGAGAAGCTCTGGAGGCCGCGGGGATATGCGTTGCGGAGCTGGGCCCCCCACGTGCACTTTGGACCACCCGGGGGGGGGAAAGGGGGAGGGGGGGCGCCAAATGTCTCACACGCCTTCGCGGCGGAGGGCCCTCTCGCGCGCTCGGCTTACAACTCGGGGGCCCCCACCAGGCCCGGGGGCAATGCCGGCATCGGGCGGGGCTTGGAGCTAGAGGAGGAGGAGGAGGACGAGGAGGACGAGGAGGAGGAGGAGGAGGAGGAGGAGGAGGAGGAGGAGGAGGAGGAGGAGGAGGAGGAGGAGGAGGAGGAGGAGGAGGAGGGTGAGGAGCAGGAGGAGCTATTGGCGCCTATTGGCGCCAACATCGCAGGTCGGATTTCGCTCGGAAAACGATCGGATGAGGGCTTCGGGTTGCGCGCAGACCCCCCCCGCCCGGCAAGCGGGGGTCGGCGGATTCTGTCCATGGAGGTGCCCCCCTCCCCTCCCCCTGGGGGCCCGCACCCGGCCTTTCCTCGGGGAGGTCCGGAGAGCCTCGTCGGGGCCGCCCTCTCGAAGCGTCTTGGGGGGCTTTTGGGGTGTCTTGTGGCCCTCTGAGGCGCTTCTGCATGGGGCCCCCATGGGGGCTCTCTTGCGCCCTTTCCTGGGGCCCTCTTCCGCGCCTTCTGGGGCGCCTTTCGAAGAAGAAGAAACGCCATAAACATAAACTTTTGGCGCTCCGCGCGGATTTCTTGGATCCGGGCTGGCCCCCCCCCGCCGCCCCTTCCTGCGCCGCCCCTGGCGCGCTCCGCGCACCAGGGAGGGGGGTCCAACGTCGATCCAAGAAATCCGCGCAGAGCGCCAAAAGTTTGTGTTTATAGTGTTTTCTTCCTCTAGTCTGGGAACGCTCTTGGGCGCCTCTTGGGTCTTCCCTTTGCCGTCCAGGGCCTTGTTGGACACTCTCGGGGCGTCTTGGGGCGTTCTGGGGGTTAACTTATGGCCCTCTCAGGCCCGTTGGAGCTCTTGGGGCCTTCTCGTGCCCTCCTGGAGCCCTCTTGGGGCCCTTCTCCACGCCTTTTGGAGCGTCTCGGATCGCTCTTGGGCGCTTCTGTGGCCAGCTTGGACGCTCTGAAGACGGAGAGGGTGAATATCCTCACATCGTGCAAACACAAAAGGCGACTCATTGTCTTTGATGTTGAAGGGCTTTGGGGAATCTACTGGGGCTCCCTGGGGCCGTTTTTTAGCCCCACCCCGCCCAGGAACGTGCGGTCTGGCCATCGGGGGTCTATGACTGGTCTGTCGGCGATGCATCGTCGTTTCCTTGGGGCCAGTTTCCCCCCTTATCGTTGCCCCTGAGGAAGACTCGAGCTCGGTGGACCTCGGGCCTGCCTCCGCTTTTTGAAGGTCCCGAGACGAGTCTTGTCGGTCCAGTCCTCGTGAGGTGTTTTCAGCGAGAGTTTGCGCCAGATTGCTCCCTGCTCCCTGCTCTCCCTGCTCCTGGCTCCCTGCTCCCTCCTCCCCCTTGCTCCCTGCTCCCTCCTCCCCCTCCCGAAAACTGTTGAGAACCTTTTAGACAGCCGACAACTCAAATATAACATCTTGAGCACCCTCGAACACAAATAAACACTCCGAACTCCCTTCTCCCTCCGTCTTCTCTCCTCATCCTTTTTCCTCGTCCTTCTCCTCCTCCTCCACCTCCCTCCTCCGTGCTCCCGGCTCCATCCTCCTTATCCTCGATGTTCTCTTCCCCGCTCCTCTCTCCTCCACGCCCACTCCCCTTCGCTCTCTCTCCTCCCTGCCTCCCTGTCTCTTCTTCCTCGTCGTCCCCCCTTCTCCCTCCTCCTTCCCTCTTCCTCCTCGTCGTCCTTCTCGTCGTCCTCCTCGCTGTCCTCCTCTTTTTGTTTTTCTCATGTTTCCTTCTCCTCCTCCTTATCCTCCTCCTTCCCTCCTCCCTCCTCCTTCCCTCCCTCCCTCCCATCGTCCCCTCCCTCTCCTTCCGCTCCCTCGCGCCTCGACGACGAACGACGGCCTTGGGCGTGGGCAGGGGGGGGGGAGGGGCGACGGGCGGGGGGAGCGCGAGGACGACGCCCGCCAGGCGTGCTCTGCCCCCTGTGTGCGCAGTCCGGCGACCCCCACGTGATCGACGTCGCGGAGCTGGGGGAGGAGGTCGCCCGGGCGACCTCCTCGCCCCGGGGCGGGCGGGCCCAGAGGCTTCTTCTCTCCACCGCCCCACGGGCTCCTCTGTGAAGGAGGAGGAGGAGGAGGAGGAGGAGGAGGAGGAGGAGGAGGAGGAGGAGGAGGAGGAGGAGGAGGGAAGCGCCCATCGGGGCCCCCAGTCCCGCTTTCTCTCGGGACCCTCGCAGGACGCGTCGTAGGGGGGCGACGGATGGGGGGGCGGCGAGGGCTGCCCCAAAAAGGGTCCATGAAGGGTCCCTGGTCCCCAACGGGGGCCCTTGCGGGCGCTTTTCGGGCCCGAACAGGGCACCTTTCTCCCCCCACATTGATCGCCACCCCATGCATTCGCGCTCCCGTGTCCTCCGTGTCGAGGCGGCGGTGAGGTTGTCGGCGACGATGGCGGCGTCGTTCGCGAGTTTCTGTCTGCGCCCTTGGAGGTTCGCGTTGTCGCCACGGATGGGTGCGGCTCGGAGAGCTGGCCCGGGTGGATCCTGGGAGGGGTCTGGGGCCATCGTCCGACGAAGGCATCTATAGATCACCTCCGTGCCAGGCCAGGGCTGTCCTGGGCCCTAGGATGGTTTATAGACCCTCCTGGCCTCGGCCAGGAGGGCGTATACACCATGCCAGGGCCAGGACGGCCCTGGCTTGTCACGGTGGTGGTGTATAGATGCCTTCTGCGTATCTCGGGGGGAGTGGGAAGGGCACTGCTCTTAGAGCTCCTTGGTGCCCCTGCAGCGCTCGTAGTCTGCCTGCTGCTCTGCGAGTGGCGTGCCAGCCTCCTTGCTGACAGCCTCACAGCTTGATCAGCTTCGACATGCAACAAACAACCTCCCCCGTCCTCACTCGTGATCGTTTTGTATTCATGGTTTTGCCGATCTGCGCGGGCCCTCGCACCCCCCCTCCCTCCCCCCCTTATGGAGTAGATCTTGGCTGTTTTTAGCGCCCGTTTCGAGCAGGTCGGGTCGCACGCAGCCGCACTAAGCAGAGGTCTGGAGCCAGACCCCCTCTTTCCCCCCCTTTCCGCCCAATGTCGAAACGCCGAATACAACAACGCTCACCTCCTCCCCCGTCCTCCCTCCGCTCGCCCTGCTCCCCCCCCCTCCCGCCCTGCTCCCTCCTGTGCCCCATGCCCGCCCGTCTGCTGCCCCTCCCTTACTCCCGCCCTCCCTCCCTCCCTCTGTTCCTCCCTCCCTCCCTCCCTCTCTCCCTCCCTCTCTCCCTCCTCCCTCTATTCGCCCTCTCTTCCTCTCTCTCTCTCTCTCTCCCTCCCTCCCTCTCTTCCTCCCTTCCTCCTTCCCTCCCTCTCTCCCTCCCTCTCCTCCCTCCCTCCCTCCCTCCCTCCCTCCCTCTGCTGCCCCTCCCTCTCTCGGCCCAGGGACGGCCCGACGGCCCCCCATCCCTCCCCGCTGGGGAGGGGCCCCCGGGGCATATTGGGAGTGCCCTGCGCCGCGCGCGCTACTGCACTTGAGGCCTGGCTTGAGGAGGGGGCAGATGGAGGGAGGGGTGGGAGAGAGCGGGCAGAGGAGCGGAAGGCGGAGGAGACGGGGGCGCTCCCTCCCTCAACCCTCCTCGTGCTCTCCTTGCCCCTCCCCTCTTCCTGCCTGGAGGGTTTCTCCGAAGGGCTTGGGCGACCTCTCCTCCTCCTCCTCCTCCTCCTCCTCCTCCTCCTCCTCCTCCCTCTTCCTGCTGCTGCTGCTCCTCCTCCTCCTCCTTCCTCCTCCTCCCCTCTTCCGCCCCCTCCCCCTCCTCCTCCTCCCCCTCACCCCCCCCTCCCCCTCCCCCCCCTCCTCCTCCTCCTCCTCCTCCTCCTCCTCCTCCTCCTCCTCCTCCTCCTCCTCCTCCTCCTCCTCGGGTCGCCTGCGGCCCCGAGGGAAACCGTGCACTCCCTGCACCCCAGCTGCACCCTCCGTCATCCCGCGTGCGCCCCACGACGACGAGGATCACGACGAAGAGGACGACGACGATGATCGATCCTTGGTAGGCGGCGATTAAGGCTGGACTGGGCAGTGGGCAGTTTTATTCGAGCTGGATCGAGCCTTAGTCGGATTTTGTGAGAGCTGGATTTTGCGGCAGTTGGATTGATTGGAGCTGGATCGAGCACTGCGGGCCTCAGACCCCTCGATCGCTCGCTCGCTCAAGCAGGCGAGCGAGCGAGCGAGCGGGCGATTGCACCGACCACCTCCTTCCTTCGCTCGTTCGCTCGAGCGAGCGAGCAAGCACGTGAGCACGCGAGCACCATGCATTCAATGTCCTGCAAGCCCGACATGACCCACCCGACTCGCTCGCTCGCTTGCTCGAGCGAGCGAGCAAGCAAGCGAGCACCATGCATTTGGTGTCCTGCCCGCTCGCACCGAGCCTCATTTGCACCAGCAAGCGACCGGGCGAGAGGACCACCTCCTTCCTTCGCTCGCTTCCTCGAGCCAGCGAGCGAGCGAGCGAGCGAGCACCATGCATTGAATGTCCCGCCCGCCCGACCCGACCCGACCGACTCGCTGGCTCGCTTGCTCGAGCGAGCGAGCGAGCGAGAGGACCGACTCCTCCCTTCCCTTGCCTCGCTTGCTCGCTCGCTTGTTCTGGCGAGCACCATGCATTTACTGACCCGCCCGCCCGGCCCGAACCGTCCTCCGACTCGTTCGCCCGCTCGCTCGCTCGCACGCTTGCTCGAGTGGCCAAGCGAATGAGCGACCGAGCACGCGAACACCATGCGTTTAATGCCCCGCCCGCCCAGACCGACCCGCCCGACAGAGGTTCAATTAGAGTCGGATCGTGCCCGAGTAGGAAGCTAGTAGAGTTGGGTGCAGCTCTGGTAGGATTATATTAGAGCTGCAATGAGCTATAGCGAGATCCACTGAGATCTGGATCCAACTACAGTAGGATTCGAGTAGAGCTGGATTCAGATGTAGCAGGGTTCTAACAGAGTAGGAGCGAGCCCTGGAATTCTATTCGGTGATGGGGAGGGGGGGGGCAGTTCGAACCCCTCCCTTGCACATGGGGTGGGCCCAGTTCGACCCCCCTCTTGCAACTCAGGGTGGACCCCCTCACCAGTTCGAAGACCCCCCCTTTTGCACGGGGGGGGGGGCACCCACGCGGTTCGACCCCCCGCACGCCCCTTGCAACTCGGGTGGGTGGGTGGTTGGACCAATTCCAGCCGATTGGTGTTAATCACAACTGACTTGGCCAGTTCTCAACTGGCCAGCAAAACCACTTGGCACCACTTACAACCAGCCATCTTGAGCCGACAATGGGATTCCATGTGTACAGCACTGGAAACTATTCAGACAACAAACGCACGCCATAACAGTAGACAGACATTCTGGGAAGCAGCATGAGTGCCCCAGGTGGAATTGGTCTTAGTTTATTTTCTGACATTTGGGAGCTGTCGTCAATTGAACTGGAGCTTTACGGTTGGCGGCTGGGAACTAGACGACTTTCGTACGACAGCTGTTTGAAGCTTCGCGTTGCGTGGCTGTCATGTGAGAACTGCGGGGATTTCGTCAGTGAACAGTAACGTGCTCAAAACAGAGCGCGGATATCCAGCAGGCAACCAGACAATTCGTAATGAGAAGCCCATCGCGCACATGTGAACACTTGAGATGTAAAGTGAAACTCGAATGCAGGCTTCATGTGTGCAAATCACAGGAACGAGCTTTTTCGAGCATTCAGTACCATTAATATACTAGTTTACTCTGTGTCAACATGTACGTGCAGCAAGACATTCGCTGATCCCAGTCTTCCGCATCACTCTGTAATGGCCCATGCGCTTTCCGCTTGGAATGTGAGAGGAACTACGCCGACCATGGCCTTCCGCCGATCTAATGATTATCTACGATGTGATTTCACTACGGCTTCAACAGGACATGCGTTGGTCACAACCTCCCGCTGAATGCTTTTACATGTTATGTGATTGTTTCAACATGCATTCAATCGGGCAGAGGGGACCGAACGACTCGGCAGCGGCTGGAGAGGGCAAGTGGGGGCCGAACGATTCGGCGGCGGCGGCGGAGGGCAAGGCGACTCGTTCGGCCACCCTCTCCCTCCCCATAGTTTCGGGCCCCCCCGAACCCCCGAGGACCCGATTCGCTTCCACTTGGAGGGTTGCCCTCGGGGGTTGGGAGTTTCCCGCGCCCGCAAGAAGCGAGGCAGGGTCCCACCGATTCGGCTGCGGCAGCGGAGGGCAACATGACCCGCTCGGCCCCCCACCCCATGGGTTCGGACCTCCTCCCTCCGAGCCCCCGACGGCGCAAAACGTTTCCATCTGAACCCTCGAGGGGCTGGGAGAGCCTCGCGCCCGCGGGAAAAAAGGGCGGGGGCCGAGCGGCGCGACGGCGGCGGCGGAGGGCAAGGCGACTCTTTCGGCCCGCTTTTCCACCGAAGGCCCCAGTGGCTGCGGTTGCGCGCGGCCCCGCCCCATCTCAGCGCGCGCCGAACGGCCCAGTGGCTGCGGTCGCATGCGGCCCCGCCCCATGTCGGCGCACCCCTCGTACGTTTCGTGGCCCCATAGAGGGCTCCACCGAATGCCTCAGGGGCTGCGGTCGCATGCGGCCCCGTCCAATTTCGGCACACCCCTCACACGTTTCGTGGCCCCTTAGGGAGCTCGAGCGAAGGCTCAGTGGCTGCTGTCGCATGCGTCCCTGCCCCATTTCAGCGCGCCCCTCGCGCGCTTCGTGGCCCCATGGGGGGCCCCAGGGAAGGCCCCAGTGGCTGCGGTCGCATGGCGCCACTTAGCCAATGTCGCCCCGCCCCGCTCACGTTTCCTTTCGCTCAGGGAGGTCCACCGAGGGCCCCAGTGGGTGCGTCCGCATGACGTCGCCCCGCCCATTTCGGCCGACCCTTCATACGTCTCTTGAAGTTCGAAGCTCGAAGTTGCAGATTCGAAGTTCGACCTGCGGAATTCGATCTTAGACGTTCCCCAAAACGGCCAGGGCGTTCCTCGCGAAACCCGGCTTCGAGGAGGCTGGGGATGTGTAGCTGTCTCGCGCTACAGTCGCACCGCCCCGCGACGGGGCCCCGCGCGTGTCGCAGTAGGCTTACGGTCGAATTCCGGTTCGCCCCGTCCAGACTCACAACGCAGGGGGGGCTTGCGAATTGCCATGGGGTGTTTCTGACTGAAAAATCCACTTCCTGTTCTCCCTCATCCTGCGTTCTCTGTGCCCCCGTTTCAGTTTTCCGTGGCACATTCGTCGCCGTGTAGTTTGTGAGTTCAGTCGTGATGGTGCTCACGTGAATGACGGGTTCAGAGTTTCGCATTCCGTTGTTTGGTGAAGCGTTCAGGGGCGTAGAGACGTTTACATGAATTCTTGTGCATGGAGCGGCCATGTTTATACCCGCCGCGCGTTTTTAACAGGGTTGGGTTCTTCGCCAGGCTTTATTGTGAATGCCTTGCGGACGGTGCCGCCGACCCTGACATGGGAACGACGACAACGGCGGCGGCGACGACAACGACGTTGACGTGGGTCGGAGTCCTCATGAATGCTTCTTGGGGTTTCTTCGAAGTGCTCGCGGGTGCCTCGTGGGGGCCTCTTGGGAGCCTTTTGGGGGCCTCTCGGGCCTTCCTGGGGGCCTCTTGGGGGCCTCTTGGGGGCCTTTTGGTTCCTCCTGGGAGCTTCTCGGGACCGAGGGCCCGAAATGTTCGTTCTTGTCCCCCTCGTCTGGGTACCTCTTGGAACCGTCTTGGGGGCCTCTTGGGCCGCCTTGGAGGCGTCTCGGGCCGTCCTGGGGCCCTCTTGGTCCGTTTTGGGTCCCTCCTGGAACCCTCGTGGGCCGTTTTGGGGCGATCTGGGGGGCCTCGTGGGCCGTCTTGGAGCGGAGGCGGAATGGGCGAGAACGCCAAAATCCTGGAGTGCTGCTGGAGCCGTCTTGGGAGTGCTCCTGGAGGCCTCTTGGGGCGTCTTGCAAGGCTCTTGCGCCGTCTGGAGGCCGTCAAGGCGTCTTGGACAGATCGTTCGGCGATTCGGGTCCCTCTTGGACCGTCTTGGGGGCCTCTTGTGGCACTCTTGGCCCGTTTTGGGTTTTTTTGGCGCCCCAGGACCCTCCGAGGGGGGAGTCGTATCTGACCCGGGACTCCCCCCAGGGACCCCCCCCGCGACCCCCCCCGGGAACCCCCGCCCTCCCGGGCCGGGGAGGGATCAAAGGGAAGGGACTTCCCTTCGAGTCAATTACAGCTTTGCTCAATTTCGCTTTGGCTGCCGTGCCTGAGGAGGAGGGCATGGGGAAAGGGGGGGATCAGCGACGGGCCCAGCGCTTGAGGAGGGCCCAGGGAAAGGGGGGCAGCGGCGACGGGCCCAGAGACGGGGCAGGGAAAGGGGATGACGAGAGACGACGACTAACGAATGCCGGAGACGACGACTCGAACGGACAAGCTCCCCACCTACGCCGACAGCCCCCGCGCGCCCTCCAGGGCCCCGCGCGCCGTTGGTTCGCTCGTTCGCTTGACGCTCTGTCGTCCACCCCCCGCCGGCCGCCCCAGGTCATCGTCTGCCCCAGGAGGGCCCGTCGGGGGGGACGCCGCCGCCGCCGCCGCCGCCGTCGCGCCGTCGTCGCCGTGGCCGCCGTAGCCGCCGCCGCCGTTGTCGTCGCCATCGCCGCCGCCATCGTCTTTGCCGGGCGCCCGCTGGCCTGGTCCGGTCTGCTGCCCGTTGCCCTCCGCCGCCGTCTGGCCGGTTGGCCGTCCTGCTCCTGCTGTTTCTGCTGCTCTTCCTTGCCTTTTCCTTCTCCTCCTCCTCCTCTTCCTCCTCCTCCTCCTTCTCCTCCTCCGCCCTCTCCTGTTCCTCCTCCTCCTCCTCCTCCTCTTCCTCCTCCTCCTCTTCCTCCCCCTCCTCCATCCCCTCCTCCCCACCTCTCCCTTCGTGTCCGACGTAAAGGGAGGGAATGGGAAAGGGGGGACTGCGAAATCTGCCGCGCGCATCTGAGTACGGCCCCGCCGACAGTATTCCCCTCGGTGCACTGGTGCCCCCCGCGCCGCGAGGCGCCGAGCCAGCCAGCCACACGAGCTGATCTTCGGTGGCCCCCGAACGGTGCGACGAGCACACCGTGTGATGACCCAATGGTGATCGTTTTTTATTCATTGCTTTGCCGATCGAAAATGGCCCTCGCACCCCCCCCCCTCCCCCCCCCCCCTGGACTGGATCTTGGCTGTTTTTGGCGCCGGTGTCGAGCAGGTGGAGCCTCTCCCCAAAAAACACGCACTGTCCCAAACAGTTGCACTTGGCAGAGGTCTGGAGCCAGACCCCCCCCCCTCCCTCCCCCCCCCTTTCCGTCCAGTGTCGAAACGCCGAATAGAAAAAAACGCACTCCACACCGTGTGATGACTCAATGGGGGTTCGGGGTGACCGCACGCTTGTAGGATTCAGGTCGTTCTCCGAGCGCGTCTCCGACGACTGGGGCCGCCAAGGTACCAAGCTCGTGCGGCGAGCGACCGTGCGGTGAGGTCTTTTTTCTGGATGCCGAGGTCACCGCACGGTCTGTCGCCGCACCGTATTGGGACCCCCCAAGGTTTGCTGACCCCTCCTCTTGCCACTCCCCCCCTCTTGTCCGACCCGATCCCTCCTCCTCCTCCTCCTCCTCTCTCCCTCCTCCTCCCTCCTCCCTCCTCCTCCTCCTCCCTCCTCCTCCCTCCTCCTCCTCCTTCCTCCTCCTCCTCCTCCTCCCTCCTCCTCCTCCTCCTCCTCCTCCTCCTCCTCCTCCTCCTCTCCTCCTCCTCCTCCTCCTCCTCTCCTTCCCCCCTTTTGTCAGACCCGATCCCTCCTCCCCTTCCTCCTCCTCCTCCTCTCCTCCTCTCTCCTCCTCCTCCTCCTCCTCCTCCTCCTCCTCCTCCTCCTCCTCCCTCCTCATCTCCTCCTCCTCCTCTTCCTCCTCTTCCTCCTCCTCCTCCGCCTCCTCCTCCTCCTCCTTCCTCCTCCTATCGGCTGTCGGGCCCATTCCTTCCTCTTCTTCTTCTCGGTTGTCTGACCCGATCCCGCCTTCCCTTCCTCTTTTCGGATAGCCGCGCCAATTTGCCTCCACTCTGCATCCTTCCTCCTCCTCCTCCTACTACTACTCCTCCATCCTCCTTCTCCTCCTCCTCCCTCCTCCTCCTCCTCCTCCTCCTCCTCCTCCTCCCTCCTCCTCCTCTCGGCTGCGGGGGTCTGGCAGGTAAAGTCCTCGGCCGTCCGTGCGCGCTCCAGTCTGCTGGCTGCGTCCGCCCAGAGGTTGCTCGCTCGCGCACGCCCGCGCAGCTCCGTGCGCACATCGAAGGTCGGCACCACCCAAACATACTTACACTATATGGTGATCGTTTCCTTATTCATTGTTCTGCAAATCGGCGTGGGGCCTCGCACCCCCCCCCCCCCGCCAATGGAGTAGATCTTAGCGGTTTGTGGCGCCTCTTTCGAGCAGGCGGAGTCTCCCCCACAGGACTCACTGTTGCAAGCAGTCGCACTAAGCAGAGGTCCAGAGTCAGACCCCCTCGCCTCCCCCCCTCTCTAGCCTGCCCCAGCTCTGGGCAGGGTAGGGCTGGGCATGCTGGGCTGACAGGGAAGGGGGGACGAGCGCCCGCGCGCCGTCGCTCAGGAGCGAGCGAAAAGAGCGCGTGGCGCTGCGTGGACCCACCCCGTTCACCTGTTCGGTGGCCACGCCACGGCGAGTCGCACGCTCGGAATTCTTATAGTATAGGCTCCGTGGCGGGCGCTTCTGGCCATGTCGCTCGGGGAGCGATGTGCTGCAGCATGTTGCATACACTGCGTGCTCGGGTCGGACGCGCGTGTGCCGGCATGTCCTGATGCGTTCCAGAAGAGTCTCGGACGCCCCCCGCGGGGTTCTTGGATCGGCGCTGGGCCCGCGACACTCTGATGCCCGTACGTTTTTGTTGGTTCTCTTTATTTGTCTGGCGATGGCGGTGGCGTCGGCGTCGGCGGCGGCGACGTCTGTGGGAGGGGCGCGCGGGCCTCGCGGCCCCGTGGGCACCGGGCGCTCTTTTTTCGCGGAAGACCCCGCGCGGAGCGCATCCGTGGGATCGCGCATCGCCACACCCGTATGGGGGGGTCGTTGGGAGGAGGACTGGCTATTGGTATGGGTGCGGGTTGTCGGACCCTGGGGAACGCTCCCGTTCGAGCGGTTCGAGCGGGGACCCCCATCCGACAACACGCACCCATAGCCCTCTCCGACCCCCCCATGGGTATGTGTGTGTGTATTGTGTGTGTGTGTGTGTTGTGTGTGTGTGTGTGTGTGTGTGTGTGTGTGTGTGTGTGTGTGTGTGTGTGTGTGCGTGTGTGTGTGTGTGTGTGTGTGTGTGTGTTGTTGGTTCGTCAGGCAAGGGCTCAGGCCCAGGTTTCTCTGTTTGCCTGCGGGCCTCTGGCCATATGCTGGGAAGGTGTCGAGCAGGTGGCGTCGGAATCGGGCACGAGAACTTACGCCAGAGAGAAAAAACCCAATCAGTGGATGGGTTGACGGACATGAGTGATATGGGATAGTGAGATCGATGGTGGGATCTCATTGTGAGGACGATGTAAGGTCGCTCGTGAGACTGATGGTGAAGTCGATTTAGTGAGATCGATCGTGAGATCGCTCGTGCGATCTATAGTGAAATCGAATATGATATCGATAGTGATATCGATTCTGATATCGAAAGGGACTTCGATGGAGAGGTGTGTAATGAGATCGATGGTGAAAACGATCGATAAGGAGATCGACCAGGAACCCGGGAACCCGGCAACCCGGGAACCCCGCCGCCCACCGAAATTGGCCCGGCATTAGCAAGTGGGAGCCGGGGAATCCGGAACCGGGAACCTGGAAACCAGGTCAGTTGCCGAAACCGGCCGGGGACTCGCGCCAAATTTTTCCACATCCGCCGGGGCCCCGTCCGTGCAGGCACCGATGGGGGAACTGCGTGTCCGGAAGAGGGGGTTCTCCAACAGGTGTCTCGCCGCGCACGCGTTCGGCACGTGTTGCTACGTGCTCCCGGCGACAACGGGGCCCCCAGAGGGGGTATCCAACTTGATAGCGTCGGCTTCTTTGCCCGTGAAGTTGCGTGCGCGAAGGGGGGGGGGGTGCGTGCGCACGGGGCATGTGTTTTGATGTGTCCACGGTTGCGTCGGATGTGCAGCATGGTGTGAGGGGAGCTTTTTGCCTGCGACATCCTTGGGGGGCGTTTCGCTTGAGGCATCTTTCCGCAATTGAGATGTTGGAGAAGTTGATTTTCGACGATGGCGATCTGGTGATCAAAACTGAAGGTTTCGCCTGAGACATTCTCAGACCATTTAGATGTTGGAGACCGGCCGTCGGATATCCAGCATGGTGTAGGGGGAGCGTTTTGCTTGAGACATCTTGACATTAGGGGGAAGTTTGAGGTGTTTGTTTACGAAACTGATGGTCATAAACGAAGATTTCGCCTGAGACATCCTCGTACACTTGAGATGTTGGAGATCGGATGTCCGACATCTAGCATGGTGGGTGGTGGGGGCGCTTCGCATGAGGCATCCTCACAGCATGAGGATGTTCGAAGTTATGCTTTTCGACCTTGGTTCTCAACAGTGAAGATTTCGCTTCTGACATCTTAAGGACATGAGATGTTGGAGATCTGACGTCGGATGTCCAGCATGGTGTGTGTGTGTGTGTGTGAGTGGGGGCGTTTCGCCTCCGATGTCCAAAGGGTTATTCGGTGAACTGAGCTCCCGAACTCTACGTACCTTCACGAGCTTGGCTCTCGCCTGCGGCATTCTCACACATGAAGGTGTCGCCAGAGAACTCCGACAGCATATCGTCTGACTTTGTTTCCTTACTGCAACCGCGGCCAAAGAGTTCCCGACCGTTTCCCTGGGGGGTACTTTTCGGTGGCTGCCGAAGGTGCCCCTGGCCCAAGGTGCCCCCAGCTTTTCGCTCCATTTGGGAGCCCCTGGGGGCCTTCTGGGCCTCGCGAGGGGTGCTCTGGAAGCCGTGGGGGCCGCCTTGGGAATCTTGGGGGCACCTTGGGCCAGGGGCACTTCTGGCAGCACCCGACAGAGTGCCCGACCGCTTCCCCGGGGGTGCTTTCTGCGCCCCGAGCCCTTTTCTGACGGCCCCAGGGCCCGAAAGCGCCTTCCCCCTTCCCCCCTGGAGGCCGAGCTCGAGGAACAAAAGCGCCTCGCCGGAGATCTGTGGGAGACGTTCGCCGCTCGGTGAGGCGGATATCCCCTCCAGCAGTACTGGGTGAAGAAGAAGAAGAAGAAGAAGGAAGAAGAAGAATAATAATAATAATAAGAAGAAGCCCTGAGCCTAAGAACCCTACACGTGAGGCTACAGTCGGCCCGGATTAGTAGGTTGACCCTGCCAAATCAAGGGTACCTTTGTGTCTTGTGTCTCGCGACCCGTGCCTCCTGCATTCCTACGGCAATGTGGCCGTCCTCTCGCGTGTCCTGTCCCATGAAGTCCGACTGTAGGGAGGCTCAGAGGAGGACGATGGCGGCAGCGTCGAGACGATGAACGACCCCTTGCTTTTGGCGTCAGCCGCACTGCTGGGCCTCGCCCGGCGGGGCCGCGGCTGCCCCAGGGGCGCCGAGAGGCCTGGCTCGCGGCCCCGCGGGTTTCGGGCCCAGGACGCACGAGCCCGTGTCGCTGAGGCACGCGGCGTGGGCGGCGCAGTGGCGCCAGGACGGCCGCGCGCTGGCGGGAGGGGGTGGGCGGCGGGGTGCCGAGCACCACCCACCGAACCACCCCAACCCAACCCGAAGGCTTCAATTTGCCCTCCATTTCCAGTGGGGGGGTGGTCGGGGAACATTGAAAAAACACCTGGAACCCGTACCCCCCCCACCCGAAATTCGGGCGAAATTCTGGTCTCCAGGTTGGGTTGGGGTGGTTTGGTAGCTGGTCAGCCGAGCACAGCGACGACTGCCCCCCACCCCCGCCGCCGCCGCCACGAGGACGACCCCGACGGTCTCGACGATCTCGGCGACGGCAGCGGCACCGACGACCACGACGAGGACGGCCGATCAAGACGACGACCACGACGACGACGGTGACGACCTCGGCGAACTCGACGACCTCGACGACGACGACGACGGCGATCTCGACGAAGACGACGACACCGACGACCACGACGACGACGACGACGACGACGACTACACCGACGACGACGACGACCCCGACGACCACGACGACCACGACGACGACGACGACGACGACCTCCACCACGACGACGACGACGACGACGGCCACGATGGTGACGACCACGACGACGACGACGACGGACGACGGCGACGACGACGACGACGACCTCGACGACGACGTCGACGACGACGACTATGTACAACGACGACCTCGACCTCAACGACAACGTCGACGACAACGTCGACGACCTCGACGTCGACGACGACGACGACCACTACGGTGGTGACGGCGACGATGACGACCTCGACGACTACGACGACGACCTCGACCACGACGACGATGAGGACAACGATCTCGACGACGACGACGACGACGCCAACGACCACGCCGACGACGACGACGACCTCGACGATCTCGACGAAGACGACGACACCGACGACGACGATGATGACGATCCCGACGACGACGACGACCACGACGACGACGACGATCTCGAGGAAGACGACCACGACCACGAAGACGACAATGACGATCACGACGACGACGACGACCACGACGGCGACGACGATCTCGACGATGACGGACGACGACGACGACGGGGACGACGGCGACGACGACCACGAAGACGACGACACCGGCGACGACGACGACGATGACAACGACGTTGACCGCGACGACGACGACGTTCTCAACGACGACCATGACGGCCTTGACGACGACGACGGTGACGACCACGACGACGACGACGACGATCTCGACGACGACGACGACGGTTACGACCACGACGAAGACGACGACTTTGACGACCTCGACGAGGACGACGACACCGACGACGACGAAAGCGATGACCACGTCGACGACGACCATGACGACTACGTCGACGACGATCTCGGCGAAGACGTCGACTTCGACGACCACGACGACGACGACACCGACGACGACGACACGACGACACCGACGACCAGGACGAACTCGACGACGACGACGACCTCGACCACGACGGCGACGACGACCACGATGGTGACGACCACGACGACGACGGCAGCCTGGACGACTACGACGCGGACGATGAACACGACGACGACGACACCGACGACCACGGCGATGAACACGACGACAACGACCTCGACGATCTCGACGAACATCACGACGACGACGACGTCGATGACGAGGACGATGTCGATCAAAACGACGACGACATCGACGGACTCGACGAAGACGACGACACCGACGACCACGACGACGATCACGACGTTGACCACGACGACCACGACAACGACGACCTCGACGACGATGACGACGATGACGACGACGACACCGACGACCACGACGACGACGACGGCGACGCCGACGACGCCTCGACGACGACGACGACAACGACGAAGATGGCCGTGCGTTGGCCTAGGGCTGGGCAGTGGGGGGATGAGGGGGGCCGAGGATGGGGGGTGGAGACGTTTGTGGCATCGGGCCAATCATAGCAGCGACTAACTCCACCCGGGCTGCCGCCACGACGACGACGACGACGACTCTGACGACGACGACGACGACCACGACCTCGACGACGACGGCGACGACGGCGGCGACCTCGACGACGACGGCGACGACGGCGACGTCGACGACGACGACGACCACGACCACGACCTCGACGACGACGGCGACGACGGCGGCGACCTCGACGACGACGGCGACGACGACGTCGACGGCAACGGCGGCGGCGATGACGACGACGTCGACGACGACGACGACCTCGGCCACGACGACGACGACGATGGCCTTGACGACGACGACGGTGACGACCACGACGACGACGGCGATCCCGACCGCTGCTGGCGGATATTGGACTGAGGACTGGAGTAATGATGCACAGCTTGCCCCTATCCCCATTTGCCGCCGACGCGAGCGCGATCCTGAGTCCTCTGCCCATCGATTTTTGGTCCCGTATGTGTAATGAATTCTTCGCTGTGCCTGCTACTGTCGAATCCCTGCATCATCGTCATGCCGCATTACGGGAAATCTCGGATTTTCCTTGTTTCTGAGCCGACTCGAGGTTGCTCCGTGGTATCCGTGCGCCTGGGCCCCTCGTGCTGGGATCTCTTCCTGGGGGCCTGTGCGCGACACACGGATCGGGGGGCCCTTTTTCCAAGATGCCCGTCCTCAGGCGGGGGCTGTGCTGTCGCAGGTGTCCTGGACTCATCGTCAGAGGGCCCCGCGTGCTGAACTTGCGGCTATGGTGGAGTGCCTGCGCCATGTGGATCCAGCCCAAGTCCTGCGCGTGGTGACTGATCACCACAGTGTTGTTAAGGCTTATGTTTGAGGCACGGCCAGATCGTCGTCCAGGCTAGCTAACTACGACCTTCGGTGGGAGTTCTGGCAGCTGTTTGACGCTCGGCCCGCCTCTTTCAGCCTCTCTCATGTTCCCTCCCGCCTGCTCTCTGATGCCTCCAATCACGCGCGCTTTGCCGATGCAGTCGATTGGTGCCATGTTGCTCTCAGTTCTATTGTCGATGCTCTGGCTGATGCTAGAGCCGATGAGACCCAAGTTTCAGCGGATGTTGTTGGCGATTAGAATGACTTGATCCCACAGGCTTGCCGGGTGCTCGAGCACACGTGTATCATTCTTGAGTGTGCTGCCCTCCGTGTCGAGCCCGGTCGAGGGCTGGATAAGGCTCCAAGTGGCCTGGATTTCAGCAGGAGCAGGAGGAGGAGGAGGAGGAGGAGGAGGAGGAGGAGGAGGGGGAGGGGGAGGGGGAGGGGAGGGGGAGGGGGAGGTGGAGGAGGAGGAGGAGGAGGAGGAGGAGGAGGAGGAGGAGGAGGAGGAGGAGTCGCAAGTGGATCGCTGAGGGTGTGCGGTCGAGTTTCAGTTCTGGCCCATGTCTGGTGATTTGCGGCAATGCTCCGTATGCAACGGTTAAGTCGGGCAATCTTCAAAACAATAAAAAACAGTAAACATATTCAAATATAGTAGTTATGCCTACAGGAGGAATATTCATAAATAGTAACAATAGTCCGGGGACGATGTGTTTTTTCCTAGTGTTGGGTATGCGTTGAGTATGCTTCGATTATTTTTGCATGTTCGCCCAAAATCCGCCTCTAGGAGGACATGCCCGACCTAAAGCAACGGCCAGGTCTTGGACACTGCTCCCTCCTTCCGCTCTCGTTTTGCAGTCCAAGTGCCTTGCTTCGCTTGGTTTGGTATCGTTAAACCGATCCCCATCCCCATCCCCATCCCCTTCGAGACCCCGACCAAATTACCCCCCCAGTTGGGGATACACACCTCGAAACCCGAAGGGAACGGCCTATATCCCCATCTAGGGGGGTACATCGGCCAGTGGGGCCCAGGCCACGCCGCTGGGGACGGGGGTCGGGTAAACGATGCTCATTGGTGAGGATAAGGGAGTGGGCGTGTGTGAGCGTGTATGCAGCGGGAGGGTTGGGACGTTCCAGGTTCGTAAGTTGGCTCGGGCCCCCAGCTGCTGACCTGCCCGCCAGGAAGGATTCTCTCTGTCGTGTGTTGGCTTTGCAGCCTGCCCCTGTCAGCTCTTTCCCGTGGGGACATGTTGCCAAATCTTTTCCAGATGCCTGCAACATGTTTTAAGCTGTCTTGTACATGCAAACAACAAACATTTGTACTGCACTTCTCCGACAGGTTAAGCACATTGTTAAATCAATGATCGGATTGTTGGGGTGTCCACTGTCATGGCATCCCAAACCATGTGGTGGACATCTTCTTTGCTTTTCTGCGGTGCTTGCGGGCCCTGGACCCACAAGCGTCTCCCGGTACTGATCTGGCGGGGGCCCTGCCCCGTGGCCTCGCTGGGCCCACATGCTGCTACCCGGGCTTAAGTCGGGCCTGTCCCTCTACAGGAATATTCCCAAATAGTCCAAACATAGTCAGGGGACGATTTTTTTTGGACTATTTTTGACAATTCTGGAGTATGTTTGATTACTTTTTATTTTTCGCTCCAAATCCGCCTGTAGGGGGACATGCCCGACCTAAACCCAGGCCCAGCTCAGGGATTCGAAGAGGATATGTATAAGGTCTTCCTCCTGACAAGGCCATCCCGTTTTGGCTTGCTTCAGGATCTGATCAATCTGAGAACAACTCAGCGCTCCGCTCTGTGGCGGCAGCCTTGCGCGATCGCTGCCCCCCTGTATGACAGGGGATCCGATTCATTTTTCTGTCCTGTCATCTCAGTCCTTGCACTAGTTGATTTGGAGCCTGGATGTCAGCAGCGCACTGCAAAACAACGCTGCTGATGTTGCTGTTGCCGATGATGGTGATGATGATGGTGATGATGGTGATGATGATGCAGCTGATGTTGCTGTTGCTGCTGATGATGACGACGACGACGATGATGATGATGATGATGATGACGATGATGATGATGATGATGATGATGATGATGATGTTGATGATGGTGTTGGTGGTGATGATGATGAGGGTGATGATGATGATGCTGATGATGCTGCTGATGATGATGCTGATGCTGATGCTGATGCTGATGCTGATGCTGATGATGGTACTGATGATGATGCTGCTGCTGCTGATGATGATGATGATGATGATGATGATGATGATGATGATGATGATGATGATGAAGAGGAGAAGGAGGGGGAGGAGGAATTTGGGATTCGGATGGATGAGGACGATTACGAGGACAAGGACGAGGACGATGGAGGAGGAAGGCAATGGAGGAAGGATGGGGGGAGGAGGGACGCAGGGCGGGGCAGAAGCGCGAGCCTCGGCAGCCCGCTGGCAGTCCCCCGCCAGGAGGTCTCGCCGAACTTCAGCCCGCCGAACTCTCCAGAGGGGCCCAGGGGCCGGCGGCGTGGGCGCACGTGCTCGATCTGCGCGGGCCCTGGCGGCGCATCCCGCCGGTCAGGGGCCGCCCGCCCGACCCGCCCGTTAAGCCCGTCGTCGCATTTATCGTCGTCGTCATGGTCACTATTCTCGTCGTCGTCGTCGTCGTCGTCGGTGTCGTCGTCGGCGTCGGCGTCGGCGTCGGTGTCGGCGTCGGCGTCTCGACGGCTGATACGGTGGAGGGCCCGCATGGGGCCTGCCGAATTCAGCCCGCAGAGCGGGAGTCACGGCGGGCCCCCGGGGGAAAGCTTGGACGCAGATTTTGCAATCAGTGGGTATTTGGCGTGCTCCCTCGACGTCGAGGCAGTACCCCTAACATCGACTGATTGGTACCGGCCCTCGTCGATCGGCGAGGGTCGGTACCAATCGTTGCAATGTTTCTTTTGAGCGTATTTGCACCCCTTTGGTGGATTAGGCGGTCTTGGAGGCCAGCTCGGGGCCTTTTGGGGTGCATGGGCCACGACGTGCCTGAGGGGTGTGCGGAATCGAGGCTCCAAGGAGCCGTCTGGAGGGCCAGCTGGGCGTCCAACATTCGCGAAGTGCGTGAGGAGTGCACCGAATTGAGGGCCGCGGTAGTGCTAAAATTCGTATTTCGACCATTTTGGCTTCTTGGGCCGCCCTCCTAGGGTCTCTATGACGCCTCAGGAGGCGCCCAAGAAGGTTCCCCAGGACAGTTTTCGGAACCCTTTTAAGCGATATTGGACGCGCATGTCCCGAACAACGCGTTCTCGGCCTCTGAACAAGTCACGCGGGGACCCTCTGGGAGCGCGCCAGAGCGCTTGGGAGGGCTCGAGAGCGCCCGGATGTCTGGGCTGTGGGCCCTTTCAATTGAGCTCACTACAGAGAGCTTGAGGGAACCTGAGGACCTGAGGACACTCCACTTCGTGCCTCGAGGCACGGTGGCACATTTTTTTGGTTCTCTCTCTCTATGTATATATGTACCTGGTTATGCGTGCATGTACGTGTATGTGTGTGTGTGTGTCTGTCTGTCTGTCTGTCTGTCTGTCTGTCTGTCTGTCTGTCTGTCTGTCTGTCTGTCTGTCTGTCTGTCTGTGTGTCTTTTTGTTTGTCTGACTGTCTGTCTGTCTGTCTGTCTGTCTGTCTGTCTGTCTGTCTGTCTGTCTGTCTGTCTGTGTGTCTGTATGTATGTACGTACCTACGTATGCATGTGTGTTTTATGTATGCGTGTGCATGTATGTATGTACACATGCATGTAGGCATGCTGTAGACATTCGTGCATGCATGTATGTATGCACGTATGTATGCAAGTATGCATGAATGCATGCATGCACGTATGTCTGCATAGGTGCTTGTGCATGTGATGCATACATGTATGCATGTATGCCTGTATGTTTGCATGTATTGATGCACATATGCGTATGCTGTGTGTATGCATGGCCATATGCATAGATGAATGTAGGTCGATAGGTCGACACTCATATATTTATGCCTGTATGTATATGTATATGCATGTCTGGCGTATGTATGTATGTATACATGTATGTATGTATGTATGTATGTATGTATGTATGTATGTATGTATGTATGTATGTATGTACGTGTGTACGTATGTATGTATGCATGTATGTATGTATGCATGCATGCATGCACGCATGTATGCATGCATGCATGCTTGTAGGTAGGCAGGTAGGTCGGTATGTAAGTAGGTATGTATGTAGGTATGTAGATCTGTAGTTACTTATGCATGGACTGGTATGTTGTAAACATACAATTACGCACACGCATGTGAAGGAACGGGGTGGAGGAATGCCATATATGTCTTTGAGTTTTTTGTTGCGGGGGAATGGGGCTCTGGAGTCCGGAGGCCTCCGAGAAGGGAGGGATGAGAACGAGCAGGAGTAAGAGCAGGAGGAGGTGGATGATTCGGCAGGGGAGAATAACTTGACCAGGAGCAGCAGTAGCAAGGAGGGGGGAGTTGCACTCAACAAGAAGACGTTCTACCGCGTGTTTTCTGCTAGCTTCTATCTCTTTGCGGCTGCCTCTGGCGTGGGGCTTAAGACGATCTTGTCCACCACGATTACGGCAAGAGGTGGTGCACGGATGGCGTGTGCGGCGTTCGGCCCAATCGAAGGCGAAACGAGTTGCCCCACAACTTTTGGTGCATTTTATGTTTTAGCGGGTCAATCCTGCTTTAACGCAGCCTCGGATGAGTTCGGATTTTCCACACTCGCCCGCTTCTCATGGCGATCTCGCTCCTCCAACTCTTGACGCATCGCGTATTCAGACCAGTGCGGACGCACCGGCCCCACCATGGGCAGCAGTGTGGATCGGAGTGAGAGCTCTATAGGTCCCTGCCCTGTCTTTACCTACCCCGCGCACGGCGGTGGTACCTCGCGCTGAGTGGTTCAGCCTTCAGCGTGTCGCTCTGGCCCTATCAGTCTTTTCGGATAGGCCGGCTGCGCGGACTGGCGCCGACAGGGCGACTCTTCCGCAGCGTTTAATCGAGCATTTTGCTTACTGCATGTGCATACTCGTGTACTGCGGGTTTTACTGCAGGTGTCCTGCCTGTTGAAGCTAATTAGCTTCGCCTGCTGGCCCAGACGACGCCTACCGCTCCCTGTCCGCCGCCTCGGAGCCGCCGACCAAAAAAGTATTCAGACCAGTTGCAGTCAGCCGCTGCTGTATGAGTGGGCCGGCCGGCTTGCGGCGCGTCTAGCTGCTAATTGGGCGGCTGTCGTGACCCGTAGCGCTCCTGACTCCGCGTGCGCCCTCGCTTGCGGACGCGACCGAATAAGTATTCAGACCAGCTTGTGCAATTTAGGCTCCTGCTTGTTAGCTGTAGCTTTGGACGGCGCGCGGCCCTTCCGTTTGCGCATGCGAACAACAAACCATTCAGACCATCTCAGTCGTGAGAAAAGAGGGGGGGCGGATCATCACCAGCGATGCGCAGTCGGGGGGCGCAATTCAAGCGAAGGTGGGATCGGCCCAAGCAAACCACCGCCGCAAGATGCACCCCGGGAAGACAACCAGGGCTGAGCGTGCGCTCGCCCGTGGCGACGCTTCGCGCATGCTTTGGGGCGCCTCGAGCCTGCCCTGGGAAGAAACAGAGGCTTTCCGCAGTGGGCGTCCATGCCAAGAAACATCCTGCTTACAGTCAACCCGCATAATAAGGATGGGCAGCCTTCCCAAGCATACCCTTGCATCCTTCTCCCTTCGGCCCATCCTTGGCCACTTTCCCTGGCCGTGCCCCGCTCGAAAAGCGTCTAAATGGCCCTCCAACGCCCTTGCATGCTTATCGCGCATCCTTGCTATACGGGTTGATTGTACCTCCAGGGTGCCCCGGGTTTCTTGGGTTTCGATGGTCTTGCTATGGGAAGCGTGACGGTCTAACGATCCATGGACGTCCTGGGGTCTCAGGGTGGGGTTTCTTGTGGAAGGTTTCTTGTGGTCGGGCCCCTGCCGTAAGGGGCTTGGGCTGGGGGAGGGGGCCCGCTGGCGCTCTCAGGGGCCCTGCTGGGAGTATTTGCGGGCCCAGGGCGCCACCGACCCATTGAAGGAGGGGGTCCGAACTCAGCGCTGCCTGTGCGGAGCCTGAGTCATTGTTTCCTGGAGCTTTCTGCCTGGCTCCCCCGCGCCTCTCTCGGCCACCAGCGACGAGGCGTCGTCGGGCATGCCCAGGATGAGGACACGTTCCGGGGCAACGTAAGCGGGGGCGATGGGGCTCAGGGGGGGATGCATCGGCTCCCAGTCGCCCATTCATCGCCAGCAGGGGCGCGATCGCCCAAACCCGCCCAGGAGCATGCGGCTTCGCCATCAGTCTCGCCGATCTCTCGGCGATGTATCGTTCGGTCGGGCATGTCCCCCTACAGGCGGATTCTGGACGAAACATGAAACATAGTAGTCAATAAATAATCAGCACATCGCCCCCATATTATTTTCTGACTATTTTTTGGTGCTCCCCCTGCAGAGGGACATGCCCGACTTGACTATGTCGCCGATGCTGGGTTGATATGCCTCCCTTCCCCCCTTGAGCTGGCCCTCCCTTCACACGGCGTTAGCTGGCTGCCCCTGCTTCCTGACCTGGTTGCCCCCCGTTGAGGGGGAGGGAGGGATGGAGGAGGAGGGACGAGGATGAGGGAATGGCAAAGAGGAGGCGGAGGAGGAGGAGGAGGAAA
>CAUYUJ010016891.1:249279-258014 GCA_963575745.1 Prorocentrum cordatum
CAACAGTGATTTTCCAACGGTTTTGGGAGATTTGGGAGCCTCTCGGGGGCGTCATTCGCAGGCTCGGTGGCCACTTGGAGCCGTCTCGGTGCGGTCTGGAAGCCTGTTGGGAGCATGCTGGAAGCGATCTTGGTCCATCTTGGGCTGTCTTGTGCGATCTTGGAGTCCATCTTGAAGCCTATCTGGGGCCATCTTGAAGCAATCTTGGGCCGTTTTGGAAGCTTTCATCCTTCACTAAAAGACGGCTCCAGACCCAGGGATAGGGAGTAGGGGGAAAGGTAAACCTCTCCCCGTCGGGGAAGAGGGATGTTGGCAGAACTCACTTCTCGAACCACTCCCGCCCGGTCGGCTGGTGGGATTTTGAACCCCAGCCGGGGCTTCCGAACTCTGACCTGCAGGGGTAGGGTCCGCAACTGGTTGCCGGCTTTCTGCTCCCGCGCCCCCTCGGGCCCGCGCGAGGCGCCGCGCCGCCCGAGGCACGGCGCCGCCCCCTGCCGGGCGGCGGCGCCCGCCGCGCCCCGCGCACGCCCCGCGCCCGCCCCGCGCCCGCCGGCGCCGCCCCCGATGGCGCGGCGCCGCCCCGCGCTCGCTGGCGCGCTCGCCGGCGCCGCCCCGGCGGCGCGGCGCAGCGCCCGCGGCCCATGCTGCCTGCGCGGGCCCGATGGCGCGGGGCGCGGCGGGCTCCGCGCGTTGGCGCCGAGGCGGCTCCTCGCGCCCCCAGCGCCGCTGGCGCGCCGCCGGCTGCGCGCCGGGCCTCGCGGGCGGCGCCGAGCGGCCGCCCGCCCGCCGCGCCGCGGCGGCGCGGGCGCGGCTGCGCGGCGGCTCACGCGGCTGCTCGGCCTGGAAGTGCGCGGCAGCCGGTGGGCGGCCGCGCTGCGGCTATGGGCCCAGGCGAGGCCCGCCGGGCGGGACACCGCGGCGTGCAACGCGGCGCTGGCCGCGCTGGCGAGGGGCCGGCTGTGGGGGGAGGCGCTGCAGCTGCTCCGCGGGATGCGGCGGCGGGGAGTGCCACCGGACGTCATCATGGGGGAACGAAGAATGACTCAAGCATGAAAACTCGGAGGTCCGCGCGGATTTCTCGGATCCGCGCTGGACCCCCTGGCGGCGCCCACGGCGCCGCCCCTGGCGCGCTCCAGCGAGGGTCCGAGAACTCCGCGCGGACCTCCGAGTTTCTATGTTTATGTCATTCTTCGTCCCCCTAGACTCACCTACAACACCCTGATCAGCGCCTGCCACAAGGCCGGGCAGCCCGAGGTCTCGCAGCTGCTGTTCGAGGACATGGGCCGCCGCGCACTGGAGCCAGACGCCATCAGCTACAACGCCCTGATCAGCGCCTGCGGGAGCTGCAGCTGGTGGACGAGGGCGCTGGAGCTGTTCAACGAGCTGCAGGCGAGGCTTCTAGAGCCCGGGCTCGTCACCCACAACGCCCTGCTGCGCGCGTGCGGCAGAGGCCGCGGCCTCGAGGCCTGCTTCGACCTGTTCGGCGCCATGAGGGGTCGGGGCCTCCGCCCAGACGTCGTCACTTTCGGCGCGCTGCTGGACGCCTGCGGCGGCGCGGGGCAGCCGCTGAGGGCCCTGGCCGTGCTGGAGGTGATGGAAGAGCAGCGCTGCCAGCCCGACCTCATGGCCTGCACCTCCGTGATCTGCGCCTGCGAGAGGGGCGGGCTGCACGAGGCCGCCGACGGGCTGCTGGCCGGGCTCGGGCGGCGCCGCGTGCAGCCCAATGCCGTCGCACTCATGGCGCTCATCAGCGCCTGCGAGCGGGGCACCAGGCCGTGGCGCGCCGCGGAGCTCCTCGGGGAGATGCTCGGGAGGGCGCTCGCCCCCGGCGTGCACGCGTACGACGCCGTGATCAGGGCGCACGGCAGGCTGTCGCAGCCCCAGGAGGCCGTGGCGCTGCTCGAGTCGATGGCGGCGCGCGGCGTCCAGCCTGCGGGGAGCACGCTCTGCTCCATGGCCGTGGCGCACGCGGGCGCGGGCCAGGCGGAGGCGGCGCTCGACCAGCTGGACGCGGCGTGGGCGCGCTCGCTCGCCCCGAGCCTGGTGGCCTGCAACGCCGCCATGGGCGCCCTGGAGAGGGCGGGCCTGCCCGGCCGGGCGCTGGGCCTCCTCGGCGCGATGGGGGAGCGGGCGGTGGCGCCCGACGCCGTCACGTGCGCGGCAGCGGTCGGCTCGTGCGGCCGGGGCGCGCAGGTGCAGCGCGGCCTGGCCGTCTTCGCCCGCCTGGTGGCCGGGCGCGTCCGGGCGGACGCGGTGGCCTGCGGGGCGCTGCTGAGCTGCTGCGAGAAGGGCGGGCTCGTCGCGGAGGCGCTGCGTGCGCGCCGCTGGATGCTCGAGCACCGCGTGGAGATGGACACGGTGGCCTACAACGCCCTGATCAGCACGTGCGAGAAGGGCGCGCGACCCGGAAGGGCGCTGGGGGCCTTCGAGGACATGCGCCGCCAAGGGGTCGTGCCCGACGTCGTCACCTTCAACGCGCTGATCAGCGCGTGCGAGAAGGGGAGGCGGCCCGAGCGCGCGCTCGAGCTCTTCGAGCGCATTCGGGCTTACTCGCTGGAGCCCAACGGGGTGACCCTGAACGCGCTGACCAGCTCCTGCGAGAAGGGGCTGCTGTGGCAGCGGGCGCTCTGCGTGTTCGGGGGTATGCGGTGGCGCGGCGTGGAGCCCGACTGGATCGCGCACGTCGCCCTGGTCAGCGCCTGCGCGCGGGCCTGGCAGTGGCGCAGGGGCCTGGAGGCGATGGCCATGGCGAGGGCGGCGGGTGGCTTCTGCAGCAAATCATGGGAGCCTTGCATGCCCGCGTACTTCCGCCTGGAGAGTGATTTACCGTCAATTAACGTATGGTAATCGATGAGATAGCACAGGTTAGCGTCGATTAGCGTCGACTGGCGTCGATCTGGCGGCGTCTGGCTTCGATGTGGCGTCGGAAGAGCCAGCAAGAGGGTACAGTCAACGCGCCTAGTAAGGACGCGCGACTTCATCTAGGGTACCCTCGTGTCCTTGCCTCTGCGGCCCGTCCCTTGCCGTTTTCACTGGTCGCCCGCCGCCCCAACAGATTCCAGCTTCGGCCTCCAAAGGGTCTTGCGTCCTTGCCACCCGTCACTCGTACACGTTTTGACTGTACGGGAGGCCCCTGACCCGTCCCCCTGAGCGGCTCACTACCTCACCCCCCCCCTTTCGGCCGCGTCCTCCTGCTCCCCCTCTTGCATGGTGGCAGAGTTCGCCCTGACGGCGCCCCCGTTCAGGCCTTTCCGTTAGCGCGCAGGCTTCCCCTTGCCTCGCCGCCGAGGCAACACATGTGTGGGAGGCCCCCGTGCCTTGCCGCAGCAGGTGGGGCCGCCCTGCTGACCTCCCACCACGACGCCTTCTCCTCCTGCGCCGCGGCCGGCCAGCCCCGCCACGCCCGCTGGGCGCTGCGGGGCGCCCTGCGCCGCGCCGTGCGGTCCGCGGGCGGCGGCGCGGCGGCGGCCTTCGCGGACGACAGCTGGCCGCACCTGTGCGGCGCGGCGCCGCCGGGCACCCCGCGGGCCTTCCTCGGGTCCGGCGGAGCCCCGGGGGGGCCCCCTCCCCCGAGCACCTGGCGTCTCGAGCAAGAATCGGGTCGGAGGGCTTTCTGGCTTTCGGCCCGTCGGGGCCCGCCCCCGGGCCCCGCGGGGATCCGTCCAGAAAAAGGGCCCAGGAGGAGGAACCGCTCCCAGGGAGTCTGGTCGAGACCTCCGGGTGTCCACGCTGTGGGAGAAGACACGTCGTCGGGGATCTGGGCCTGTTGGCGGCGCGGCGCGATGGTCAAGGCGGGCGTGTCCCTCTGCAGGAGGAGTATTCAGAAATGGTAAAGAATATCGTATGGGTACTTTTTAATGAATTGAGTTTTTGGACCATTTTTGTTTTTTTCGCTGCAAAGCCGCCTGTAGGGGGACATGCCCGACCTAACACTCAAGCAGTGGCGAAGCGTCCTGGTTCGCCTATAGCCCTACCAAACAATGTTCTAAGGACCTGCCCTACCAAACCAATAGTGGTTTCCACGACATGTTCTCAGAACATTTCTGGCGGAGTCTGTCTTGTTTTATCACATCGGGCTTATGCTCGAAGAACACTGTTTTGTTCTCAGAACATTTTTGGGGTTCTAAGAACATGTCGTGGTAGGACCATCGGAATGCCGGGGCGGTCGGTCCCCGCTCAAAACACGAGGACTCTTCGGAGGTGCTCGGACGCTCGCGGAGCTTTTCCTCGTCGGGCCGGTGCCCAGCCGTGGGCCCAGAGGGTGCTGTTACGCACGGGGCCGCGGCGGGCCCAACCTGGCGCGTGGAGAGCACCCGCGGGGAGGTTCCCAAGGAGGCTTCGGAGGAGGAGGAGGGAGGAGGAGGGAGGAGGAGGCGGAGGAGGAGGAGGAGGAGGAGGAGGAGGCGGAGGAGGAGGAGGAGGCGGAGGAGGAGGCTTCCGGAGGAGCGGGGGGGCGATGAGCAGCTCGTGTCTTGTGGACGACGATCGATCCAGTGGAAGTATGTTGCCAAATATCGGAGGTGGATAGACCTCCTACCCTGACACGTCGATTGAGGAATTGGCCGTTTTCGGTTCGCGAGAGGGCGTCGCGGCCGTCACTTTTGCGGGTCCAGGTCCGTCGGTTTCGGTCCCAGGCCGTTTTCGCTAAGGGGAGGTTTACTAAAGGGCAGTTTTTCCACCGCCGAGTCTGGTGGACGACGATCGATGGAGTGGAAGTATGTTGCCAAATACTTTCCAGATGTCCCAAACATGTTTTCAGCATGTCTTGAGCATGTGAGAGCATGCTTTGAACATTTTTCTGGGTCATCGTTCAGACATTTTGAAACGGTTTTTCGTTCAATGATAGGACTGTTGGGGTGTCGATTGTCATGGCATCCACAACTCCTGCCCAGGCCTCCCAAGTTCGCCAAGAAGGACAAATATCCAGAGGGAAGCGCGCCCTGAGGTGTGTCTATGTGAATATCGGGCTCGCGGGACCCTCAAAAAGGGCCCCAGGAGTGTCAGAAAACCTCCTAGGATGAAGGACAGGTGTTTCGAAGAAGTCTATCGGGTTCGCGGGGCCATCAAGGGCCCTGGGACTGAGAGAATACCACTCATGGGGCATCAAGGGCCCCGGGACTGAGAGAATTGGTCCTGGGGCAAGGTCCCGGGGCCCGTTTCCCACAGGACTCGTTTTTTTCATGCCGGAGAGTGGGTTCCGAGTAATTAGGTCGGACGGAGGATCGCGCCGCATCGCTGTCGCACCGCTGTCGCATCGCCGATGCATCGCCGATGCGGCTCGATTTGGAGCCCGAGGTTCTCCACGCCGACGGCGCCGATACATCGCCCGTGTCGCCGATGCATTGCCGATGCGTCGGCGATGCGGCGGTATCCTCCAGCCCGATCTACTCGGAGCCCATCTGGGAGGCCTCTAGAGTCAGGTCGGGCGTGTCCTCCTACAGGGGGATTTCGGGCGAAAAATCAAAAGTAGTCAAACAATACCCCAAAATTTTCAAAAATAGTCACAAAAAACGTCCCCAGACTCGGGCAGTACCGTTAGGTTGGGCATGTCCTCCTACAGGGGGGTGTTGGACCAAAAATCAAAAATACTCAAAACATATTCAGAAATGCTCAAACTAATCCACATATACTCCAACAAAATCATCATCACCACAATCACTCCAAAATAATCCACATACGCTTCGAAAAGTCGAATATTCCTCCTGTAGAGGGACACGCCCGACTTAACTCTAGAGCTATCTTGGGGCTTCGGGCTCCCCAAACCCGATTATCTGGCGGCTCCAGTGGCGTCTCTGCAGCCCAGCGCTGGGGCAGCTGGCGCGTGCGGGGGGCGCTGTGGCGGTGGCGCCCGCGGTCGGCCACCGTTGCCACCTGTCGCAGTTGGGCTCCGAGTGGTGCAGGGTTGCGTTGGATCGGTGGGCGGTGTCGGGTAAAAGAGATTCATCAGTCGTGCATCGCATCTGCCAGAGCACAGCTCCAGGCCATTGGGTGCTTGGTATCATGACATGCGCTGCCGTGGCAGGCAGGATGCGGCGCTCACAAGGTTTTGCGCCCGCAGACAACTGCGGACAATAGTTGCGCAAGTTGCGCCCCTGCTTTTGCTCCTGCGGCTGCTGCTACCGCTGCAGCTGCTTCTGCTTCCGCTGCTGCTGCCGCCACTATTACTGCTACTGCCACCGCTGCTATTGCCATCCCTACTGCTATTGCGGTTCCCCCCTCCTCTTTCGTAGTACCAGCAGGGGTAGACCCGCCCACCCCCCCGAATCACAGGAAGCTGCAGCGCCTTCGACCCCGGATGCAGGGCGGAAGCGACACCTCCCGCAGAGGCCCGCCAAAGATTCCTTCCCCGGTCGCCCAGAGCTGGGAACCCCATGCATCGGGGGCGGCAAAGAGGGGGTTGATGACTAGGGGGGGGGATATCATGGCGGGGGCCATGATATTTCCCCAGATTTCATGGCGCCTTTTCTTATTTCATTGCGTCCCTGGCATCCCCGCTGGGCCGCGCACATGCCGCCGGTCATGATTTGGACCCCCCCCTCTTGGACACCCCCCTCTTGGCCGCTCCCGAATGCAGATTGGTGGAGAGCAGCTTTCGGGTATAGCCAGGGCCCCAGGTGAGGGGACCCGCTTAGTAGCAGGGCCCCAGAGCCCCGAAATCGATCAGAATCACTAAGCTGGGCCTGCCGTAGCTGGTGTTTTTCGGGTGACGGCAGTTCCGGTCAGCGGCACGGGGCGGGGGAGGGAGCGTCCCTCAGTACACATCTTTAAACCAGGTCCCACTAATCCTAGTTCTGCCAACGCCCGACTAAATTGTGTCAGCTTTGAATGCCAGGGGGCGTTTCCCACCTGCATTGCCACAGCGCTTCTCGGCCATGTCTCTCCATATATGCTCACCCGCTCGGCTCCAGGGAGATGTCTTTGGGATTCCTTTGAGATTCCGTTTTGGGGTTCCTTCGGTCGTGTTTTAGGATCCCCCTCAGATGCATGGAGGATTCTTTCTTGAGGTTCCTTCGATGTTCCTGTGCGTGCTGGTTCGCCACGGCGACCACTGGGGCCAGTAAGCTATGTTACGGTTTACAGGCGTGTTGGCATATCGCGGGTGGCGGTGGTGGTGGTGGTTCGTGGATGTCGTTTGCGAAATATTTTCGCTGAAGCTGTATGATCCATTGCAGGATCTACTCCTGCATCGGTTTCGCAAGACGGATTGCGTGTGTCCACGCGAGCCCGCGTATGCAATTTCGTCTGGACCCTCTTACGATTACTCATTGGTTGCTTCAGCTTCCTAACGATATTCTGTTTGCTCGTATTGATCCTAATGGCTTCCTACGATTTCCCTCTCGCCTTCCAATGAGTTCACTGTTGCTGTACGCTGGGGAATGTGGCTGCCTTCGTGTCTCCACCTTGTATTGTTCCCTGTTGGCAGGACCCCGAGGCGGTTCTTTAGTGATTTGCTGTGTTGGTGCTGATTTCCCGTATGCGCTAGTGATATCACCAGGAGGCGCCGCCGAGAATATGTATGGTTCTTTTTATGCTAGCGATCGCGTTGGACGGGGGGTGGGTACCGGTTGCCTCTCGGGGGTAAGGCTAGGAGTGTGAGAAGAAGTATTATCGTCATTATTGCTACAACTTCCACCACCATTACGATTGTTGCTGCTAGTCAGCTTTAGCTGTGTAGCCGATGTGAGAAATAACTTGGCACTATACTTTACGTCTAGGCAATCAGCCCGTCTTCAACACCCATCCAATGCCATCGTGTTTCTATTATGCCTTGTGTCTCACGTTTGTCCATCGCCCGTATTTGGCATCTTGTGAGCGGGATCCAATTCGTCACACCCCGGATACGTTTTGTCTTTCGCTGTGAGCAAGGCGCGCTAACTCGGGTCACAATGATGCGCCCGCGGGATGAGTACGATACTGGGGACAGAAGATGATGGTGGTGGTGCTGCTGCTGATGATGTTGGCTATGCGTATGAAGCGATCATGGCGATTCTACTCCTGATGAGCTGGAGGATGGGGAGAGAGGGTTGTGATCACAAGGAACATGATACTGAGTAGGATGCTGATGATGCTGATGATGCTGCTGCTGATGATGATGCTGATGGTGATGGTGATGATGATGCTGATGATGATGCTGATGATGATGATGATGACGATGATGATGATGATGACGATGGTGATGATGATGATGATGATGATGATGATGATGATGATGATGCTATCTGGAGGGGGAGAGGATGGTGATTATGTGAATGAAAAGGATGTGATGATGATGTGTTCATGACGATCATGAGATGATGATGGATGGTGATGAGGATATTCCTGATGATGAGGATATTCCTGCTGCTGATTGATGCTTGCTGCTAGATATGATGATGATTATGATGACGACGATGATGATGATGATGTGATGATAAGGGCTGATGATGATGATGATGCTGATGATGATGATGCTGATGCTGCTGATGATGATGATGCTGATACTGATGATGCTGATGATGATGAGGATGATGCCGATGCTGATTATGTTGATGATGATGATTATGCTTATGATGATGATTTCTGCTGATGATGAGGATGATGATGATGATGATGATGATGATGATGATGATGATGATGATGATGATGATGATGATGATGATGATGATGATGATGATGATGATGATGATGATGATGATGATGATGATGATGATGATGATGATGATGATTGAGTATGATGATGATGGTGACGATGATGA
>CAUYUJ010016892.1:0-12500 GCA_963575745.1 Prorocentrum cordatum
GCCCTGGCGCTTGGAGTCACTCATTTGGTTTCTGGCATCGGGGATGAACCTTGCGCGTTTGCGTCAAGTGTGTGAATTTTTGTCGGGTGCTTGCATGCCCCTGGATCCTCTTTGGAGACTTTACTACGGGCCCCCTGAGTTGCTTCAGTATGGTTTCTGTGGCTTTATTTCTGGAGTGACCGTTGACCCGAAACGGTGATTTCACTTGTGATCAAGGGATAAGGCGTG
The DNA here is from genome assembly GCA_963575745.1 of Prorocentrum cordatum. Taxonomy (NCBI): domain Eukaryota; class Dinophyceae; order Prorocentrales; family Prorocentraceae; genus Prorocentrum; species Prorocentrum cordatum. The sequence continues at coordinate 229 of CAUYUJ010016892.1, forward strand.
TCATTGATTCCGCTGTGGTGTCGCGTGTCACGCCTGCCTGCGCGTCCAGATGTCCCTGGCTGTTCCCCGTAATGCTGTGATGGGGCGTGACAGACATGTACCTTTCAAGGCCCAGGAAGGGCTTGATGAATGCTGGTGTACCTATCTGGGGCCTGCAGGAGCACAGACTGTCGAGGTACCGCGTGAAGTGCGCGCAGCCGTTCCTGAGTTTCACTGGTCTCTGCGCGCGCGAGGATTCCCAGAGGCTAGCCGATATGCTTCTCAGCTCCGCGCTGGCCTCGCCTGGCCCGCGCCTGGCGGACGCAGGGGCGGCGCTGTAGTCGTGCGGGGGCGGGCGCTACCCGAGAAAGGAGTCATGGCGCGCGCTTTTTCCCATTCCTGCCTTGTTATTCGCATTCTGATCTCTCCCCGCCGGTGCGATTTCGCCGTTGCCCTCGAGCGCGGAGGCCCGGGGGTTCCCAGAAGCTTGCCCAAGGTGGTCTGCTGCCGCGGAGGTGTGCTCTCCTCGGCGCCCGCGCCGGCCTCGACTGGCTGTTCCCCCGGCGGGCGCGGGGGCGGCGCGGTGGTTGTGCAGGGGCAGACCCCGCCCAAGAGAGAGGGATCGCGATGCGAGGTTCTTCGCCTGCTGCCTTGCTCTTCGGGCGATGATCTCGCCCCGCTGGTGTGATTTTGCCGCTGCCCTCAGCGCCGCCTGGGTCGCCGCGCTCAAGGTTCCCCGCGTGGCGCGCGGTGGCGAGGTTGGCCGCCCGCTTGAAGGGCGTGCCGACCCGAGGCGCGTTGATGTCTGGGCGGGGTCGTTGAGAGATCTCTTCTCTGGCCCCGGGGGGCTTGAAATCGCCCGGGGGCTTGCGCGTGGGCCGCGGCTCGAAAGGCGAACCGTGTCGGGGCCCGGGCCTTGTTGACCGAGGGTCTAGAGTCTAGTTGGGGGCGCCAGGCATGCGCGCCGACGTTTGCGTTCTGATTCGAAGAAAGGAGTCGAGATGCCTGATGCCCCCGCGGCAGTTGCCCAGACCCCCGGAGCGGATGGGCCTCCGCGAAGGCTCTGGGGCATCCTGGTGGGCGCCTGCCGCTCGACGGGAGGTTGAGGGCCTCGTGCTGGCCGCGAATCGCCCGCGTCGTCGGCGGCCGGGGTGTCCATGCTGCCTGCGTTTTTTGTTTTCCCCCTTCAGCTGGCGCCGCCCCATGTGTTGATGGGGGGGGGGGGGGTTCGCCCGGGGATTTTCAGCATGTCCCGTTTGGGGCCATCGAGAATTAGGCCTTCTGTTAAGAGGTATTGAGCCTGAGTTCGAATGTTTCCTATCAGGTGCACTTGTTGAGCACCATTGCTCTCCGAGACCTCCGCCGCTGAGAGGCCCATTGCTAAGCGCCGCACCTTGTGCCGTCTGTGCGCCCGCATCAGGGGGGATCGGATCGGTGGGTGGACTGATGGCCTCATCGCCCACTGGTATGCGGCCGGAAGAACTCGCCTCGCCAGCCCGAAAGGCTGCCGCGATTGGGGAAGTGAGCCGTGAATGTGCTCGCAAGGAGGGCGTGCTTTCGGTTTTCGTCCATTGGGGCGTGAGTTAGTTTTTATACACCGCAGACCCGAATGAGCTCGTGTACTTGTGCCCAGGCTGTCGAATGCTCCCCCGTGCTCCTCTACTTGGGCCTCCTGATCCACGCCTCCCCCATGCTCCTCGAGGTCCACTCCCTGGTCTCTGGAGTCGCGCAGGCTGGCCAGTTTTTGCTTGATGCAGCTCGCTATCTGGCACCGCGAGTGCCTATGTTTGCTCGCGGGGGTGCTCGACTCGGTGCGTCCGAGGTCCCGCGCAGTATATTGCGTCGATGCTGTTGCCGGCTACGCGTGAGTTATGCGCGCAGCTCGCGAAGCGATGGTGCGAGATTTCGCCCAGGTCATTGTTGCCCGTTCGCAGAGGGTTGACCGCCCTTCGTGAGCTTTCTACGGCGCGCTCCACGTTCCGCTCCGCCGCGTTGAAACAGCGAAGGGCCCCGGGCTTGAGACTGCCGCGGGGGCGAGAAGGGCGATGTGGAAGATGGGGCAGGGGGCAGAGGGGGCTGGCCGTCGTTCGAAGAAGCTGACCTTCCTTGCTCGCGCCAGCCCACGCACGAGGAAGCTCTTCAAGCCGGGAGTTGTTGCCATGGCGTGTAAGAGCCATCGGGCATTCGGCCCCCCCCGCCGCCCCAGATGCGATTGTTGACGCCTGGAGTTGCCGAGGCGTCTGGCAGGTGGCAGCCTGGGCGTGGCGCCGTCGCCCTCCCGGCATGAGATAGCGCGATGTCCGATGGCCCCGCGTGCGAGATAAGGAATGGTCGCCTTCTTGAGTGGGGCGGGGCGCCATGGGTCCTATTGAAGTTAGTGCTGAACTGTCAAGGCTGTGTGGCTTCGTATATGGGAGAATTTTGATGTGCTCTCTGGGCCCATCGGTGGCGTCTTTCTTCTTCTTCTCTCTCCTTTTTTTTTTTTTTTTGTTTTTTTTTTTTCCTCTCTATCTCTCTCTCTCTGCTCTCTCTCTCCTCTCTCTTTCTATTCATTTTTTTTGTCTTTCTCTCTCTCTCTCTATCTCTACTCTCTCTCTCTCTCTCTCTCTCTCTCTCTTTCTTCTCTCTCTCTCTCTCTCTCGCTCTCTCTCTCTCTCTCTCTCTCTCCTCTCTCTCTCTCTCTCTCCATCTCTCTCTATCTCTCTCCTCTCTCTCTCTCTCCTCTCTCTCTCTCTCTCTCTCTTCTCTCTCTCTCTCTCTCTCTCTCTTCTCTCTCTCTCTATCTCTCTCTCTCTCTCTCTATTTCTCTCTCTCTCTCTCTCTCTCTCTCTTCTCTCTCTCTACTTGCGTCCGTCGTGCTGTGTGTGTGTGTGTGTTGAAGCTCGGTGGCCCCCCCTCGCTATCTCAATTGCTTTCCCATATCCTTCATGTTCCTCGGGCCCGCTCTGCTTGTTGATCGGCATGGGGTCCTTTATTATATTTGGCAAGTTCCCCCCTGTGGTGTGGGGGCAGACGTCTGCTGCCCGCGGCGGCCAGGGTATTCATGGAGGTGCTGATTTTTTCGTGCTGAGGAAGCCGCGCAGATCTTTCGCCAGACAAGGAGACTTCGAAGGGGCGCCTATTTGGAACCACCTTGCAGGTGGCCAGCGGCCCGAGATACGCCTGCAAAATGCAGGCCGCCTCGGCGACGGGGCGCGTGGCCGATTTGGGGCGCGGCCCGAGACCCTCTATCACAGACGTCGGGGATGTCGAGCTAAGGCGAGCATTGGCGATGACTTAACCCGCCACACCGCCCATCGGTTTCGGGATTCCCATGGTCGCGTGCCTGAGTCTGAGTGTTCTTCGATCCCGAGGTCTCGCCCCTCCTGGGATGGGCTCAGCGCCCCCCCCCCCCGCTGAAACTCGTGACTGTGCTGGGGGATCTTTTCGCGAAGCTCTTCGACAGGTCGTCAAAGTGCGAAGAGGAGTTTTGGACTGATGGGTCTGGGGGAGCTCGTGCTAAGGATTGGAGGTTGAGGAGGTGTTCCTGGTCCTCGGTCCAACTCTACCCAGGTTCTCTGCAAGTGTCTGGCGTCCTTTGCGGCGCGCTTCCTGGCGAGGGCTAGGGGCTCGCCTAGAGCCGGGTTGCATGCCCTGATTCAGATGTTGCGCCTGGCCGAAGGCGACCCGCTGTTGAGCGTCGACTACTTCCCTATTGCGCGTAGTATGAGCAGATTTAAGCTCGAGGTCAGCCACTCGATCTTGCTTGATCTGTGGCAGCAGGTCGGTGATTTGTTGAGGTGCAAGTCAGGCCAACTCGAAGTGCGATGGTGCAAGAGCCATCTTCCCTGGAACGAGATTTCCGCCCGCCGCTTGGCCCCCCCCGAGGATTAGTCTCCAACGGTGTGCCTGACTTCTTTGCGGGGTCAGGTTTTCCTCGCTGCCCGAGGGCTCGAGGGGATCGATCAGGTGGATGGCGCCACGGAAAGGGCAAAGTTGGTGGTGTGTTTAAGTGCGCCCGATGTTTCTGCCAGTTCCCTGCTGTCAAAGGCGAGCTTGCTAGTTCCCGGCGTGCTCAGTGCCCTGGGGCGCTTGTGATTGGGTCCTTCGAGGTGATTTTTTCGGGTCCTTTCAAGGCGTTGGGCCCGCCTGTGCGGAACCCGAGTGGGCATCCGCGTTTTGGCCGTTCGCATCCGACGCGACTCTTGACTGAATTTAAATATGTTTTGTTCTGTCGAGGCAGTGGGGGTTTCACGGTCAGCCCGGCGTGGAAGCTGACCCGGCCTTGCCACTCCGAGCCGTCTGCCTCGCGCAGACGCAGCTTCAACAGGCTGGCGGAGGGCAAGCCCCCTAAGTGCGCCATGTCCTCCCCGGCCCCAAAACTGAGTGTCCTAAGGCCGAGCTTGCTGTCGTTCACCCCTGTTTGCTGGACTCGCGGGGATCCCTCCACCCTTCCTCCCTTCTCTTCTTCTCATCCTCGCCTACTCGCCATGGGTACCAGGGGTTCTGAGGGAAAGCGGACCTGAATAGTGTTGCCGTTCTCTCCTCCCCAGACCATTATTGAACACCATGGCCTTCAAAAACAAACCAGGACGAATATGTGAGAACATCGTAATCTTGCATGCTTCGGGTTCCACCTCCGGTTTCCCTCATTACCTTTTTCTTTCATGGCAACATTCTTGTCCTCGACCTCACGAGGCTTGATGACCGAGAGCCAATTTTGTTGGACATTCTGGCAACTGTATTGCGCTTCCAGAGGCGTCCAGCCCCCCTCCCGAAGGCCCCCCGAGATTTCAGATATAGGAGACCTCCAGGGAACTCTTCTTCGATTCCCCTTCTTCGACCTTCGATCGTCGATCTCAATTCTCCTCCTCGATTTGGAAATAGCGTGGAGTTGCAGTCAAGACGTTGAAATAAAGACCATTTTTGGTTCGGAATAATTTCAGTGTTCCTAAGGTCATTCCGTGGCTGTTCTTCTATCGTTCCTCGTGCACCCAGGCTGTCCTGATGCGAAGCAAGGTGTTTCTATCATGTGTATCGTTCCTTATCTCAGCAGCCCGACTGTACGAGTGATTGCGGTTTGTTTGGGCGAAACCTTGAAGGGGAGGAGGGAGAGAAAAGCAATTTGGGTAACGCGCGCGTGCGCCCCCCCAAAGCGGTTCAAGTCAGCCCCTAAGAGCGGCCACGAGGCCCCCAAAACGGCCTGAAAGGCTTCCCAGATGGCCCAATATACTCCAAATGGCGGTCCAAGAGAAGCCAACGTCGGGCCCAAGACGGACCAGGAGTGTTTCAAAATGACAATCCGAGCATCAAGATGGCCGAAGAGGCCCCCCAAGACGATACAAGGGGGCTCTAGGAGGACACCCAAGAGGGCTTCAACACAATCGTTTGATTTTCATATGGTTTTTGTTTGATTTTGGATTTTTTTTTTTCCTCTCAGGCTTCTTGCCTGAGGGGTCATTTCGGTTACTTTTTACGACGGCCCATGGGGGGCTCCTAAGACGGCCCCAGAGGGCCACAAGACGGCCCAAGAGGCCGCCAAGACGGCCCAAGAGGGCCCCAACGGGCCCCCAAGAGGAGCCCACGACGGCCCAAACGGTCCCCCGAAAACGCACCAGAGGACCCCACGATGCCCCAGGAAGGCCCAAAGACTGCCCAAGAGGCCCCAAAACGGTCCCAGAGGCCCTCGAGAAACCCCCAAGATAGCCCAGTAGGGCTCCCGTCCAGAGGATCCTCCACAGGGACGGGCCCAATGGGCACATATGTTGTCAATTCCTTCTAACGCTTCTGAATGATTTTAGCCTCACGCAGGCCGATGACACGTCCATATTGTTTCCAGCCAGACCAAGAGCATGGCCTCACGAACATCTCAAACAACTTTTTGGGTTATATACATGTGTTTCGCGCAATAAGTAGATACCTGCGCCCAGCATGTGCACTGGAACAGATCATACTAGCCGTTGTACTGCAAATGGTGACGTTTCCCTACTGCAGGGGAGGGGACTCCACAAACGAGCGCCCAGGCTTTTTCGGACTTCGACCGCCCAAGACGGCCCCAAAGGTCCCGGGTCGCCAAACTACGGCCCCCGCGAGGTCCGACCACGAGGGACCAAGAGGGCCCCAAGGCAGCCCGAGAATGCCCCCCAGGCAGCCAGGTCCCATTTCTCATCCCCTCAGGAGGAGGAGGAGGAGGAGGAGGAGGAGGAGGAGGAGGGGAGGAGGAGGAGGAGGAGGAGGAGGAGGAGGAGGAGGGGGTGGGGGGATGGGAGGAGGCGGAGGAGGAGGAGGAGGAGGAGAGGAGGAGAGGCGGAGGAAGAGGAGGAGGAGGAGAAGGAGGAGGAGGAGGAGGAGGAGGAGGAGGGATGAAGGGGGGAGAAGGCGGCAGGCAAAACGCCACTCAGGTCCAGCCGTGGGGTAGGAAGGAAGGAGGAGGAAGGATGGAAAGAAGGAGGGAGGATGGAGGGAGGAGGGAGGGAATGAAGGAGGAGGAAGGAAGGGAGGGAAGGAGGGGGGAAGGAGGGATGAGGAAGAGATGCGGAGGGAGGGAGGGAGGGAGGGAGGAGGAGGGATGGGAGGGAGAGAGGATGCGGGAGGGAGCGGCGGAAGGGAGCGAGGGAAAGGTGGTCGGGAGCGAGGGAGGAGCAGGAGGAGGGAGGGGGGAGGATGGAGGGGAGGAGGGGAGGGACGAGGGAGGATGGAGGAGGGATGAGGAAAGGGAAGGAGGAGGAGGAAGACGGGGGACGGAAGAGGAGGAGGAGGAGGGGAGGTAGGAGGAGGAGGAGGAGGAGGAGGAGGAGGAGGAGGAGGAGGAGGAGGAGGAGGGGGCGGAGGAGGGGGAGCAGGAGGAGGAGGAGGAGGAGGAGGAGGAGGAGGAGGAGGAGGAGGAGGAGGAGGAGGAGGAGGGGAGGAGAGGAGGAGGAGGTAGAGGAGGAGCAGGAGGAGCAGGAGGAGGAGGAGGAGGAGGAGGAGGAGGAGGAGGGAGGAGGAAGAGGAGGAGGAGGAGGAGGAGGAGGAGGAAGGTGGGAGCAGGAGAGGAGCAGGAGGAGGAAGGAGGAGGAGGAGGAGGAGGAAGGAGGAGAGGAGGAGGAGGAGGAGGCAGGAGGAGGAGGAGGAGGAGGAGGAGGGAGCAGGAGGGAAGCAGGAGGAGGAGGAGGAGGAGGAGGAGGAGGAGGAGGAAGGAGGAGGAAGGAGCCCCCCTGCCCCTCGCCCCCCCGGGGCGGCGCCCGGCAGGAGGACGCCTCCACCCCGAGCACGGCCAGCTTCCCCACCCCGGGCTCCAGGGCCCGCCCGCCTTGCCTGGGCGCCTGGCCCGCGGAGGAGACGCGCCTGCGGCGGCCGAGACGCCCAAACCTTCGCTCGTTGAGCCGCGCCTCCTCCTCCTCCGCCTCCTCCTCCTCCTGCCTCGCCTCCTCCTCCTTCTCCTCCTCCTTTCGGGGGAGCGTAAGACCCGGGTTTGCCAGGACTCGGGTTCGCCATCGTTTTTTGACGGCCGCGCCTCGGATTTTGACGAGGAGGAGTTCCGTGGGATGTCTGCAGCGGGAGGCCTCGTCAAAATGCAGGCTCGGCCTCGTCATTTTTTTGACGACCTCGTCGGGGATTTCCGAGTCCCCTGTACCCAGGTCTTACGTCCCCCTGATCCTTCCTCCTCCCTCTCCTTCATGTGGTAGTGGTGGTGGAAAATGGGCCCATCAGAGGAGCCCAAGCCTTCGCTCGTTAAGCCTCTCCCCAGATATCCGACGATCTGAGTCAGAGTGGAACATCGGGGAACGAACAACGACATAAACATACAAGCTCGGAGGTCTGCGCGGATTTCTCGGATCCGCGTTGGACCCCCCTGGCGGCGCCTCCAGCTCCGCCCCTGGCGCGCTCCGCGCGCCAGGGAGGGGGCTCCAGCGCTGATCCGAGACACCTGCGCGGATCTCCGAGTTCTTGTGTTTATGTCATTGTTCGCTTCCCTTAAAAAGATACCGAATCCGCCACCCTTACCTCTTTTTCGCCTTCTCTTTGGCCTCCTTTCGGAGGCCCTCGTCGCCGCCGCTGGGTTCGCCTCGAAATTCTGGTCGGAACGCGCCCTGGGAGAGGTCCGGGGGAGCAGCGGGTTGCGGAGCTGGCCATCATCATCCCAAGCATCTGGCATGTACTATCATGGCCGATTCAGCCGATGCTTGTTGTGGGAAAGCTTATCCCCAACAAGTCGTCATCCATAGGGCCACAGGCCTGGTCTTGATGCTAGGCAGGCCATGGTCACATGTTCGTGAACCAATCGTGCGGCAGTGGTCAGTGGCTGAGGAGCAGGCCTGGGGCGCGGCGGTGGTGGGCAACCCATGCCCCCATGAGGCCCACCTCAGGGCCATCGGTGAGGAGTTGGCAGCCTGGATGAAGCTCTAGTTCGGCGACAGCATCGTGGACGTGCAGGAGTTCGACGACTCCATCCCATGGGCACCGCTGGTCAAGGCGGCGTTCAAGTTGAATTTCCCCCCGACGGTGCTCTACCTAGAGCTGCTGCAATGTGTAGCGGCGCGCGCGGTGGAGCAGGAATGGGCAGCATCCGACCCGTTTGAGCCGTGCCAATCAGTTGTGCAAGGCTTAAGGTCGGGTACTAGATGCGCGAAGGTGCTCGCGCATTTTATTTTGAATGTTGTCGCGTGTGCGACGCCCCGCATGGGCCGCGTAGTCTGGATAGATGCTATATTGTTACGCATCACTGGATCGAGACCAGCGGTGCGAAGCAACATGGCCAAACCAGTTGTCAAAACGTGGCAGGAGTTGGCTAAAGTGGGTCTTCAGGTTGCAAAGACATCGGTGGTGTTGTGTTCTTCACTTCAAGATGCGCAGGCTGTTGTGAGAGCGGTAAGGATGCAGGGCTTCCCAATGCGCGTGGCCGAGCAAGGCGGCCTGCATAGGAGTCTATTTTAGTTGCCGCAGGCGTGGGCGCGTAACCTGACGGCGGCGGGGCGAGAAATATTCCAAGATGAGTGAGGAAGTGAAGCGTTTTACAGGGCTGGAGGGCGAGCGGCAGGGACATATGGGCACCAAGTCAATGGCATTTTTGGGCAGCAGCTATTGCGGCGTCGCCGTAGATTGGGACAAACTTGTAGGGCGCGCACGAAGGGGAGATGCCTCGCGTCTCTCCCGGAGTTGCGCGCTCCAGAAGCGGACCCGTCGGTGTTGTATTCATCGCAGTGTGTTGACCAACGGCTGAAGTCCTGGCACGCGTATCCTGGTCTTCGCAAAAGCATTCGGTTTGTGTGGCCAAAGATTGTTGCCGATCTCACGCGGCGGTCCCCCGCGGACCAGGTGAGAGGGGTCAGGGGCCCGACTGCAGCGACGATGTTGAACCTTTTTCGCTTGCAGTGGGATCCGACGGAGGCGCACATTTGGACATATATTTTCCGTTCAGGTTTGGTTGAAGAGTGGCAGTTCCCAGACCATACGTAGTTATACCGGTAACCCAGCTTAAGATCATCATCGCCACCTAGTTCAGGATATCAGAGATTTTGCAAGACGGTTGAATTGGCAGCAAGCGGCCAAACATTACTGTGTGTGGTGGGGGTGGGGGTGCGGGTGCGGGTGGGGGTGGGGCTGGGTGGGTGGGGTGGGGTGGGGTCAAGTTAGCCAGCTCGAACGAGCCAGAGGGCTCCGTCCATTCCCACCAGCCCTCCCACAACATAAGAAGCAAGTGCGTCGCGTCCGACGCCTGTCGTTCATCTTTTATCGTGGGCGGCTAGACGTGCAGCGCGCGACATGAGCTGCGTCCTATTCCTCCGCGTATTGAGCAACGTCGACGAGAAACAAGACAGCGCGCGATGTACGCCGCGCCCATCTCCGCAACCCCACGGGCCGCAGCGTCGACGACAAGGAAGTCCATCTTGACAAGCAGGCGTCCCCGCGCGATGTGCGCCGCGTCCCATTCCCGCTGCGCAATTTGTAGCGCCGACGACGAGAAAGCACAGGGTGGCAAGAAAAACGTCGACGTTGTTGTGTTTCTTGACAGGTCGGACGGGTGTCCCTCGTAGGGTTGGCCAGGCGTCCGCGCGCGATGTGCGCCGCGTTCCATGCCTGCTGCACTCACTTTTTTTCGCAGCGTCGACGACAAGAAAGTCCACGTTGACGAGGAGGACGTTGATTTTTTTGGACGGGTCAGACGCGACCGCCCGCTTAGGGCTCCCCAGGCGATGTTCATTCCGTCACATTCGTGCTTCACTTTTCGCATCTCGACGACATGTTGGCGAGCGAATCGTTGAGTTGGTGTTGTTTTGACAGTTACGACGGCGGGTCTGCAATCGGCCGGCCAGGTGGGGATGTGGGGGTGTTTAATCATAGGAAGTAAGGATGGGGTGGGGTGGGTGGGTGGGGTGGGGGGGTCTGTTAGGGCCTTGGTTGCGATGCTGAATTTGTTGCCGCGTGGGACTCATTTGGGGGAGCTTGTGGTAAATATTTGTACGTACTGGAAGTTATTTGACTAAGCAAAGGAAGGTGGGGCAGCTTAAACGCTGCACTGGGTATGATCTATGTGATCGCCGTGAACAGGTCGTGGGGCCCCTTTTCATCGGTTTTGGGTTTGCGAGAAAAATCGGGGAGCATTTCCGCATACCCGCGCGAGTGACATGGTGGCGCAAACGTTGAATTCACATAAACATGGCTGAAGCGTTTTGGGCCTCCCCAGGAGGAGGACTGGGAACTCGCGGGCCTTAGTGGCCCGGAGGAGGGCTGTCTTGGGTCTGGAGCGGAAGGGGAACATATATTGATCTTCTGGGATGCGTCTGGTGGACGGGACGCTTCAAGTAATAAGCTGCGGCGTGTAGGTATTGCTATAGTATGCCTGGCGGCTATCCTTCCCCAGGTCGAGATGCGAGCGACGTTTCTGGTCCGATCGTTGGGGATAGGCAGGTGGTCGTTCGTGGCGAAGTGATGGCGTTGTTCCTTGCTCGGTGGTGCTGTGCTGGCTTCGTTGAGTTTGCGACTGACTGCGGGATGGTGGCGAAAAGGTGGTACAATGGCCGCTTTAGATCTCCGACGGGAGAGGACACAGACATCTGGATTATAATAGGAGGGTTGATGGAAAAACGGGTTGTCAGACATGTGGTTGTTTTGTGGACTCACTCCCACCAAGCGGCCACAGACATCGTAGATGGTGGAATTTTCCGGAGCCTTGTTATCGGGAATTTCATCGCAGATGAATTTGCGGTATTTGCAGCTATTCGTTCCCGTTTGCTTGATAATATTCGACATAGAGTTTTGTTGCACGAACGCAACGTGTACTTGCTTCGCCGGAGGTTGTTGAGAGCGACAATGGATATCATGGTAGCTACGACTGATGCTTGGCGGCACGCCAGACTGAGTAGGCCTGAGGTTCCTTTTCCGCTTCCCCGTTGTCAGCCTCCGCCTCCGTCCGTTGCTGCTGCCTGTGCGGCTCTCCTGTCTCCCCACTCCTTGGCTGACTGTCAGCGACGGTGTCTTAAGTGTTTGGGTTCTGCTACCATGAGTACGGCTCGCGAGTGGGTCGGCACTCCTTGCCCTGAGCTTCATAATGTTGACGGGGTCATTCAGCTCACCTCTTGAGGGGGATAGAATTCATATGGTGGGGGGCCTGGTCACACCATGCCCAAGCATTGAATGTACACATGTCCCTTCAGGTGTGGTTTTGCTCGGCGCGCGGGGCCGTCGCAGAGAAGGCTTTGCGATCCCTCGAGGCCCCTTGTGGTAATAAGTTGAAGAAGGCGGGACGCGATTACCTTGACAGGAACAGAAGGGGGTTGCAGCCCAAAGTCCTGAGTCAGGCAGAACCTGCTGCCAGGCGATCGAGGGCCCGTCCAAGTCGTGGTGTTTAGGTGATCATGGCAGTTGCATCCGCAACGGCGTCCACTCCACCCACTCCTCCGCCTCCTCCTCCTCCTCCTGCTCCCCCTCCTCCTCCTCCTCCTCCTCCTCCTCCTCCTCCTCCTCCTCCTCCTCCTCCTCCTCCTCCTCCTCCTCCCCCCTACCCCGAGAATGAGAAGGCGGAGGATGGATCAGAACACGGATCGTGTAGGAGGAGGAAAATCGAGGCGGACCATTTCTTCTCCGCCCCATCTGCCCCCTTCCCTCCGCCCCTCCCTCCGCCCCTCCTGCCGCCTCGGCCGCGGAAGCTCCCGCAGTAGGGACCGGCCCATCCCCCGAGGGGACCTTCAGCCCGCCCGCCTGCCTCCACTGGCGGTCCGACGCCGCGAAACAAAGTGCAACATCGCGAGACGTCGAAAAAGGTCACGACCAGAGCTCAGACCCCATCCTGAGCGACGCAGGAAAACGGGGTCGACTGCGCCGACACTGGCGCG
>CAUYUJ010016892.1:15000-45000 GCA_963575745.1 Prorocentrum cordatum
CACCGAAGGCCCCAGTGCCACCGCCCGCATGCTTCACTCACACATATTTCGTCGCCCCACAGGGAGCTCCACCGAAGGCCCCAGTTCCACCGCCCGCATGCGTCACGCACACCCATGTCGGCACACCCCTCACACGTTTCGTCGTGGCCCCATGGGGGGGAGCTCCACCGAAGGCCCCAGTGCCACCGCCCGCATGCGTCACGCACACCCATTTCGGCACACCCCTCACACGTTTCGTGGCCCCACAGGGAGCTCCACCGAAGGCCCCAGAGCCACCGAACGCATGCGTCACGCACACACATTTCGGCACACCCCTCACACGTTTCGTGGCCCCATAGTCCACCGAAGGCCCCAGTGCAACCACCCGCATGCGTCACGCACACCCATTTCTGCACACCCCTCGTACGTACGTTTCGTGGCCCCATGGGGAGCTCCACGGTAGACCCCAGTGCCAGTGGCCTCATGCGTCACCCACGCCCATTCCGGCACACCCCTCATACGTTTCGTGGCCCTGCAGGGAGCCCCACCGAAGGCGCCAGTGGCTGCGTTCGCATGCGCCCACCGCACCCATTTCGGCACACCCATCACATTTTCGCGGCACCATAGGGAGCTCCACGGACGGCCCCAATGGCTGCGTTCGCATGCGCCCACCGCACCTATTTCGGCACACCTCTCACGCGTTTCGTGGCCCCATTTGGAATTCCACCGACGGCTCTGGCTGCATTCGCATGCGCCCACGGGACAAATGTTGGCACACCTTTCACACGTTTCGTGGCCCTATAGGGAGGGAGCTCCTCCGAATGCGTTGCATACAGCGACAGTGCTCACAACTGCATGTCTTGGTTCTTCGCCAGGCATTTTTTTGTTGGCGGGGCGACACCAACCGCGATAGTGATTCCTCTCGCTTCGCGGGGTGCACGTCCGGACCACGTACAGTCCAGTCGTTATGGGGCCTCGTGGCAGCCTCTTGGGGGCCTCTTGGAAGCCTCTTGGGGGCTTCTTGGGGCCTCTTTGAGGCCGCTTCGGGGCCTCTTGGGGTCTTTTGGGGACGTCTTGGACCGTTTTGGGGCGCTTTTACGTCGTCTGGCCCTTTCGGAGGCCATCTTGGGGGCCTCTCGCGGCCGCTTTGCGGCTTTCTTGGGGTTCTCATGGGCCATCTTGGACTGTCTTGTGGGCCTCTTTTGGCCGTCTCGGTGCCCTCTCAGGCCGTCTTGGGGCCCCCTTGGGGGCCTCTTGGGCCGCCTTGGGGCCGTCTTGGAGACTGCTTGGGCCGTCATGGCCTTCTGAGAACTGAAAAGGGGGAGAACCCTGAAATCAATCAAAAACAAACGGAACATCAATGATTTCGGCCTCTGGAGGCGTTTTTGGGGATCCTCTTGGGGTCTGTTGGGCCGTTTCGGGGACCTTCTGGGCCCTCTTGGGGCCATCTTAGGGCCAATTTGGGCCGTCTTTGGGCCGTCTTTCGGCCGTCTTGTCCCATCTTGAGGCCCGGGGCTTCTGGGCGGCCTCCTGGGGGGCTCGTGGGAGCCTCTTCGAAGCCTGTTGGGGGCCTCTTGGGGTGTCTTTGGGGCCGCTTCGGGGCCTCTTGGGGCTTTTTGGGGACGTCTTGCGCCGTCTCGGGGTGCTCTTGCGCCGTCTGGCCCCTTCGGAGGCCATCTTGGAGGCCTCTCGCGGCCGCCTTGGGGCTCTCTTGGGCGCCCCTTGGACCGTCTTGGGGGCCCCTTGGACCGTCTTGGGGGCCTCTTTGGGCCGTCTCGGGGCCCTCTTGGGCCGTCTTGGGGCCCCCTTGGAGGCTGCTTCGGCCGTCATGGTCTTCTGAGAGCTGAAAAAGGCGAGGACGCGAAAATCTTTCAAAAACCAACGGAGAATCAATGATTTCGGCATCTGGAGGCGCTCTTTTGGGTCCTCTTGGGGCCCTTTTGGACCGTCTTGGGAGCCTCATGGGCCCTCTTGTGGCCATCTTGGGCTGTCTTGGGGCCGTCTTGGGCCGTCTTGGGCCGTCATGGGCCGTCTTGGGCCGTCTTGGGGCAGTCTTGGGCCATTTTGAGGCCCCCTTGGAGTCTCAACAGGCCCAAGAGGCCGAACTTGTTGATTTTCCATAGGCTTTTTTAGGTTTGGGGCCCCAGAATGAGGGCCTCCACATTCGGTACGGCGCTGTGGCGCAGCTCCAGGGGGAGTTAGGGAAGACATAATGTAACACAACTCAATATGTACCATTATGTAATAATGGGATATATTGTAATTGTGCAATCATTGGATACATAGGATACGTTGCATTAGGGCTTCCACTCCGCTCCGCGACAATATAGTGTGTAGCACTTATGCATTCTGTGGATCGATTGGATACGTTCATCCGCGGACCTGCCTCCGGCAACGGGTCACTTCCGGACGTGGATTCTTGGGCTTACACCACACCGCCGACCCTTTGGGGAACTGGCGCTTGTGGTGTGCTGCTCCTGGAGGCGTCTTGGGCGCCTGTGCGGGGCCTGTTGGTGCACTTTTGGGCGCTCCATGGGGGGCCTCTTGGAGCTCCGTGGAGGCCTCTTCGGGGCCACGTGGGGCCGAGGGCTCGAACCCGCCTCGCACCTGGAACACGACCCCGCGGCAGTGGAACTGCACACGTCCATGGCGGCGCAGCCCGCCGCCCCGCGCGGCGCGGCCGCGAAGGCGCCCTCCCTGCGAGGCGGGCGCGGCGGCGTCCCGAGCACCGCCGCGTCCTCCCCGTCGCCCCGCGCCTCCCGGCGCCCGCGGCTGCGTCCTCCCCGTCGCGTCGGCGGCCGGGACAGGTCGGCTGGGGCCGGCGGGCGTCAGAGGAGGAAGGCGGGTATACCCCATGCCGCTCTTCCTTCACTGGTCTTTCCCCCCTGTTGGGGCCTCCTGGGAGGCCCTCGTCGCCACCGCTGGGTTCGCCTCGAGATTCCGGTCAGAGCGCACGCCAGGAGAGGTTTGGGGAGTAGCGGTATCGGTACCTGGTGCCCGGTGTTGCTAGAAGTGCGCCTGACCCAAGGTGCTCCCAGGATTTCCAGGGAGCCCCCCAGGGCTTCGAACATGAAGCGAATAGCTGGGGGCACCTTGGGCAAGGGACACCTTTTGCAAACCCTGGATTTGGGTTTCCCCAGAGCGGGCAGGCAGGGTGGGCGAGTATCCCGAGAGGGCGAGGGCCGCCACGAGGGCGCGCAGATGTTCGCGGCTCGCGATGCGCAGTCCCTCATCCTCGATCTCCTCGTCCTCTGCCTCTTCTCCCCTTGTGGGCCGAGGCGAGAGTTCTGAGTAGGAAAACGCACTCATGCCGCTAGCCTTCCCTCGATTTCCCTTTTTTGGGCGGAGGCGCTCGTCGCCACCGCTGGATTCGCCTCGAAATCTTGGGCAGAGCGCACCCCAGGAGATGTCCAAGAGCGCGAAGTTGTTCGCGCTTCGCGCTCTACGCAGCGCGAAGCGCGAGCAGAGCTGCCCTTTTGAAGGACGCGTGGGCTGGTTGGCCCAGGCGTTCGTCGTCGTGGAGGGCTCTGGAACGGCCGCGGCGCCCGACACGTCCTCCAGCACCGCGGGATCTCAGCGATCCCCGATTGGCCCCAGTTCGATTTTGTCGCAGTCCTGGCCTCGTCTCGTCGGGGTCTGCGAGAGGCGCCCCTGGCCCAAGGCGCCCCCCCAGCTTTTCGCTCCCTTTGGGAGCGAAGAGCTGGGGCCTCGTGGGGCGCTGGAGCCCCTGGGGCCCTCTGGGGCCTCGTGAGGGGTGCCCTGGAGGCCGCGGGGGCACCCTTGGAAGTCCGGGGGGCACCGTGGGTCCGGCGCACCTCCATAGCAGCACCCGACAGGCGCGATCGGTCGGCGTCGAGTCGGGAAACCCGGCCGAGTCGGAACGTGCGCGCCGGGTCGGGCTGCATCGGCGCGGAGTCGGAGTCGGATCCTCCTCCTCCTCCTCCTCCTCCTCCTCCTGCCAGACTGCTGGGCATCGCCTGGACGTGCGCATTTTTCCCCTGGCGAGGGCCAGCGAGGAGCATCCCGGATCCTCGTGCGAGAGCTGAGCCCACGAAGCCGAGGCATGCACGGGGAACAGGCGCCCGAGCGGTGGCGAGGAGGGGGGCGATGGGAGGGGAGGGGGGAGGCTTCTCAGAGGCCGCCCCGCTTCTAAGAGGGCGCGGGCCCTGTCTGTGGACGTCAGGCGCGCGCGCCTTCTAAGAAGCACCCCATCCTTCCGAGAAGGTCGAAGTCGATTCCTCCTCCTCCTCCTGCTCCTGCTCCTCCTCCTCCTCCTCCTCCTCTTCTTCCTCCTGCTCCTCCTCCTCCTGCTCTTCCTCCTCCTCCTGCTCTTCCTCCTCCTCCTGCTTTTCCTCCTCCTCCTCCTCCCAGTCGCGGCAGCACGGCACGCGAGCCCAGGGGCTCCGATCGCCCCTCTGCCCTCCACGGAGGCCCCCCCCCCCCTCGGCCCTCCGCCCTCCCCCCCCTCCCCTGGGGGCCCTCCGCCCCTCCCGGCCTCCGCTCGAGCCTCGCTCCTCTGCCTGGCATCGCTCGGACGTGCGTGCATTTTTCCTCGGCGAGAAGCATCGAGGACCATCCTGGACCATCGAGCAAAAAAAAACACGCACGAAACCCACAGATGCACGGGAAATGGACGTCCGAGCGACGGCAAGTGTCTGTCCCCTCGACCCCTCTGGCCGAGCGCTCGCTCGGTGACCACCCCCCGTACCCAAGATTTCGAAAGGGGGGGCGGGGGTTAACTGCGATCGGGCGCTCCTGAGCGGAGTGAACCCCCACCACCCTTTCGAAGTCCGCCTCCTCCTCCTGCTTCAACCGCGACCCCGGTACCCATCCTTCTTTAGGATAGGTGACCACCTGGGTCAGGCGTGCACGGGCGCAGTCCTCTCCGGACAATGCTGTACAGCACCACGGCCTGCGGGCAACGGCCCCTGACCCAGGCCAGGGGTGAGGGTGAGAAAAACGAGAGCATCGCAACGGCGCGGGCGGCCCGGGCGGGGGGCGAAGGGGACAGGGGCGGGAGACGGGGGGCGGTCGTCGTGTCGTCGTGGCGCTGGCGTGGTCGCCGTTTCCTCCTCCACATCCTCCTCCTCCTGCTCGGCCTCGACCTGTTCCTCCGCGCCCTCGGCCTCTTCTCGTCCTCCACCCAGCCGCTTCGCCGGAGGTTCGACAACGACAGGGACTCCTGCGACTCGAGCTCCAAGGCGCGGCAGCGCCCCACGCCGTCGTCGATCGCTGATCGTCGATCTTTGGTCGCCGTCGATCCTCACCGTCGATCCTCGATCGTCGATCGTCGTTGATCGTCGTCGTCGTCGTCGTCGTCGTCGTCGTCGTCGTCGTCGATCGTCGTCGATCGTCGTCGTCGTCGTCGTCGTCGTCGATCGTCGTCGTCGTCGTCGATCGTCGTCGGTCGTGGTCGTCGTCGTCGATGTCGTCGATCGTCGTCGTCGTCGATCGTCGATCGTCGTCGTCGTCGTCGTTGTCGTCGTCGATCGTGGTCGATCGTCGTCGAGGTCGCCACTCGTCGATCGCCGTCGCCGTTGATCGTCGTCGATCGTCTGTCGTTTGTTGTCGATCGTCGGCGCCGTCGACCCGCTGTCGTTGCCATCGCCTTCGTTGAAGCGATTTCGTCGTCTTGTTCGCTGCCGCCGCCATCGCCATCGCCGTCGTCGTCGCCGTCGCCGTCGTCGTCGTCGTCGTCGTCGTCGTCGTCGTCGTCGTCGTCGTCGTCGTCGCCAGCGGTCTTTGCCGAGGCCAGATGGGGGTGCAGCGGAAGCGGAGGGGCGGGGAACGGTCGCCAGCCTTGCTTCGAGCCCAGGCATGTCTGTGCGTCGCGAACCATCAGTGACAACGTCGATCTTCTTCGTTGCTGATGCCGTCGCCGTCGCCGTTGCCGCCACCGCCACCGTCGTCGTCGCCGTCGTCGCCGTTGCCTTCGTCGTCGTTGTCGTCGTCGTCGTCGTCGTCGTCGTGTCGTTGCCGTCAAGCGTTGTCGCCGTCGGCGTCGAGGCCGTCGTCATCGTCGTCGTTGTCGCGGTCGGCGTCGCCAACGCCCTCGCCTAGGCTGGAAGGGGCGGCATCGCAGGGGTCAGTAGTGGTCGCCAGCTTCCCTCGGCCCAGAGCTCCAGGCGTCGCGAACAGAGCCAGCGACGGCGACTGGCGTTTTCCTGCAGTGCTGGCCTCGAGGAGGGATGTCTTCGGGGTGTCGCCATGAAGGGATGGCCTCCCGAGGGACGCGGGTCCAAGTCGCGGACCTCCGCGGGCCAGCTCTCCAACTCAAGCAGTTTTGTCCACGGCCTCCGGGCCTGTGGAGGGCCCAAGATCCGAGGCAGGGCGGTAGAGATGGAGATGGTGTTCGGGCCCCTCGGTGCCCAACTGTATACAATCCATATTCACCGCCCGCTGGGGTCCCAGGACGTCGGGCGATGGATGTGGATATGCCCCCGCCTCGCACGAGAGGCCCGACAGCGGCCCAAGCTGCAGACCCCTTCCCGCTGGCACCCGTTTCCCTCACTCCGCAAGGGGGGGCCATGGCCACCCAAGAGCCTCGAGCGGCGGGCGCGGCGAAGGGCCTGCCAGGAGGGGCCGAGAGCTCGCCAGCAGACGCCGCGCAGTGGACGGATCCCAGCTTCGGAGGTCTGGTGTTAAGTCGGGCCTGTCCCTCTACAGGGGGAATATTCAAAAATGGTCAAAAAATAGTCCGGGAACTATTTCTTTAGTATTTTTTGACCGTTTTGGAGTATTTTTGGAGTATTTTTGATTTTCCGTCGAAACCCCCCCGTAGGGGGACACGCCCGACTTAAGTCTGGTGCTTCTCGAAGGGATCGGGGGTGGCCAAGAGGGGGGTGACGACACGGTGGGTGGGTGGATGTCATGGCGGAGGCCATGATCTCTCCCCAGACCGGCGCCCCTTGGGCCGCGAACATGCCGCCGCCCACGATTTGCGCCCCCCCTCTTGGCCGCCCCCCCTCTTGGCCGCCCCCCCTCTTGGCCGCCCCCGAAGGGAGGGCGGGGATGAAGTGGGCGTTGGGATGAGGAGGCCTCTGCAGATCAGTATCGTTTGACCGACCTCCATCTCAGGGCTCGTTTCGATTCGGCCGATTCGATTCAATTCGATTTCGGTGGCTTACGATTCCGATTCGATTCGGCTTGGGATTCCGACTCGGACTCCGCTTTCTCAATGGAGATTCACTGGCCTGCCGATTTCCGCCGATTCGACTTCTCCCGACTCAGCTGCCGTTCTGCCGTTCCGATTCATTTCGATCGCCGATCCGACTTATCAATTCGATTCTGGGCTCTCGTATCCCTGTCCCCGTCCCCATCCCCATCCAGACCCCCACCATCTCAGCACCCCAGGTGGGGTATCACTCGGAGCCCGAAGGGCACGGCCTATAGTCTTCCCCACCTAGGGGGGTCAACCGGCCAGTGGGACCAAGGCCACGCCCGTGAGGATATGGGGTCGGAAAAACCATGCTCAGTTTTCAAGCCTCCTCTAGCACTATGGCGGGTCGTTGTCGTTGTCGTTGTCGTGGTGGTGGAGGTCGTCGTCGAGGTCGTCGTTTTCGGGATGAGGATTGGGGAGGGGCGAGGAGGAGGAGGAGGAGGAGGAGGATCATAGTAAAGAGGAAGAGGAGGAGTCCCTTCCGTCCTCAAGTGCGATCTGCATATCGCGGGGATCATACGATGCATGTTTTACAAGGCAGTTGTTACGGTTTGTTTATGTTGCCTCGATCACTGTTTGGCCTCGACCACGGTTTGGGACTAATGTTCCTATTCCCCAGGGTAAGTACGGCGTATCATTCTGTCATGCTGATGATATTCTCCGCGAGCTCAAGGGCGCAGGCACGTCTCCGCGCATGCATGTGCGCACCCGTGCACGTCTCGAGAAGATACCTGGAGGCGCGAGGGGGCTGCTGCCAGAGAGAGAGAGAGAGAGAGAGATCGAGAGGCGCCTTGCGGGCGGTTGGGGCAGAGCCGCCGTGCGAGGCCTCGCGCGGCAGCTGGTCGCCCGGGAGCTGCGGCTACCCCACGCTGCCCCGGCAGCAGTGGCCGGGCTGGCCCAACTCCTGCGTCCCGCAGGCGCCGGGGGGACCGACGACGGCTCTCCACCGGCGGCGCGCGCGAGGCTTGGCATCGCTCGGGCGTGTGCCTTGCTCTTGGGCAGGACCATCGAGGAGCCTTTGAGGTCCTCTTGCGAGAAGGACGCGCCCGAAATCGAAGCATACGCGGGGGATGGACGTCCCAGCGATGGCGAGCAGAAGGGCCCAAAGGCTCCCGAGAAGGGTTCTCTTGGAAGCCGGGGAGGGCGCAGGGGATGAAGATAGGGACGTCAGGACATGCCACGCCGTGCCCAGCGGCGCGGCGGCGGATGCCTGCATGGGGGGGGCGTAAGCAGGTTGGGATAGGCCCAGTGTCGAGGAGGAGGAGGAGGAGGAGGAGGAGGAGGAGGAGGAGGCGGAGGAGGAGGAGAAGGAGGAGGAGGAGGAGGAGGAGGAGGAGGAGGAGGAGGAGGAGGAGCCGTCTGCCCGCTCGGGGTGCGACGGCCACGCGCGCTGGCCCACGCGCGGGCGGCGGCAGCGAGGCCCGCTATAGAGACCGCCGGGGGGGGGAGGACCCCGCCACATCCCCCGCTGCAACGGCGGTCTCTGGCGGCGGCTGCCCGCGGCGGGCTGCTGCCTGGCGGCGCTGCCCGCCCTGCTGACTCACGAACAACAGGGCCCTGCAGGAGAAGCTCTACGAGAGGAACAAGGCCAGGGTGATCGATTGCGTGTCGAGGCTCGACAAGCCCCATCGCTGATTGAGAAGAAGCAGTCCGAGAATCTGAAGAGCCTGCTGACCACCAAGCTCTACAGTCTCCGCGAAAGCATGGAGTACGTGACCACCAAGGGCACGCCGTTCTACCGCAAGAACGACGCGGCGGGCACGAAGGAGGCCGACCTGTTCCTCCAGGACCTGGCCGACCTCGGCGTGGCGGGCAGGGAGAGGAACTGGGGCTGGGCGACCGAGTCGTGCGAGAAGTCCAACGGCGATTTCTAGGCGTGGATGAACGTGGTGGGGCTCTGAGCCTCCACGGCACGGTGACGGCCGCCTTTCTTCGCGCTTCTGGCGCAGGGAGGAGCAGGAGGAGGCGGTGGAGGAGGTGGAGGAGGAGGTGCAGGAGGCTCTCGACTTTTCCATTTTTGGTCCAGCCTTCCGTGCGGCGCCGCAGCTAATTAGGTGGCTGGCGGGCGCCGCAGCTAGGTGGCCGGTGTCGGCCGTCCATGGAGGAAGCG
Source organism: Prorocentrum cordatum (assembly GCA_963575745.1). Classification (NCBI taxonomy): domain Eukaryota; class Dinophyceae; order Prorocentrales; family Prorocentraceae; genus Prorocentrum; species Prorocentrum cordatum. Next base: position 24,249 of record CAUYUJ010016892.1, read on the forward strand.
GAGGCGGTGTTGGAGGTGGCGGGAGGAGATTTGGGGCACCAGGCGGGGATGCACGCCGTTTTGAGCCAGCGTTCGCCGACAGCAGCGGCGGAACCGCAGCATAGTCGCTCGGGTTCTGTTGAAGTCTGGAGGTTCGCGCCGCCCGAGCTCTCCAGACTGAATTCGCGGCCCGTGGCCCGAAAGGGCTGGTGTGGGCGTCGCGCGCGCTTCGTGTGCGGAGTTGCGAGCTCGCCGACAGCAGCGGCGGAGCCGCAGCTTGTGCTGCCGTGCTCAGGTTCTGCTGAAGTCTAGAGGTTCGTCCCATCCGAGCTCTTCAGACGGTATTCGCGGCCCTTGGCCCGCATGGCCTGGCGTGGGCATCGCGCGCGCTTCGTGTGCGGAGCTGCGAAGTCGAGGTGGAGGAGTTTCATAGTGAGGATGATGAGGAGGTGGAGCAGGTGGTGGGGAAGGAGACCGTGGGACCGTGGCCCCATGCTCGATCGAGCACGCGGCCGAGTTCGGCCTGACTGCCAGAATGGCATCAACAGGAGGCAGGCAACGCAGCGATATATCATCGGGGGAGCGAGGATATTACGGCTGCGTTGCTTCGGATCGCTTCTGGCCCTGGAGGGGTTCGGTGGCAGGCGCGGTCGCCGCAGTCTCCCCCTCGAGCCTTGCCATATCCATCTTCACCATCATGACGATCTCCCTTGTCTCCGTCTCCCTATCTCTCGTGCGCTGTTCCGAGCTCGACCACGTGCCACTCAGGTTCGCTTTCTCAGGCCCCATGGACCGCGACTGTTCCCTGTGTATTCCACGGTGTGCCCCAGAGGCAAGGTCGGGTTCGGGGACTTGCTCGACTTTACTGCTTCGGCTACGGTCCCCGTGGATGGGGGGGCGTGGCGTGCTGTCCTGGGGTGCGGGGTGGCTGGGGGCACAAGAGGGTGTAGGTGGGTGGAATAACCCGCTAGTGCCTCCCAGCCGCCCCCTCCCCAGGGATACTAGGCGACCTGCCCTGCCTAGCCACGCCCTCTTGGCGACGGCGCCAGCCTCAACCGCGCCGCCATCTTTCCGCTCGACTCCCTCCCTCTGTCTACGTCATCGTCACATAGGTCGTCCATCCTTGTCCTCTTCCTCCATCCTTTAGCACTGTGCCCGACTTCGCTGTTTCGGCCACGGTCTTCGTGACGCCTGCCCTGCGGCTTCAATTGTCCGAGCGGACGGCGAGGCATTGCCTTCCGACCGCCTGCAGACGCAGGCCCAGCTGACGCTTCGGGTGTGCGTGCCCGGTAGCCTGCCGAAGAAAAAAAAAGGCGGAGGAGGGGCTCGGATGATCCGGCGGTGGGTCGTCGCCGATTCCAGGACGAGTGCTCCCGTTTTTGTTGTGGAAGTTGATTAATGGAGAGGAAGCATGTCGCCAAATCCAGATGTTCAGAACATACCCTGTTGAGCCAGCATCGTGGCGCCAACATGGCAGAGCGGATTTCCTTCGGAAAACGACAGGACGGGCCTGGAGCGTCCTGGAGAATTTCGTTCTGGATTTCGTGGTGAATGTCGTGCGGATCTTTTTGGCCATGAGTGTAACCCCCCCAAAAATATCCGCGCGAAACTCATGTCGTGTTTCACGCGCCGCTTTGGGCAAACATCCGCGCAAAAATCCACGCAGAACTCCGCTGCATCGCGTCTGCAAGGCCGGTGCAATGACCAGTGCCCCCTCGTCCCCCTCTCATTCAGGAGGGGCAGACACACAGACACAATTGATCGTCGATCCCCCAGAAAACATTTGAAAATATGGGAAGTGGGGGGCAGACAAAACCCAGAACATATGGTAAAATATGGGGAATCCTGTTATTAGTGTTGATTTATTTGTTTGTCCCAGGGCCCCTTCGCTCATTTCGGGGGGGGGCCCGTTCCCCCGCTGGACACCGCCTGGCTCGACACGGCCAGGGACCGGACCAGACCGACCAGCGCGGGACATGACCGGTCGGCGCGCCGAAGGGGAAGAGCGAGAGTCAGGAGGGAAACAGCACAGACACAATTCATCGTCGACCCCCAAGAAAGCATGGGAAGATATGGGAAGCGCGGGGGGGAAGACGGCAACCAGAAAATATGGACAAATGTATGGGGAGCCCTGGGATTTGTGTGTGTACGTCTTCGTGTGTCCCAGGGCCCCTTCCGAGAGGGCGTCGGGCCGTTTCAGACGGCGGTGAGGCTTCAGCGGAGAGCTCCTTACCGGGCCGGAGGCCTGCGGAGGGCGCGCCGCCGGACCGAGAAGACGGCCCTTCCTCGACCTCGTGCGCTTTCGACAGGGACTCGGGCCCGCCCGCGCTGCCCCTGATCGGGGTGCCTTTCGATCCTACCGCTCCGAGTCGATGCCGATCCCGGCCGGCCCGATCCGACTCGATTCCGATGTTCGGACGATGCGATGCGGCCTGGTGCTTGCACGGCGCTGTTGTGCGTCCTGGCGCAGCCGATCCGATTCGATTCCGGCTCCGTGCCGACGCAGCCCGCTCGGACGCACATTCCGGTCCGATCTTATTTGCCGATTCGATGCTGGCTGATCCTGCTCCTGGTGGGACAGCTGCGGCCGGCGGGCCGGCGATCTTGCGCTTCCCGCGTCCTACCCTCGCGGCGGCCAAGAGGGTGGACGTCTACGGGGGGTGTGCATACCACGGCTGGGGCCACGATATCTCCCTAAATTTCATGGGTTCGTCTCAGCCACGCGCAGAGGGGGGTAGGGTGAAGTCGGGCCTGTCCCTCTACAGGGGGAATCTTCAAAAATAGTAGAACATTGTTTTTTTTTTTGTTGTGTGTGTGTGTGTGAGTGTGTGTGTGTGTTTGTGACTATTTGAGGGTATTTGTTGAGTACTTTTTCATTATTCGCCCAAAATTCGCCTGTGGGGGGACAGGCCCGACCTAAGGGTAGGGGGAGCAGCCTGCACCTTAGAAGGCGCGGGCCTTCTCCAGAGGTGTCAGGCCCGCGCCTTCCCAGGAGCAGCCTCCTTCTAAGATGCCTTCCCTTAAGTCGGGGCTGTCCTTCTACAGGAGGAATATTCAAAAATAGAAGAAAAAGAGTCTGGGGACTATTTTTGGAGTATTTCTTTTTACCACTCTGGAGCATTTTTTCAGTATTCTTTATTTTTCGTCGAAAAATCCCCCTGTTGGGGGACACGCCCGACTGAAGGCGCCCCCGACCGCTGCGGCCCTCCTCGGCCGCCGCACCTCGCGCGTCCCGCGCCCGTCCCCCGCGGCGGTCACGGAGGTTCGGGGCCGCGCCCCTCCCGGGCTCGGCCGCGCGCGCAGCGGGGGGGTCACATCGGGGGAGGGGGGAAGATTGTCGAGGGCAGCGCCCCGTGCTTCTCAGAGGGCGCGGGCCAGCGCCCTCCGAGAAGCAGGCCTCCCCCCCAAATGACCCCCCCTGCGCGCGCCGCCGACACGGCAGCTGCGGGCCGCGCCCCTCCCAGGTGCCCTCGCTGCGCGACTGGGAGGTGCCGCCCTCCGGGCGCTGCGGCGCCCCGGGCGCGGGCCACGAGAAGGTCCGCCGGGCACGCTCGGAAGGGGTGCCGTCGGACCGCGGTGCAAGATCGGGGCCGGTTCGGGGAGGGTGTCCCGGGGTGCTTGTGTTTGTTGGATGTTCTTGTGCTTCCTGGGGGGAGCGGCAAAGAGGGGGGTGATGACTAGGGGGGGTGGATTTCATGGCGCGGGCCATGGTTTTTCCCCAGATTTCATGGTGCCTCTTCTTATTTCATTGCGTTCCATGCCCCCCCGCTGGGCCGCGCACATGCCGCCGGTCATGATTTGCACCCCCCCCCCTCTTGGACACCCCCCTCTTGGCCGCTCCCGACCCTGGGGGAGGGTACCCTCGACTGCCCCTCTTTTTGGCCGGCGGAGGGCCTCGTGTTCTGGAAGGGCGTTCTCCTGGCCTATAGGGCCGACTGTGCGGAAAGACTGGGGACTACTCGAGTGCGGTAGGTTCGTATCGTGTCGACTCGGCGGCGACCGCATCGCGGGTTGTTGGCGTTGGAACGCCGGCGGGAGTTGGCGACTGAACGCCGCCAGCGGCAATTTGAGTCCAGCACTGAACGATCTGCGCTCTCGGAGAGCCTCAGGAGGGAACAAAAACACACAGACACAATTAATCGTCGATTCCCCAGAAAATATGGAAAAATCTGGGAAGTGGGGGGGGGGGAGACAAGACCCAGAAAATATAGGAAAGCATGGGGAATCCTGTGATTTGTGTGTATTTGTTTGTGTGTCCTTGGGCCCCTTCAGTTCCACGCGGTGTCAGGTACCAACGCCCAGGTCGTCACGATACCAGCCTGCCGTATGGCAGTTCTGACTGCCCAGGGGTTCCTGTGGCGTGGGGTCAGGGTACACGGCTCGGCGGGCTGAAGGGAGGCGTGGAGGGCAAGCGGCGCTGGCAGCAGCGGGAGCGCGAGCGGCTGGAGCCGCCTCCATTCTCCCCGCCGACTGGGGCCCCGAGGAGGCCAGACGGGGCGAGGACCGACGGTCGACCGACAGCAGATCTTGTGCATTTGAGCAGGCCTCACTGTCGGCGTCGCCGCGGGCGTTTCTCCATTTTTTGAGACACGCATCGTCGTCTGCCCAGGGCCCCCGCCGTCGGGGGGCGTGGCGGCTGCTGCGCGCACGCGCCTCCTGGCATCGGATGCAGGATGCCGCCTCGCACCCCCTGGTCCTGACTTTTTCCCGCCTGTTCCCACCTCCTCCACCTCCGCCTCGCACCCCTTGGCCCACCCCCATCTCCCTCCCCGTCCCACACCTGGGGTCGGGAAGCCAGATAGGGCCGAGGAGGCGACAGCCACTGTTGGGCAGCACGTGCTGTTGGGCATCGTACTTTTTTTCCACACCCATGCCGGGTGTGCCAATCCGCGGGAGGGAAGCTGGAGCCAACCTCGGGCCTTCACCGTCTTGAACTGTTTGACGCGGGGATCCTCATCTGTGTGTCGTCTTTCTCGGCGCCTGATGACTTGTCAGGTGTCCGAGTACGGGCGGGTCTGAGTGCAGGTGAGATTCGATCTTGGGTGATTGAGCGCGAATGAATTTGAATGTGGATCATATTGTGAGTGGCTGAGTATGTGACGACCTGAGTACGAGTCGTTCCGAATCTGAGACCCTTTCTAGCACAATCCACCCCACTCTTCAGCATCTCACTTTCACTCTTCATTTCTCCCTCCTGCTTCTCCTGCTGCTGCTCGCTTTCTGCCCATTCCACGCCCCTGCTCGTCGCTCTTTTGATTCCGCCGGCTCTATGCGCTGAGCTGCTCCTGCTCCTGAGGTTCCTGCTGCTGCTGTTCCTCCATTCCTTCTGCAGGAGCAGGAGCAGCAGGAGCCCTCTGTGCCCTCAGCAGCGGCAGGAACCTCAGGAGCAGGAACCCTCAGGAGCAGCAGCAGGAGCCCTCTGTGCCCTCCTGCTCCTGAGGTTCCTTCTGCACTCTTCTGTGCCCTCCCCCCGCAGGCAGCTCCACCCTTCTGCGCTCCACTCCCTGGGCTCCAGACACCCGGCCTGAGTCCGTGACCCCGGACGCCGGACACCAGACTGGACCCCAGACACTCCGAGATCCGATGTCGTGATTTTTTCATGACGCGGTCCCCCGAAGTCTAGGCCTATTCCCCAGGACCGGTTTTTCATACCGAGTTGTTTTTTGACGGTCCTGGGGCCCGGGGAGAGCCCCTAGAGGCCGAAGATTGAGAAAAACCTCCGTCTTGATTTCTTCAATTTGCTGGATCTCTGGGTGGTTCCAGACCCCGGGTCCCGAGTCCGTGGCCCCGGACGCCGGACACCAGACTGGACCCCAGACCCAGACCCCCGACGTAATGATTTTTCATTATATCGACCCCCACAGGTCCCGACCCTTTCCCCATGACCGGCTTTGCATCCTGAGTCGTTTCTTTGACGCTTCCGAGGCCAGGTGAGGGCCCCCAGAGGCCGAAAATTCAGAAAAACCTCCCGTCACGATTTTTCCATCACTCGAGGGGGTCTGGCCTTCGGGGCCTTCCGGGCCTTCCGGACCCTGGGGCCTCCGGGCCCCGGGCGCCGGGCTCCTTTTCCTCCTCCTCCTCCTCCTCCTCCTCCTCCTCCTCCTCCCTCCCTCCCTCCCTCCCTCCCTCCCTCCCTCCCTCCCCTCCCCTCCCCTCCCCTCCCCTCCCCTCCCTCCCTGCCTCCCTCCTCCTCCTCCTCCTCCTCCTCCTCCTGCTCCTGCTCCTCGTCCTCCTCCTCCTCCTCCTCCTCCTCCTCCTTCTCCTCCTTCTCTTCCGTAGCCGTTTTGGCTCAAGCTGCTTTGGTCCCCAACGGAACGCGTGGATATTGCTAGCCCGCGGCATTCTTCAGCGCTTTCAGAGGAACCGCACCCTGCCATCACCTCATCGGTGGCAGTTCGAGCCCTTTTCACGTACCAGTCTCAGACATGGCGCCGCTCCCAGACGTGCTCCGCGGGCCGCGGAAGCCAGTCTGGGGCTGCATGTGCGGGTCGTACCAGAACTGGGCATCGCGCGTCCACTGCTGCTGCGGCCGCAGCGCATCGCAGAGGGTCCTCATCGCCGCCGAGAAGGCCCGTGCCGATTTGGAGAAGGATCGCTCACCAGCGTCTGGATCGCGCCGCAGTGAACGTACATTCATCGCTCCGTAGGCCCAATATACGCTTCCAGCTGCGCTAACACATCGGAAAGCTCCAGAGCCGGCTCAAGGGCCGCAATGACGTGTCTGAACAACTTTCGGAGGAGCAGACTTACGCCTCTGGCGGGGATGCGCCTACGAGAGCCGAGTTGGAGGATACCATACCATCCACTACTTCGAGGAGATTACCCAGGATTCTGTTGCCTCTGCGCAATATAAGCAGGAGACGGCCATGCAGCTCGAGCAGGTACGGGCTCAGGCTGAACGGGCGGGGTCGCCCGAAAATGGCCACCGTCATGCCCAGGACAGGCAGGAACGCTACTGACCACCTCCAGACCCTGGAGGATGAGCAGAAGAAGCTCGAGCGCCAGTATGGGGGCCATTGCCACGCCGACTGCCAATAAGAAGGCGGCTATCAATGCCAAGCGCGTAGAGATTGCGGCGTTGCGCGAAGACTTCTCCTCCGCGGCGAAGGCTGCAGCGCCGCTGGCGGCTCCAGAGTACAGGCTTCCCAAGGATTACGTCCCCGCTGAGGTACTCCAGGTTCTCCATGGGCTTGGCGTGCAAGGCGGCAAGCTCCTCGCGTCCCTTGAGGAGCAGGTCCGCGAAGCGACCGTCGCTCTCCCCGATGAGGCGGACACGCCAGTTCCCGAATATGTTGATGATGGGATGGCTTTGGAATGCGATGGCGACGCTCAGCATCCTGGTGCAGCTGATCCCGCAGCAGTCGTGCCGCTGGAGGCGGCAGTGCCAGCAGGCGCGACGCCGAGCCTGAGCTCGGCCCCGAGGAGCTACGACGGTTTTGCGACATCGCCTGCGCCGATGCCAGTGACGAGGAGAAGTTCGCCAAGCAGTTCAAGGGAGCTTGGGCAGAGCTCCACCATATCAAGAAGCCTCGTCTGTGACTGGATGCAGCCGCTGATGGTCGCCAGTCTACCAGTCCATCGTGGGCAGTCTCGGCCTGTGCCGAGCCCTGGAACAAGCAGTGTTGTACATATTGACTCCTTCAACGCCAACCGTGGCACTCGCGCTTTCAAGATAGGATTAGCGCCTCGTCTGCGCTCGTTATTGTGGCTCAGGAATCCGGTGTCTGACGCTGGCCATGATGACTTCGGTGCTTGGGCAGGTCGCCGAGATTGGCGGTGCGTGGCCAGCCCGGCCCTCGCAGTCAGAGGGGGGCCGCGCCCACCCGAGGGGTGGCCATGCTTGCGCGTGACCATCTCGGATATTGTGGGCCTGACTGTGATGGCCCAGGTGTTCACCGTCGGCGAGAAGTGCATGCTGTTGTGCAGCTCCCTGGGTGGCCAACGCTCCGCATCCTCGTTGAATCTTTGATGGTGGGCCAGGGCATTCGTGGCCACGCTGCGCGCATTCTTGCCGGCGCATGGGGGCGCGTTGCCGATGTCCCCTACAGCGTCCCGGTCGCCGGTGATTGGGGTGCTGCGCCAAGGCAGGTCAAGGGGTCCAACTATGCGCGCGAGGCAGCTCTCGCGTTAGTTGCTCTCCACGCGTGGCGACGCACATCGCGCCGACGGCGCGTCGTGCCATCCTGTTTGCCTGCGGTTGATGTTGTTGCCGAGAGGATTTGGAGTCGGTCAATGTCGACGTGGCCTGGCCCGCTCGTCCTCGCCGCCCGATTGTTTCAGGACTCGCTGCTGATGTGCTCGTGCAGCCGTGCTCGGTCGACTCAGCGGTCTCCAAGCAACCCGCTCAGAGGGCCGCGGGGCCGACCAGACTTGGGCCGCCTTGGGTCTCATCCCAGTACCGCTCGGAGGTTGCGGTCGCGGCGTGCGCCGCAGCTGATGCGCGCGAGGCGTGGTGTATCCCATCCAAGGCGTGGGCGAGTCTCGCGGCCGCGGCTGAGAGTGAAGTTCGGGGCGTGACGGGCATCGTGGCCACTCGCCGTGCCACCTAGGGTGCACTGCTCAAGGCCAGATGGGTTGATTTGTTTCAGAGTCTTGAAGACGCCAGATGTTCAAGCCATTGCAGGCAGTGGCTTGATCATGCCATTGAGACATTGGCCCGTATTCTCAGTCGCCAGGAGACTCCGTTGACATGTTTGGAGGCCCAAGTCGAGTCGGTCACGGCAATGGACTGCTGTGGGAAAGGGCATGCGTGGCCGCCTCGACACAGCTGTCCATGAGGGAAGAGCTGCTGTCGGTCGGGCCATCGTCACTGCTGCAGGTGTGCCAGATAGAGTGCAGCCCTCTGCCCCTCGACGTGATGTGCCGCCGCCCGCAGCTGCCGCGTCCCGCGCTATGGTTGGCCCTGGCGGCGCTGATTTATTCGCTGACCTGGATCGCGCTCGGCGGTGAGGGAGAGCAGGGTGGCGCGGCGTCGCCGCCTGTTGCCGCGCGCGCCCCGACGGGGCACCCCCAAGCCAAGGCTGCCGAGGACCATTCTGCTGCCATTCTGCGAAGGCTGAGGCCCCGCTCGCCCCCGCGCGACCCTCGGCGCAAGCTGCCGGGCCTTGCCTCGCGGGCTCGAGCATTGGCCCCCCCTTCTGGGTCTAGGGGGTCGCTGGAGGGAGGGCTCGGTGGCTGCTCGGCGACGCCTGCGAGCATGGCGCCGTCGTCTTCTTCTTCATGGGAGGCCGGGCATCTGGCCAGACAAGGTTTCTGCAGGGCTACGCGCTGACTGTCATCGAGCTGCAGAGGCATTGCAGCAGCTGCGTGGTGATATCTCTGCTGGTGTCCAAGCTAGTGGTCGGGCTGGCGCCCGAGACGACCGACGGCGCTGGCAGGGCCGGTGCGTCCTCGCCGCCGCTAATGGCAGCAGAGGCCATCGTCGCACCACGCGTTTGCCTGATGCCCCGCGCCCTACAGTTGTTCGCATGGAAAGTGGCGTGCTCTGGCAAGCTAGCCAGACGCGCGGCCGCCCGCGGCTGCCCGACCATGGTGCCGTGCCACTAGTGGACGCTGCCAATGTACGCTTCGTGGTAAGCAGCTTCTTCTCGCGCCGCGACTGCAAGTGCTGGCCGAGTCCACCCTCGCCACTTCGCGGCAGCTCTGTTCGAGACGCGTGGGCGCCCCGGGCTACTTCCACGCCTTCTTTGTTTTATTGTCTTGCCGATGTTGGCCAAATCTGATCAAAGGCACCGGCATGTGCTGGGATGGCTGGGATGTGCTGGGCATGGCATCGTTTGCGTCGTTGTAGCATCGCGGACATGCGCCGACGCGTGGTCAGGCCTTACTGGGGCGCAGTGGCTGGTCGCAGTGCACTCGGTCTGTCGTGGGCCTCGGCAGCGCGCGGCGAGGCGGCCGCGGACGTCGAGCAGTGCAGTGTGCTCCTTCCTGCTCACGGATCACAGCATGTTTTACGCGGGCATTCCACTGGCAGGTCTCCCCGACATGATGCTGGCATGTGGGGTGCCGGTGCCCGTGGTGAAGGTAGTGTACAACATGTGGCAGTCTCCGCGTATCATGCGCCTTGGATTATACTGCGGTGGGTTTGTTGTTTGCTCTCTGCGGTCTCCCAGCAGGTTGTGCATGTGCTGATGTGGCGGCGAGGGCGTTCGCGATCACCGAGTGCGACAGTTTCCTCCTCTTCGGCCCAGGCGTCGACTTCGTGGACTGCGCGGACGACGCTGGGGTCCGCGTGGCAAGTCGGGCCCCCTGGGTCGTGGCAGGAATGGTTGCCCAGGCTGGTCGTGGTTTAGAGGCGTCGCGTCGATTGTATGCCAAGCTCAATGACAAGTCTGCAGTTGTGTCCAACGGCCAGGAGCTTGTCGATGAGGTTGTCAAGCGCATCGGTCTTGACCGCAAGAAACTGCGTACTTCGGTCGCACCTCGGCGCGGACTTCGCTGCCAGTCTCCGCCGTGCTTTCCCAAGTGGTGGAGCGAAGCGCCAGCTTCGTCGCAAGGGCCACCGGCGGCTTGCGATGGTTGCGATGCTCAGGTCCATGAGGCAGGCGGATGCTCGACTTGGCAAGGTCCTCGGCGCGGGCGTCAAAGCAGGATCGCAGTGTGGTGCTGAAGTCAACCGCTTCGATGACTCGGAGCTCGCGGCACTCCGGGGGCAGGCGTGCTCTTAACCTGTCCCCCGCGGCCCGGGGAGCTAGCGCGATGGCGAAGCTCGTTGGATGGCGAGCCCATTATCCGTGAGGCCATGGCCCCAGCGTTGCAATGTCGCAACATGATCTGGGAAGCTGTTGCGTTTTGTCCCGCGGCCTCAGTGTGTTCGGCTGAGCTCCAGCGGCTTCGGCGCCGAGTTTCCCCGGGGGTCCCGCGGGCCAGCCTTGGGCCTCCACGATGGGGCCCTGTCGCGCGCTTCCTGCCCTGCCTCGCCCGCGTGGGCTGGGTTGTCGCGTCGGCCGCCGCGTGGAGGAACCGTGGTGAAACTGAGATCCAGATTCCTGGTTCCGCCAGCCATGCTGCATCATATGATTTCGGAGGCGTTCCAGGCTGCTCGTGAAGAGGCTTCCGGGGAGCAGATGGGGTCGTCGAAGGAGGTCGGGTGAGCCTGGTTGCTTTTCAAGCCGCGCCTCGAGGCGATAAGTTTACGCAGTATCAGAGAGATGTCGTCTGCGCTGTAGTGCGCGGCCGCCTCTGGGCAGACTGCCATGCCCATGGTCGCGGATGTCGTGCCGAGCGCGCGGGTAAGCGTGCTTGTGGACGCGTGGGCACCGTGCACCACGGATTGTGCGCGTGAGCGTCGCCTGATGCAGTCAATGCCCGCCCGTGGCTGCGTTTCAATTTCCCCAGTCCCAGCCCGTCGCGCAGGTCCTCACAGGTATGGGGGAATTCATGCCAGACCTCGAGCCAACGGCTGCCGTGCAGTGTGCTGGCAGCGCTTCGCGATTGCACCGCGTAGTTGATGGCAGCAGCACGATGCCGCTGATTTTTCTAATTCGCATGCGTCGTATCCAGTAGTTTTGTTCGAGCCCGCGGACGAGGCCACCCTTGCCGTGGTGCGCGGCACATTCCTTGGCGGTTTACCACAGCCGCCTGTGATGGCAGAACATGTCTCGATCGAAGTTGGATGTCAACCGCTGATTGTGAGGCGGCGATTTCTCAGCCCCCTCCTCTTTGGGCATGAGTAGTTGCGTGCCAAGAAGGTTTCCAACGAATTTTCCAGCGTTCTCCCGAATGCCCGAGGTTTTTGGCTACGTGGAAACCGTTGGTTACGTGGAATCCGTTAGCCATGTGAAAGCTCACAGGAACGCGAAGATAATCGATACTCTTCCGCCTCAGCAGCGAGTGCCAGCGCGAGGTAACAGGGCGGGTTACCTTCATGCGAAGGAGGCCCTTGGTATACACGCCCGGGTTGGTCCAGAGACGGCCACTTGGCCAGAGGCCGATATCAATAATATGCCCAATTTTGTCCGATTGGCTGCAGTCATCCTGTCCGCGAAGGTCGGGAGCGGAAGGGGCGCCCCGTTGCCAGTCACCGTTCGGTCGGAATGGACCCAGGGTGGCATGAGTGGGAGGACTGGCACCCAGTGCAAGCGGTGTTTGGTTTTGGATCCTGACTGTCCTGGCCAAGACTCCCTGGGGTGCTCAGGGGCCCCTTCTTTCCTTCGTAGTGTCGTCCGCCGTTCCCTGGGGCCCCAGATTGTTGGGGTGGCTTCCCAAAAAATCCCCCCAAAGCGCCGAGTAGGAACCGACACAGAAAGTCAGCGTTACAATGTTTGTGTGTTCGTTGCGGGTGCTGGGCGCAGCGTTGTGCCAGGAACCTCGGGCGCCTTTGCGGCAGGCCCACGGGTAAGGGTGTCGAGGTTCTGCGCAAATGCCCGCGGCCTGGGGCCGAACAGCAAAGTTCGGCAGACAATTGACCGTGATGCTTGTCTCAGAGCCTTGTCTGTCCAGCCCAAGGCCCGAATGGCCACCCGTCTGTGTACTGTTGTTCCGTCGACCTTCTCCGACGATTGCGTTGTTCCTGGGCACGAACAGCGAATGGCCGCATTCCGTGAGCGAATCCGCGCACGTGAGGATCGTGCGGCCGAGGACTGTTGGTGCCCTGCCGCGGCTGAGGGCGGAGTCTCGGGAGCTTCGTCCCTGCGTTGCAACTCCTTCTGAGGGGCACCGCTACCGTTTCAGATTTGCGAGTTTCCCCCCTTCCGAGGTCTGTCTCGCCTCCCTCCCTCCCTCCCTCCTTCCCTCCCGCTTCTCCTCCTCCTCCTCCGCCTCCTCCTCCTCCGCCTCCTCCCTCTCCCCCTCCTCCCTCTCCTCCCTCCTCTCCCCCTCCTCCCTCCTCCTTCCTCTGCTCGTCCTTTTCCTGTTCCCGCTCTTGCTTCTCCTTCCTCTGGCGGCCCCCCTCCAGCTCCCCCGGCAGCTCCCCCGGCGGAGGTCGACGAGTGGGGGCGGCCGGGCAGCCCCGTCCACGGGGCGCCTCGCGGGCCAGTCGAAAACCGGGCGGGCCGGCGCAAAGGGAGGTTGCAGTTGCACAAGGGAGGGAGAGAGGTTGCAGGAGGGGGGGAGGGGGATGGGGGAGGCGGAGGAGCGCGGCCGAGGAGGAGGAGGAGGAGGAGGAGGAGGAGGAGGAGGAGGAGGAGGAGGAGGAGGAGGCCTGGCGCAGGAGCAGCACCTCCGCCAGCAGCCCCAGGCCCAGCGCCTCCTTGCACACGTCGGTGAGCGCCTGCAGCGCCCCGTCCGCGGCCGCGACCGCCTCCGCCAGGGGCTGCCTTGGCCTTGGCCTTGCCCTTGGCCTTAGCCTTGGCCTTAGCCTTGCCCTTCGCCTTAGGAGGCATCGGGCTCGAGCGTCGCGAGCGCCACGAGCTGGGCACCGAGGTGGCGAGCCTGCTCCAGCAACAGCGCCCGCTCGCGCGGCGCTAGCCGCCCCTCGCGCGCCGCCTGCCTGGCGAGCGCGAGCAAGTAGCACAGCTCGCACACCTCCAGCAGCCCTCCAGCCTCCGCCAAGGCGAGACTCTCGCCGGGGGCGAGCCGCCCCTCGCACCAGCCGCAGATCCGAGGCCGCTGGGCCTGCAGTGCGGCGGGGGCGCGAGCGCGCGATCCCCCAGGAAGCATGCCCTCCTCGAGGGCCCCCAGGAGCCCTCGAAAGTGGCGACAGTTTCACATATCGCAGCCCCCCTGGGATGGCGATGTCTCGTTCGGGTCTGCGTGGGACCCCACTGTGCTGCCACCCCCAGCAGGCATGCGAGAGGGGGACAGAGCCGAGAAGAACCGGGGAGGGGGGGGAGGAGAAGGAAGGGGGGCCAGCACAGTGGGGTCCCACCCAGACCCACATGCCATCCCTGGGGCGCTGCGAAATTTGCAATGGTCGCCACTCTTGGGGTCCCACGCGGACCCCAACCGAGGAGGAGGAGGAGGAGGAGGGAGGAGGAGGAGGAGGAGGGAGGAGGAGGAGGAGGAGGAGGAGGAGGAGGAGGAGGAGGAGGAGGAGGAGGAGGAGGAGGAGGAGGAGGAGGAGGAGGAGGATGAGGAGGAGGCCAGAGGAGGAGGATGATGATGATGATGAGGAGGAGGAGGAGGAGGAGGAGGAGGAGGAGGATGAGGCAGAGGAGGAGGAGGAGGAGGAGGAGGAGGAGGAGGAGGAGGAGGAGGAGGAGGAGGAGGAGGAGGAGGATCCGTAACCATTTTGGCTCAAGTCCGTAGAGTTTCTCTGGCTCAGGACTTGACCTCACTGGCGAGGGGGATTTGCGGCCCCCACCGTCCACTTGCACTGCACTGTGCAAGCTCCCCTTTTTGTGAGCTCCTGTTGGAGCACCTTTGCTGGTTCTAGCTTTCATGGGAGGTACCAGTCGCGGCGGCGGCGATGTCTGGTGTTGTCCCAAGAAGAAGTGCGGTTTCAAGAACAATTTTGTGTTCAAGAAGTGTTGCTACATTTGCGGTGCTGAGCGTCCTCCTGTTCCTGCTACTCGCCCAGCCCCGCCCCCGCAGGGGGACTGGGCTCACGGGCCACCGCGGCAGAAGGACGCCAAGCCCAAGATTCCGCTGCTCGATTCCACTCAGCTTTCCGTGTTCGTCAAGATGTCCGATGCGGACTTCGAGACCTCCAAGTCGCTCCTGGGCCCTTCGCAGCGGGCCAGGGTATTGGCCCAGAGGGCCTTGGCGGCGGGGGACCCCAAGGCGGTCGCCAAGCATGCCCAGATGGCCTACGATGAGGCTAAGCGGGAGGCATTGCAAGTGCAGCAGAAGGTCGACAAGCTCGAGGGTCACGTGCAGGAGAAGTTTTTGGAGCTCGTGGCGCTCAAGGCCAAGCTCGAGCAGGTCCAGGCGCACGAGCTCGCGTGTGCGGCCAAGGCCACTGCGGCCTGGGCTGCTGCCAGCAGCGGTCCTGTACGGACTCGGCCTCCTGGCGGCGATCGCGCAGAAGTTCAGCCCGATGATCCTGCATTCGCTTTGTTGCTGCAGCTCGAGGCCATGGACAAGAGTCTTGCGTGCTCGCTTCGCCCTCTTCTTGCCACTCGTGATGGCATGCTTCGCCCCGCGGGCGATGGCAGTGAGGAGGCCGACAGTGACAGTGACGACGGCATGCGCGACGTTCCTGTTTCCGAGCCGCAGTCCCTTGACGCTGCTGCCGCCGCCACAGCCGTCTTTGGAGGAGACGCGCTCGGCGCAGCAGGGTCGCCCTTCGCGCCAGGCGCTGTGCCTGCCACCCTTGTGCCGTCTGGTGGGGGGACGGCGACGGGGGGTGTTGGGAAAAGCGACTCGGCACATGGAGCGGTTGGCTGCCAGCATGCTTCAGCTCATTTCTCATCCTTTCTGCAGCGTCTCACCACCGATGAAGGACGGGACAAATTCTTGCAGTCCAAAGGGCTTGTCTCGCAAGCAGTGTGACAACATCGTCGGTGGGCTCAATGATGCTGCGCAGAAGAAGTTTAAGTGCACTCCGTTCGACGACCCGATCGGTACCCTTGCCGCTGCGGCACATAGGCCTTCTGTTTAGCAGGAAGGCGCAGAAGGTTTGGACGATCATCACCGCCAACGTTGGTGGGCAAGTCGACCTCGACGCGTACCTGTCGGAGTCCATCTACAGTGATGCCCTTTTGATGCAGGAGTCCCGCATGTTGCCCGCTGTCTCTCAGGCTCTTGAGTCCAAGATGCGTGCTGCGGGGTGGTCGGCTTCTGCTACGGCTGCGCTTCCCACAGCTGGCAATCCGTCTGGTGGGCGGGTTGCGGCTTCAGTTGCTCGTGTGGGGATTGCGCCGCTCAAGAATTACGACAGTCAGATTGCGGCCGCTCGTGCAGCGGCTTTGCATGTGGGTGGTATGTTGCGTGGCGGCTTCCTCATTGTTAACTTGTACCTAGTGCACTCCGTGGGCACTGACGAGCAGAACTGGGCGATTCTGTCGCGTGTGGGAGCTCGGCTCAAGGCTGCGGGCATGCCCTTCGTTGTTGGTGGTGATTGGAATTGCACTCCAAGTGATTTGGTCAAGACGTCTTGGGTGGACGCTCTCGACGCAGTCATCGTTGCGCCCGCTGAGGGTACGTGCAGGCCCGCCATGCGATGCATCGACTACTTCGTGGTCTCGCGCCAGATTGCAGGTCAGGCCAGGGCTGAAGTTGTTCAGAACGTCCCCATCTCTCCCCACCTCCCTGTTCGGCTGGTCTTCCCGTCTGTCGAGCCCCTGTGCAACGTTCGTTTCGTGCAGGTCCCTAAGAGGTTCCCCACCGAGTTGCCCATTGGGTGTCTTGGGCCCCCCCTCCTGAGGTCGACCCCTGGGACCGCGTCGGGGAGCTCTGTTCGGACCCTGAGCTCCGGATCCAGGATAAGTGGGACGCGTTTCTCAGGGCTGCCGAAGGTCAGTGGCTGTATTTGTTTCAGATTTCTGGAGGCCAGTGCGACGAGTATGTTGGGAGGGACAGGCCGATCCAGGTTAAGTGGAAAACTCCGTCTGCCCCCAACCCGCCCAGGTTTCCTAAGTTGTCCCCTCTCGCCTGTTGGTGGCGCAAGGTCCAGAGTGTGCTGGCCGATCTCAGTAGGTCGCCAGCTGGCGCCCAATGGTCGCAGATCGTCGCAGCTGCTAGGCGTCCTTCTCGCTTTCACCGTCCACCTGAGACGGCAGAGGTCGCCGCTTGGACGGCGATGCTGGGGCAGGTGCTATTCCTCCCGATGGAGTCGGCGCGGTGCCTCGCCGACATCGCGAGCTGCGAGGCGACGAGGCTCCAGCAGGCCTGCGCTCAGGCCAAGGAACGTGAATGGGGGAATTGGGTTGACAAGCACTCGTCTGGGGGCATGTCTGCGTTGTACAAGTTTTCGGCCCTCCCCACCCCTTTTCAGCCTGCCTCCCTCTGTCATGGCACCCTTCGGCCCTGCACGTCGCGCGAGTCGATAGACTCGAAGAAGAATGGAAGCGTTGGTGGCAAGTCGGAGTTGAGCACCAGCCCCTCAATTGGCCTGAGCTCGGGGGCCCCCTTCCGCGGCCCACTGTGGCCGAGCTCGTGCGAGCTCTCAAGTCTTTCAAGCCCTCGACGGGCACGGGGTTTGATCGGATCTCCCCGCGCTCTCTTCTGCTGTTGCCGCCTGTTGCTCTCGAGGCTCTGTGTGATATTGTGCACCACATTGAGCATAAGCGTGAGTTGCCCAGCATGTGGAACCGCATCGTTTTCATTCTCAAGGGGACGGGTGGTGTCAGGCCGTTGGGGCTCTTGCACGTGTTGGCCAGGGTTCAGTGTCGCCTGAGACGTCCTCTCATCAGGAAGTGGCAGGCCGCCAACTTCAGAGCTTTCTTTTGGAGTACCCATGGTAAGGCTTCTGAAAAATGCGTTTGGATCCATGCGGCCTGGTCGGAGCATTCCACCTACAAGGACCGTGCGTGTGCCACCCTTTTGCTCGATTTAAAAAAGGCGTTTGAGTTGGTTCAGCATCATCATTTGTTGGCCGCTGCGGCGGCCACTAGCTTTCCATTGTGGCAATTGTATCTCTTGGTCCAAATCTACCGCGCTCCGCGCATTCTCGATGTTGGGGGTGCTGTTGGGTCCTTGCTTTGTGTTGAGCAAACGATTGTGCCTGGATGTACTTTTGCCACTTGTATGCTGCAGTTGATTCTCTTAGGCCCTTTGGACGCCGTGCAGGCCGCCTGCCCCGCTGTGCAGCTGTCCGTCAACGTTGACGATTTTGGCCTCATGCGCTGGGGCACCGAGTCCCGCGTTGTCGGTGACATCACCGCCGCATGCCAGCACCTGCTGCAGCAGCTGCGCCAGGTCGACTTAAAGTTCGCTCTCGACAAGTCTCGCGTTTTGAGCAATTTCCCTACGGTTCGCGCTTCCATTGCAGCCAAGTTGAAGAGCCTTCAACCCCTGCCCGTCAGGCCTGAGCGTAATCTCGGCGTTGACTACGGCTCGGGCAAGGTTGCTAGTCGAGGCACGGTCCGTGGGCGTGCCGCTTGTATGAGGCCTCGGTTGGTCCGAATGGGTTTCCTCAAGGGCACCAAGCCTCGTCGCCGCGTGCTCGGGCGCATGGCCCGAGCCGCTCTTGAGTCTTCGGTCCTTTTCGGAGCGTCCGTTATGGGTACCAATGGGCAGGAGTTGGAGGTTCTTCGAGGTGCGGCTGGCAAGCTGCAGGACCACCGTCAGGATGGCAAGCCTCGGACTTTGAGCCTTCTGCTCTCCCCTGTTCCCCGATTGGACCCCATCTTTAGAGCCACTTGGTTGCCCGTCAAGTTCTACCTCCATGCGCTCTGGCATCGTTGGCTGCCCCATGAGGCTGGATTTCGGGCTTCGTGAGGCCCGCGGGCACCTTTCTAGGCTGGAGCACCCGTGGTCCTCCATTAGGGGCCCCTTTTGCGCCCTGTGGGCCTCGCTCAGGCGTGTGGGTATCGTTGCTACTTCGTCCGCGTCCTGGATCTGGCCTGATGGGGCCGACGTCAACCCGATGAGCTATTGCCCGGTCACTGTTCAGGAGCTCGTGTTTCGTGCTGTGGAGGCGTGGCAGTATTGTAAGGTCGCGGAACATCTCGGGGTTGACGACTTCGCCAACGGGCTGATCTTGGGACCCCTGAAGGCCCTCCTTGGCAGCAAGAGTAAGTTGTCGGCCCAGCAGCAGGGCCACCTCCGCAGCGCGATCATTGGAGGGCAGTGGCTTCAGAAGAGGCAGTGGGCCGCGGGTTACGACACGACTCCCTCATGTCTGCTCTGCCCCACGCAGGAGGGGGCTCTGCTGCATGGGCACTGCTCTTGCTCTCGCTTGGACTGCCTCGAGGGCAAGCCCAGCTTTTTAGCTGCAGCAGAGGCTGCTGCCGCTACGTCAGTGCTGGCGTCGCTCCTCGCCGAGCGTTGTCTTGTTCCTTTCCCTTCTCTGAGCCGCCGCCCTCCTGGGTCTCCGATTTGTTAGGGGCTCGGAGGGCCCTCGGAGTTCACGGGGGATATTTACACTGATGTCTCTGTTTTCGAGGCTCAGTATCCCAGTCTGGCCAGTGCGGGCTTGGGGTGCGTTGCATTGCATCAGGGCCGTCTAGAAATTGTCTCGTTTTGTTCAGGGCCGCTCTTGGACCCACTGCAGTGCATCAATGCTGCCGAGCTTGTTGCTGTCATCAATGTTCTGCGCTTCGCGACTCCGCCAGTGCATGTTGATACGGACTCTGCTTTTGTGGCTGATGGTTTTCATGTGCGTGGCCCAGAGGCTACCCGTGCCTGCGTCTCTGCGCGCGCTCATCTCTGGAAGGAGTTCTGGAGGCTTGTGGATGACTGGGGCGGGGGGATTGAGATCAGCAAAATAAAGGGTCATGCGACCCAGGTTGATGTGCAGGCAGGGCGTGGAACCTCTGCGCGTCACCGATGCGGCAGTGCCAAGGCAGACGAGGCTGCCAAGAGCGCTGCTTCCTTTGCCAGGGTTCCAGAGGCGGCCGTCGCACAGCTACAGGCCAGATGCGAAGTCTTGCATGTCTGGGGCTCCTGGATTGCGCTTCTTTCCGAGGGGCTCGCGGACTGCGGACACCCCAAGAAGCATGCTCGTGGTTTGCCCCCAGTGCCCCGCTTGGTTCTCGTCAAGGATCCCGTGGCCACCGATCCGGTCAGTCGTGTTCTTGTCGCGCAGGCGAGCTGCTCGGGTAAGGTGCATGCCCTTGCTAAGTTCCAGCTTTCAGGTGGACCACTTGTGGTCGGCTGCACGCGTTGCGCGTGCTTTGCAGTGACGAGGCTTTCTGGTTTAGCGTGCCCGTGCCCACCCGAGGTCACTGACCGCGCTCGCAAGACGTTGAAGAGGCTTGCGAAAGGCGAATTCAGACTCAGTGGCAAAGTCTATCGAGTTCAGTCCTTGATCAGGCTCCCTGTCCTGGCGGCCACGGCGGGTGTCTAGGTTTTCTACGCCCGTGGGTCTTCGCCTGGTCGAGGGAGCCGTGTCCGCCAGTGGGGCCGAAGGCGGTTGCAAGGTGCGCCTTCGGCCCTGCTTTCACTGCTGGAGGTGGACAGACTCTGCCCGCCCCCAGGTTGCGCCCGGAGGAGGAGGAGGAGGAGGAGGAGGAGGAGGAGGACGAGGAGGAGGAGGGAGGAGGAGGAGGGAGGCGAGGAGGAGGAGGAGGAGGAGGAGGAGGAGGAGGAGGAGGAGGGGAGGAGGAGGAGGAGGAGGTGGAGGAGGAGGAGGAGGAGGAGGAGGAGGAGGAGGAGGTGGAGGAGGAGGAGGAGGAGGAGGAGGAGGAGGAGGAGGAGGAGGAGGAGGAGGAGGAGGAGGAGGAGGAGGAGGAGGAGGATGAAGAGGAGGAGGCCAGAGGAGGAGGAGGAGGAGGAGGCCGGAGGAGGAGGAGGAGGAGGAGGCCGGAGGCCGGAGGAGGAGAAGGAGGAGGAGGAGGAGGCCAGAGCAGGAGGCCAGAGGATGAGTCCAGAGGAGGAAGAGGAGGAGGTGGAGGCAAAGGAGGAGGAGGAGGCCAGAGGAAGAGGAGGAGGAGGAGGAGGAGGAGGAGGAGGCCAGAGGAGGAGGAGGAGGAGGAGGAGGAGGAGGAGGAAGAGGAAGAGGAAGAGGAAGAGGACGAGGAACAGGAAGAGGAAGAGGAATGATACTACTACTACTACTAATAATACTAATACTACTAATAATGATAATACAACGGAGAAGAATAATACGAAGAAGAAGACGACGCCGAATACGAAAACGACTAATACTAAGAATGACACTACTACTACTACTACTACTACTACTACTAATATTAATAAAAGTAATACTAATAAAAAGAAAAATAATAGGAATACTCATAATACGAGTACGAATAATAATAATAATCATACTATGACTACTTATAATAAT
>CAUYUJ010016892.1:50000-60000 GCA_963575745.1 Prorocentrum cordatum
TGCGGATTCGTAGGAAACCCAACACTTTTTAAACATTTCTGTCAAACGGGCTTTTGCGAGCAACTTTTTCGAACTTCTGCGACAACGGTTGCGCACCTGCCAGGGCCATCATCCCTGTCAAATAATACCATCCGCGCATTGTGCCCAGCATGGCACAATTGCACCATGCTGGGCACATGCGCGCCCCGAATAAGTGACCAAGTTCTGTGGGTGTGTACCCCACGCCAGTGTAGTAGCCACGGTCGTCCGCACGCCACGAAGTGAAGTGTCCCAACGTCATAGGGCGGGAAGCTGGGTTTGGGTGGTCGCGAAGAGTCGTTTGGATATTTGGTAGAGCTTGTAATGCCCCCCCACGAAGTGGGGGTATTGCCTGGTGTCGTATGAAAACCCTGGCACTGGGGAGAACACCACGCGTTCGGGTAAAATGATTGTTGTTGTTGTTGTTGTTGTTGTTGTTGTTGTTGAACATTATTAATTCTAAAGAATAATTATTGTTGGGCCCCTGGTGCACGGCCCCCTGCGCCGCCTAGGCCGCAGCTACATTTTCATCATTTTCGTGAGGAAGCCTCAGGTAAGATGTGATCAAGATCCGGTTGTTTTGTTGTAATCCGCTTTCCCTTGCAAAAAACAATATAAAATGACATTTCTTGTTCTAATATAATCAAATTTCAAGAATCCCTTGCAAAAAATAAGGTAAAGTGGACATTCGCGCGCGCAAGACGAAATCCTTCCAAAAGCTTAGTGTTCGGAGCGATTTTAACATAAAAACATCAAAAAACCAATGGTTTTTCAACAAAAAAATGTCAAAATCTCATCCCGCGCGCTCTTGCGGATTCGTAGGAAACCCAACACTTTTTAAACATTTCTGTCAAACGGGCTTTTGCGAGCAACTTTTTCGAACTTCTGCGACAACGGTTGCGCACCTGCCAGGGCCATCATCCCTGTCAAATAATACCATGCGGGACACATTCGTTTTTTGCGCGCGCACGCCGAAATCTCCAAAAACCATTGGGTCCTCGAAAAACACCTGCACGTCTTCCCTTGCGAGTACGTATCATGTGTATCATGTGTATCATGTACCATATGCATCATATGCAACAGATGTTCTGTGGAAGGCTTAACAACTTCTGTGGGTTAACAAGGCTTAACAACGTCTGTGGGTGTACGAACGTAGGCTTAACAACTTCTGTGGGTGTGTACTCCACGCCAGTGTAGTAGCCACGGTCGTCCGCAGGCCACGAAGTGAAGTGTCCGAACGTCATAGGGCGGGAAGCTGGGTGTGGGTGGTGGCGAAGAGTCGTGTGGATATTTGGTAGAGCTTGCATTGCCCCCCCACAAAGTGGGGGTATTGGCTGGCGTCGCATGAAAACCCTGGCACTGGTGAGAACACTGAGCGTTCGGGTAAAGTGATTGTTGTTGTTGTTGTTGCTGCTGCTGCTGCTGTTGCTGCTGCTCATTTATATATATATATATATGTATGTGTGTATATAAATATATATGGCACACCGGAAGAAGGCTTGGAAGGCCTCTGGCCTCCCGGGACGAGAACGAAGCCAGAAGACCCCTCAGAAGGCCGCCCTCTGAGAACGCCTTCTCCTTGTCGCTCCCCCCCCTCGTTCGCCGCCGAGAGTAGTTTCCCCATTTCTGGCCTCTCGGGCCCCTCGCGGGCCCCTGGGCCGCCAGAGACGGCCCAGGATGAGAGGCTGTCCCCCAGGGGGAGGCCCCGGGCCCAGGACCCATTGCCCTCCAGGCCCTTGCCTTTCCTGGCGAGCGATGATGATGATGAGGAGGAGGAGGAGAACGAGGAGGAGGAGGAGGGGGAGGAGGAGGACCAGCGTAAACCCGAGAGGCATCAACGATGGTGGAATAAACCCTCCCTCCAAGCTCCCTCTTCATAGGCCCCTGCAACGGATGATTCTTACTGAGGGAACTGTCTCGTTGGAAGACAATTGTTTGACGACTCCGAAGCATGCCAACCCGTTGTTCTTTGGATTCCAACGCCACGGATCAACCTGACTGTTGCGTCTTGACGGTCATGGATCGTGCCAGAACGCCATTCTTGGGGCTTGAACACCTCTAGTCAGAATAACATGTGCACCCTCAAGCCTGAGCCTTTCCAGAACATCATTTCTGGTGCGTTGATCATGGGAATCCGTGAAAGTTTACCATTCGTTGAAACGAATGTGCGCGGCGCTAAGGCGAGAGCCACACTTTGAAAAGGAACCGCCTTCAATCCGTGAAGCTGTTGCAATTTTTTGAAACGAATGTGTGCGGCGCAGAGGCGAGAGCCACATTGTGAAAAGAAGCCGCTTTCATTCCGTGAAACGCTTGCAAGTTTTTAAGACGAGTGTGCGCGGCGCAAAGGCGAGAGCCACATTGTGAAAAGGGACCGCCTTCAATCCGTCTAACTCTTGCAAATGTTTAAGACGAATGTGCGCGGCGCTTAGGCGAGAGCTACATTTTGAAAACCACCCGCCCTCAATTAGTGCAAGCCTTTACAATTTTGAAGACGAGTGTGCGTGGCGTTAAAGCGAGAGTTACATTTTGAATATCACTCGCCCTCCATCTGTGAAGCTGTACCATCTTTGAAGCTTCAGGGTCATACATGGTGTGGAAGTCTCAGGCGAAACGCCCGGCCCGCCCTAAAAACTTGCCTCGGGGTGCGCCAGGGATAATTTATTTATAAGGAGAAGGCATGGAAAAGGAGGAGGAGGACGAGGAGGACGATGAGGAGGAGGAGGAGGAGGAGGACGAGGAGGAGGAGGATGAGGAGGAGGAGGAGGGGAAGCTGCAGGGCCTCCAGTCGGTGGCGAGCCCAGGGGGGAGGTCAGAAGGGGCGGGCCGTTTCAGTAGGCTTGGAAGTCCTGCTGCCTGATAAGTCTTCATTACGCCTTGCCCTGTAGGCACGGAACACTCCCCAGAAGGAGGGCTTTTGAGACGCCCCGCCGCCTTCTGAAAGGGCCTCCGCCTTCTGAGAGGGTCTCCTCCTCCTCCTCCTCTACATTCTTCTCATCCGCCTGCTCCTCCTCCTCCTCCTCCTCCTCCTCCTCCCTCGCTCGCCGCCGAGAGGAGGGAGGGGGGAAGCCGCAGGGCCTCCCGGGGTGCCGAGGTTGTCGTTTGAGCGACGGAATGCAACGAGGCGGACTGCGCCCACATGCGCGCGTGTGCTGCCCGCGCTGGCAGGGTCGCGCGCGAGTGCTGTCGTTTCTGATGCAGAGTGCCGCTCTGGCGGCCCGCGTAAGCCACGGCGTGAGGTCCCTACGTATGTCGTCGTGCTTAGGACTCGTTCGTCTTCGTCTCTCACTTGTGCGTTGCCTCCGTGGTGTCACCTTGTCGAGCCAGAGGGGGAGGAAGAGGACGAGGAGGGAGAACGGTGTTGAGTTGGGGGACGACGGATCACGGACGCACGAGCGTGAATCAAGGCTCGTGGAATATGGGCGGGTCCTGCTTCCGTGGGGAAAGCGCTCTGTCTCCACCTCAGGCGGCATTGGTCTCATGTTTCGGGGTTGCCTTCCCCGGTCCATTGATATGGCGCCAACGCGCCAGATCCACAGATCCCTAAAGGACGTTCGGGTGGTGGGTTCCCGGATGTCCCCGGAGGCCCGCAAAGGGCCAAAACGCAGCCTCGAGCCTCGATCTTCCAGGGTGCGTGAGCGCGGTCAGGGCGGGCGGGTACGCTAGGCCCTCGCCGCGTTGACGCGGCTGCGACCCCACCGCCAGGGTTCGATGTTGAAGCCGCCAGTTTCGCGGACTCGGCCGATGTCGGACGATCGGCGCAATCGAAAAACCGAAATCTTCCAAGGTTGACCGATCGAAGCAGTGTAATAAAGACCACCGCCGACGTACTCGCGATATGAACCCGCCGTGCAGCTGGCACGAAGGTCAAGAGCAATCTCAACTTCGGAAGACGTGCCCGTCTGTTCTCCTTGTTTGGGCTTTCCACCGTGGCGCGTTCTTCGTTCTGGCTAGCTCCGTGGGGCATTTGGCCTTTTGCAAAAGGGATCGTGTTCTTGACCCTCGTTCTTGTGGCCATGTTTCGAGTGTACCCCTCCAAAGCTAGGGTTGTCCTTCATCCTTGTGCCAGCTGTTTCGCAGCTGAGGGGGCAGGGGGAAGGGGGGAAAGAAGGGAGTGAGGGAGCGAGGGAGGGGAAGGGACGAGTGAGAAAGAGGAGGATGAAGATGAGGATGAGGATGAAGATGAGGACGAGGATTGCGGCTTAGTATTAGACTTATGATGATGACGATGATGGCGGTGGTGGTGATGATGTTGATAATGATGACGTTGATGAGTGATGATGCTGATGACGATGCTGACGGTGATGGCGATGATGATGATGATGCCGATGATGATGATGCTGATGATGCTGATGATGGCGGTGACGATGATGGCGACGACGACGAAGGTGATGATGATCAGGATTATTCTGCTGATGTTGATGCTGATATTGATGATTCTGATAATGCTTGTGATGATGATGCTGCTGATGATGATGGTATTAATGGTGATGATGATGCTGATGTTTATGTTGATGCTGATGATGGTTATCATGTTGTTTATGCTGATGATGATGACGATGTTGTTGTTGTTGATATTGTTGATGGTGGATATGATGATGCTGATGATGATAGTGACGATGATGATGGTGATAATGCTGATGATGATGATTCTGATGCTGCTGCTGATGATGATGATGATGTTGGTGACGATGATGCAAATCACATGTTGATGATGAGGATGTGGATGAGGATGACGCTGATGCTGCTGCTGATGATGATGATGTTGATCATTATCCTGATGCTGACGATGCGGAGGATGATGATGAGGAGGAGGATGAGGATGCTGCTGCCGCTGCTGCTCCTGATGATGACGGTGGTGGTGTTGATGATGCTGATGATGCTGATGATGACGATGAGGATGAGGATGAGGAGGATGATGACGATGATGCTGCTGATGATGATGCTGATGATGATGCTGATGATGATGATGATGCTGCTGCTGATGATGATGATGATGGCGATGTTGTTGTTGATGATGATGATGATGGTGATGATGGTGGTGGTGGTGGTGATGATGCTGCTTTCGACGATGATGGTGATGATGAGGCTGCTGCTGCTGGTGATGATTCTGATGATGCTGACGATGCTGCTGCTGACGATGATGATGATGATGCTGATGATGATGATGCTGATGCTGACGGTGGTGCTGATGCTGCTGCTGCTGCTGCTGATGATGACGATGCTGACGATGATGCTGATGACGATGCTGCTGCTGGGGATGCTGATGCTGATGCTGATGCTGATGCTGAGGATGATGATGACGATGCTGATGATGATGAGGATGATGGTGCTGCTGCGGATGATGGCGATGATGATGCTGCTGATGCTGATGATGATGATGATGATGATGCTGATGCTGCTGACGATGCTGATGATGCTGATGATGATGCTGATGATGCTGCTGCTGGTGATGCTGCTGATGATGCTGATGCTGCTGCTGATAATGATGACGATGATGCCGATGCTGATGATGATGACGATGATGATGGTGCTGCTGATGCTGATGATGATGATGCTGGTGTTGCTGATGATGCTGATGATGCTGCTGCTGATGGTGCTGATGATGATGATGCTGCTGATGCTGATAATGATGATTGTGCATATGATGATACTGATGATGATGATGATGATGATGATGATGATGATGATGATGATGATGATGATGCTGATTATGCTGCTGATTCTGATGATGATGATGACGATGATGATGATGATGCTGATGATAATGATGATGAGGAGGAGGAGGACGAGGAGGAGGAGGAGGAGGATGACGATGATGATGATGCTGCTGCTGCTGATGATGATGATGATGATGATGATGATGATGATGATGATGAGGAGAGGAGGAGGAGGAGGAGGAGAGGAGGACGAGGAGGAGGAGGACGAGGAGGAGGAGGATGATGAGGAGGAGGAGGAGACGAGGAGGATGTTGCTGCTGACGGTCATGATGACGACGACGACGACGACCAGGAAGAAGAGGAAGAGGAGTTGGAGGAGGAGGAGGAGGAAGAGGGGACGAGGAGGAGGAAGAGGAGGAGGAGGAGGAGGAGGAAGAGGAGGAGGAGGAGGGGGAGGAGGAGAGGAGGAAGAAAGCAGGAGGAGAGGAGGAGGCGGAGGATGAGGAGGAGGAGGAGAAGGAGGAGGAGGACGACCAGGAGGCAGAGGAAGAGAAGGAGGAGGATGATGATGAGGAGGAGGAGGAACAGGAGCAGGAGAAGGAGGGAGGAAGAGGGAGGAGGCAGAGACAGGAGGACGAGGAGGAGAAGGAAGAGGAAGAGGAGCAAGAGGAGGAGCAGCAGGAGGAGGAGGGGAAGGAGGAGGAGGAGGAGGAGGAGGAGGAGGAGGAGGAGGAGGAGGAGGAGGAGGAGGAGGTGGATTCTGATGCTGAAGCGGAGGGATATGCAGGAGGAGGATGAGGACCAGTGTAAGTCAAAGACGCCCCAACGATGTTGCAATACGCCCTCCAAGGTTCTTTTTTTCACAGGTCCCTACAATGTATGTTCATTGCGGGACGTGCGCTATTGGAAGAGAAACGTCTGAGAATCTTCAATCGTTCCACAACACCATTCCTGGGCCTTCAACGCCTCGAATCAACGTGACTTGTTCGTCCTGGCAATCCTACGTCATGCCGGAGTTCCCATCCTGGGACTTCAACGCAGCGAATGAACGTGACTGTTGCGTCCTGGCAGCGCTAAATCGTGCCAGTACACCGTTTCTAGGACTTCACCCAAGCGAATCCTTTAAAATGCTACAAACTTTCAAGACGACTGTCCGTGGTGCTAATGCCAGAGCCAGATTTTGAAAAACAGCCGCCTTCCACCTTAGAAACTGTTGCATGCTTTAAGACGGATGTGTGCGGAGCTAATGAGAGACTAGCACTTTGAAAACGGGCCGCCTCCATCCTTGAAGCAGCTGCGAACTTTTGAGACGAAGGTACACGCTGCTAAGGCGAAAGCCGAATCTGAAAGCCAACTGCACTCCGTCCTTGAAGCTGCTGCAAAGTTCAGGCTTCAGGATGATAAATGGTGAGGGGTTCTCAGACGAGACGCCCGACCCGCCCTACCGACACGTTTCGGGGTGCGACAGGGACGAGTTATTTGTATGGAAAAGGGACGGAGGAGGAGAAGGAGGAGGAGGAGGAGGAGGAACAGGAAGAGCAGGAGGAGGAAAAGGAGGACGAGGAGGAGGAGGAGGAGTAGGAGGAGGAGGATGAGGAGGAGGAAGAGGAGGAGGAGGAGGAGGAGGAGGAGGAGGAAGAGAATGAGGAGGAGGACGAGGAGGAGGAGGAGAAGGAGGATGATGATGATGAGGAGGAGGAGCAGGAGCAGGAGCAGCAGCAGCAGCAGCAGCAGCAGCAACAGCAGCAGCAGCAGCAGCAGTTGTAGGGTGCAGGCCCAGGGGGGTCACGAAGCCTCAAGAGCCCCCAGATTTTCCTCCTGCGAGTAGGAGTCAACTTCGGCCTCCCGCCCTTGGCTCAGGGTGCCGGGCGGGGCGTGGCAAATCCTCCCCCGAGTTCTATGACCATCCTCGCGCCCAAGACTATTCGAGCACGTAAGCTGTGCAGGGGCCGCAGGCGGCGGGGGTTACTTGGGAAGAGGGCTCGGTCTGTTACGCCGGGTGCCCCTGGGCCTGTTTGAGTTGTGAGCACCAGGAACGTTTCGGTCCGATTCCTCCGAGGATTCTATGTGCGGGTCTAGCGCTCCCTGCAGGAAGCAGTCAAGCTCGCGCGGCAACTCGTTGAGGCCCAGGTCGTCGGGATCGCGCACGCCCCGGACGGTGGAGAGAGGCACTCATGGCGACTCTGAGCCACGGCCATGCACAGCTCTGCCGTGTAGCCTTCCCTCGGGCGCCGTGCGCCACTTGCCAGCAGCTGGACCGCGCCTCGATGACGTCGTGTGGATCTTCCTTCCATGATCGCACCTGCTGGCGCTGCCACGAGAGCTGACGTTATCAACACGCGACCCCAGCCGAACGCAGAGAAACGACGTCGGCGCGTTGCTGCTTTTGTCTAACAACACGGATCGAAGGCGTCGAGCTGGGTCGGCGGCACCGTGGGCGGAGCACATGGGCGTGGCTGTCTGCTACGAGCTGGGGCATCGCGCCTCCCAAAACAGGAGTCTTTGGAGGCTCCTTTAGACCACAGTGCGCCCACCTCGAAGCATGTCAACATCAAACGGATCTGGCTGAGCCAGAGTTGAGATCCGATCACGAGTTGAAGTTGTTCGGAGTTGGAATGGGACGACTAGGACGATGTCCAGAGGTCACAGCCGTACTACCACAGCAGCCTTACGAAGGGGCTGTCGTGGCCTGAGCCACCCCAAGCTCAGCCTCGCGCGCCCATGTTGTACGGCGGCGGCTCGGACGCCTTAGGGCGCTCCTTCCCTTCACATATGCTGCCCTTTCGCATCATGAGTTGAAGGCGTTGACGGTTAGAAGAAGAGGAGGAGAAGATGGAGGAGTTGGAAGTGAGGATCGGGCTGGACGAAAGGGTAGGATAAGGAAAGGGAGGGGTCACGAAATCTGCTGCATGCCGCTGGTTTCCACCCCGCCGCCGGGCCCAATCTTCGATAAACGGAAGCCTCCCGGCGCCAAGAGCCGCCAGGAAGACCAGCTACGTGAGTTGATTCTCTACCCTACCCTTTGCTATCCTGCCCTTCGTGTGGGGGATCGACTCCAGAATTTACTTGCCCCAGATTTTTTCGTATAGTCTTTTAAGAATACGTAGATTCGACGGACACATCAATCTTGGGTACAGGGATGTTTTCAATGCATGATTTGCGCGCGCGAGAGATGCTGTTGCCTAGTCAGCCAGCACGTTTTGTGTGACCATATGCATTCTGGCGCGCGCTCGCGAGATGCCATTCTTCCTGGTCTACGCCCCTGTGTACTGCAAATCTTATGCACTAGAAATCCAGTGTTTTAGAAACTTCCCTGGATATCCATTAGAAATACCACTTCGCTCCCCCCCCCCCGAGATGGGGGCGGGGGCGGACTGGGCTTGGGTCGGGCATGTCCCCCCACAGGCGGATTTTGGACCAGAAATAGAAGACGTTCTTCAAACATATTCCAAACATGTTCAAACATACAATCGTCCCCCCCCCATTTTTATTTATTTATTTATTTATTTATATATATATATATGTATACACACCTATTTTGGAATGTCCCCCCTGTAGAGGGGCACGCCCGACTTACGACTGCGGGCCGCGGGGGCGGCCCCGTCCCTTGCGCCGCGGAGGAGGCCCCACGGTGCCTCTCCGCCACTGGTGCTGAAGGTCATGGAGAAGAGCACCGTGCTGGCGAAGAAGCAGGCCGAGACCCTTCCGCCTGGGGAGGGGTTCAGTATCGCTCATCGACGAAGAAAAACACGTAAACATAAACTTTTGGCGCTCCGCGCGGGTTTCTTGGATCCGCGCCTGGGCCCCCCTGGCGGCGCCTCCGCCCCTGGCGCGCTCCGCGCCGTGGGGTCCGGCGCGGATCCAAGAAATCCGCGCGGAGCGCCAAAATTTTATGTATATGTGGTTTTTTCTTCTTCTAGTTCAACCGATCCATATTCCCATCCCCATCCCCATCTCGAGCCCCACCATCCCACCATCGCAGTTGGAGACATACCCCTCGAAACCTGGAGGGAATAGCATCCATCCCCATATAGGGGGGGTAAGTAGGCCAGGGGCCCACGTCATGCCAGTGGGGACAGGGATCGGTTAAACGATGCTCATCGGGGGATCCGCTGAGATCCTGGCGCTTCCATTTCTTCGAGCCTGGCGTGGTTACCTCTTTGTGCCGGCCCCAGGACGCTTGCAGATGGATCCGGATCGAATCATGGCGCAGAGGGATGGTGTCTAGGGCTCTGGGCGTGATTGTTTACGATGTTTTCTTATTCTACGTCGGATCTCAGTGGCGGGGAATTATCCATGACCGCCGCCTGGGGGATCGATCTTCG
>CAUYUJ010016892.1:65000-72500 GCA_963575745.1 Prorocentrum cordatum
GGCTCGCCTTGCCCACCACTGGTGCTCTGAGTCTGGCGCATATGCGCGTTGCGCGAGCTAGAGGGTCATGCCCCTCGGCGACGGCATCTTTTCGAGGGGTCCACGGCTGATTCCTTTTTTTGAACCCTCATTAGACGGACGAAACAACGCCATGAGCATAAACTTTTGGCGCTCCGCGCGGATTTCTTGGATCTGCGCTGGACCCCCCTCCCTGGCGCGCTGCGCGCGCTAGGGGTGGCGCTGGAGGCGTCGCCAAGGGGGCCCAGCGCGGATCCAAGAGATGCGCGCGGAGCGCCAAACAATTATATCTATGGTATCTGTACTTCTTCTACTCACGCGCCATCTCAGCCGGCCTGGTGATTCATCCCAGCTTCCGATGCACAACAGCCGTGGGCCTTCTCTGAGCGGGTATGGCGGCGAGCACAGCGGGTGGGCCGAAGCGCCCTGCCGGCGAGAAGGTGCAGCACGTCCTCAACGAGAGGCAGATCCTGAGCAGCATCCGGCACCCGTTCTGCGTCAGCCTGGTCGCCAGCTTCCAGGAGCAGACCTCCCCCTCCTCCTCCCCCTCCTCCTCCTCCTCCTCCTCCTCCTCCTCCTCCTCCTCCTCCTCTCCCCCTTCCAGCCGTCGGCTGGTGCTCGCCAAGAGCCTGCCGCAGGCCTCGCGCCCGAGGAAGGAGAGGACCAGCACGCGGCGGGGTCGTTCAGGAGCTGACGCAGATCGCCGCGCCCTCGCCAAGCAGAAGGAGCTGGACCTCCACGCGCAGCTCTACGGCATCCACGTGCAGGCCAGGATGCTCGAGGAGGCGTCCACCGGCACAGGCTCGGCAGGTTCGGACACCTCCGACGCGAGCAGCGAGAGCGACGGCTGGGAGGCCCCCGAGTTCGGCCAGGCCCCCCCTGCGGGCCCCGCAGGTCGCGTCGCGGCGAGGTTCGACGACATGGACGTCGACCCCTTCGAGGACCTTGCCGCGGAGCAGTTCGAGGATTTCGAGAGCGGCCCGCCCGAGGAGCCCTCCGAGGTCGCGGCCGCCCCGCCTCCCCGCAGCCGTCGCCAGGAGGGGGGGGAGGGCGGCCACTCCCTGCGCCCTCAGGAGGAGCGCGGGGGGGGGAGGACGGCCACTCCCCGCGCCCCACTGCCCCAAGGTCGCGGCGGCAGCGGGGGGCAGTGCCCTTGGCTGCTGGAGGACGCGGTCTGGCGCGATACGGCCGCTGGCCCTCGCGAGGCTGCCCCAGCGCCTCAGGGGCAGGACGAGACGGCGGCCCTTCTGGTCGGCGGCCCCCACCTGGTGCAGCTCAGCTCCCAGTGCGCCGACTGGGCAGCCCACGTTGAGCGCGCCATCTGCCGCCAGCACGGCCAGCAGTACGCAGGCAGCGTCTCACGCAGCAAAAGGGCCCAGCTGGTGGAGGCTGCCGCCACGCAGGGCACGAGCGCCATGACGAGGAAGGAACCCCTGCGCGGGGCAGCAGCGCGTTGGTGGGCCTCAGTGGCAGCGCTCTTCGGTCGGATTGGCAAGCTCCGACGGCGCAGCAAGAAGGCAGTCGAGGACAGGCTGCTTCTGCGCGCAGCAGGGCGCGAGCTGAGCCAGCACGTCCCTGCGCAGGCCAAGAGGTGTTACCCTCGGGCCAGGAACGGTGGTCGCCCCATCGGGCAGCCTCGACCTCAGCCCGCAGTGGCTGGCTCGAGGCCTTTGGCCGAAGGTCAGCGAGCTACCCCCCCTCGCGCAGGAAGGCGAGGTGCAGGGGCTCGGGCCGCTGAGGTGAGGACAGGGCAGGAGCAGCCGTTGACCCCAGCGCCGACACCGCCGCCTTCGCCGCCTGAGCTTAACAGTGGGCGCCCTCTACCACCGCAGGTGCAGAGAGGTGAGATCGAGCCGCCTACACTAGGCGAGAACTGGAGTTCGGTAGGGCGCGAAGTGCGAAGGTGTCCTGGCAGCAGGCGGACACCCAGGTTCAGCGCCCTGGTCGCTAGCCTGGAGGACGTGCACGCCATCTTTGATGAGGATCTGGTAGCGCTGGAGGAGGCGGCTCAGGAGGCGGCAGCGCGCGCTCGGAGGCTCGCGGTCCAGGCTTCCCTGCGCGAGTTTCGACAGTGGATCAGCGCCGCGGAGGCCACCCCGCTGGTGTTTCGCTCCTTGCGAGAGCGACAGTCAGCCGCGGACGAGGTTCTGGTCGGCAGCCGCATCCTCGTGCACCCGCGCGGCATCCTCGACGCCAAGGCTGATGCTTGGAGTGGGTTGTGGGCTCCGCGACCCTACGACCCCAGCGACCTGCATGTGCTCTTCGGCGAGCTTCGCGAGCTGGTGCAGTACGAGGAGATGGGGCCCATCACGGTGGTCGACATCCGTCGGGCCCTTCAGCGCATGCGGCCCAAGACGGGTCAGGGCATCGACCAGTTCTCGGTGGGCGACCTGGCCAGGCTGCCTGACGCGGCGCTGCAGGAGCTGGCCGACCTCTACACCGCCGCAGAGCAGGCGGCCACGTGGCCAGAGCAGCTCCTCCTCGTGCTCGGCCACGTCCTGGAGAAGAAGGGCGGAGGCGAGCGCATCATCGGCGTCCTCAGCATGGTCACTCGTTGCTGGAGCATGGTCAGGGAGGGCGCCATGCGGGAGTGGTCGCGCCGCACGGCTCCAACGTGGGACGCGGCCGTGGCTGGCAGCTCCTCGCTGCGCGAGGCCTTCGCGCGGGCCGTGAGCGAGGTGTCTTTCGCGGCCTTGGGCGTCCCCTACGGGCGCGGCCTGGTCGACGCCCAGAAGTTCTACGACAGCATGCCGTGGGCGGGGCTTGCCCGCGCCGCCCTTCGGTGCGGCTTCCCGCCCGCCGTCCTAGCCTTGGAGCTGCAGCAGTGCATGGCGGGGCGCGTCCTGCTGCAGGACGGCTTGGCCTCGAGGCTCGTTGTCCCCTCGCAGTCGGTGGTCCAGGGCGTGCGGTCGGGCACGCGCTTCGGCAAGTGCATGACGTACTTCACCATGGAGCGGCTCGCCACTGGGGCCCCGCAGGGCTTGCCTCAGCTCCTGCCGTCCAGGCTCTGGGTGGGCGAGCTCTCCCTCTCCGCGGTTGGCTCCCGCCCCGCAGTGGTTGCAGCCGTCTCGCAGGGCATCCGCGACTTCGGGCAGGGCATGCAGCAGGAGGGCTTCGCGATCTCCCCCAAGAGCGTGGTGGTGTGCTCGCAGCTGGAGGACGCCCACAGCATCGCGAGGATCGTCAAGCGGCACGGGTTCACCGCCCAGGCCTCCTCCTTCGGCACGTGCCTTGGGGTCGGCCTCGCGGCGGGCAGACGGCCAGTGCGCACCGCGATCTCGAAGCGCTTCGGCAAGACGAGGCAGGCGAGCAAGCGGCTCCGTGGCATGGCCAAGGCCTCGCGGCAGTACCTGAAGTGCGGCTTCGTCGAGAAGGTCGGCCTCCAGGCGGCAGCGACCTACGGGCTCGAGATCTTCGGCCCCTTCGGCAGCAGGCTGGCCGAGTTGCGGCGACGACTGGCGTCCGTCACAGGCGCCGTCAAGCGTGGGAGGTGCCTCACCACGCAGCTGGCCCTCCGCGCGGGAGCCTTGGATCCAGCACGGCGCCTCCCGCGGGCGCTCCTCAAGAACTGGTTCGAGGTATTGGGAGGCAGCCAGGAGATACGCCAGCGGGTCGAGCGCGCCTGGATTCCCATCCACGCCAGGCTGCGCGAGGCCCCCCCGAGGAGAGGTCGAGGCTGGTGCGCGGCCCCGTCTCCGCCCTGCAGGCTTTGCTGCTGCAGCACGGCTGGAGTCCAGTGGGCCCTCGAGGTTGGGAGCGGCACCTTCAGGACGGAGCTCGAGAAAGGTGGGCCTTCCCCGACGTGGCCAGCATCACCGAGGGTTCCTGCCAGGCCGTCCTCGACGCCTTCGACGCCTCAGTCCAAGAGGACCTGTGGCAGCGCGCGGCGGGCCACTGGTGCGGGGCTGGCCTGGGGGGAGGGACCGACCTGCGCTCCCTACAGCGTCTCCTCCAGAGGCTCAGACAGCTCCCAGGGGGGCCCGCGCTTGAGGAGCTGCTCGCCACCATCGCCGTTGGAGGCGCGTGGCCGCGAGCCAGAAAGAGGGAGGTCTTCGGCGACACGGAGCTCTTGACGTGCCCTAGGTGTGGCGAGGCCGAGGAGACCGCCTACCACAGGTACTGGAGCTGCCCGTGCAACACGGGCAGCAGGGCCTACGACGACAGCGACGAGTTCAGCGGCCGAGCGGCGACCGACCATGAGGCGCACGCCGCCTTCTGGCTCAGGGGCCTCCTTCCCGCCAGCTGGACGGAGGTCAGCGCCCCGCCCGACGGCGACTCGTGGATCTTCTTGCAGGGCCATCGGGCTGGCAGCGTGGCCCCTGGCGAGTTCGGGCGGGGCTCCGAGCTCGCCCCCCTCATCCTCTTCGGCGAGGCCAGCGGGGGCCCTGAAGGGCAGGTGCCCCATCTTCGTCGGGTCGGGCTCGCCGTGGCCAGGATCCAACTGCTCAACGGCATGCTGGAGCGGGCCGTCTGGGGCAGCCTCAGCGGCCCCGTGCAGACCGTGCACCGCGGGGAGCTGCGCGCGCTGGTGCTTGCCGCGCAGGGCTCCCTCGGGCCGACGGTCTTCGTCTCCGACAACCTGGCGGTCTGCGTGGGCTGGTGGAGCAGACGCGACCAGCGGCCGCAGGGTGCCGACAGTGACCTGTGGGCCCTGCTGGGCCAGCTCTTCCTGACGCGGGACAGGTCGGAGTTCGTCGTGGAGCACGTGAACTCGCACCTGGGCATGGACGAGGCCGCGCGGCGCGGCCTCCCGCCGTGGCTGATCATGGGCAATGCGGTCGCCGACGTCCTCGCAGGGGAGGCTGCAGAGCTGGCCCGCCTCCCTGCGCCCGAGAGGGGGCGAGTGCTCCAGGCTGAGCAGATGGCGATGGTGGTCAGACGACGCCTCCTGCGGGCGACCTTGGACGCGCTGAGCGCCGAGGCCGAGTTCACGCCACCGGTGCGACGCGCGAGGCGACGGCGCCAGGCGCCGCCCGCGCCCAGCATGGTGGAGGCCTTCGGCTCGTCGCACGCGCTGGACAGCCGAGGCAGCTGCTTGCGATGCAGGTGTTCAGCCTCCCGCGCCGCGCGCTCGCAGTGGATGGCGTCTCGCTGTCCAGGGTTGCTGCGCGATGGGCCCTCCGCGCTCAGGCTGCGGGAGGGCCTCCCGCACATCGGAGGAGGTCGGCCCCGCGCCTCCCACATTCTTCGGCTCCACGAGCGCCTGGGCGTGTGGTTCTGCGTCTGCTGCGGGTGCTTCGT
This sequence comes from Prorocentrum cordatum, assembly GCA_963575745.1. Taxonomy (NCBI): domain Eukaryota; class Dinophyceae; order Prorocentrales; family Prorocentraceae; genus Prorocentrum; species Prorocentrum cordatum. Next base: position 70,260 of record CAUYUJ010016892.1, read on the forward strand.
GGCCGCTGCGGGCCGCGTGGTGGGCCTGGGCCTTCGGGCCAGGTGCCTAGGCCGCCCTTCGCGGGCTGGCCGTGACTGCCTCCAGCGGCTGGCTCGAGGCCTGTGGCCGAAGGCCAGCGGACGGCGCAGGTTTGTGAGGAAGGAGGCCGAGCTGGTGGTCGGCCCGAGGCTGCATGCCCTTCGGCGCCGCGCTGTTCGAGCAGCTGCTGCACGTGCCGCAGGCCGCCGAGGTGGCCAGGTTCCCCCTGCGCTGGGCACGGAGGCCGACGGCGCGCTGGACGAGGTGGCCCACCTCGCGCTGGACGACTCGATCGGAGACGCGCTGGGCGACTCGGTCCTCGTGGCGGCAGACCTGGGGGGGCCAGTCCCGATGGGAGCGGCCCCTCCAGGTCCTACGACTGGTCCAGACAGTTGCCCGCATCCTGTGATAAATGGCGGGATGGGAGAGCTCGAGAGGGGGGCGAGGAGCGCCACGGGCGCTGAGTCTTCCTCGCCTCCCCGCGGCCTCCCAGTGGACGCGACCTTCCCCGACAAGGTCGCCTTCCTCCTCAGCGCCGTCCGCGGCGACGCCTTCTCGGACGTGGTGGTCGAGGGCGCGCTGGACCTGAAGCGGCGGCGCCTCGCGGCGGCCGCCAGCGACGACGCCCTCTCGGACGTGGTGGTCGAGGACGCCCTGGTCGTGAAGCGGCAGCGCCGAGCGGCAGCCGCAGCGCCCGCGGGCCGTGGCCCTCCGCGCCCCAGCAGCTGGCCACCGTTGGCCACCCGCGGGGCGCCCGGGGGCGGCCCGCCCGCCAAGCGGGCGCGGGCCAGTGCCGCGCCGCGCCTGCCCCGCGCCTCGCGAGCCGCCGAGGGCGGCGACCGCTGAGCGCGAGGCGCGGCGTGCGTGGCGCGCGGCGCCGCGGGCGGGGCGCGGCGGCCCGACTGACGCGTTCCCTACTGCCCTCACCCTCACCCTCCTCGTCCCCGTCCCCCCTCCTCCTCCTCCTCCTCTCCTCCTCCTCCTCCTCCTCCCTCCTCCTCTCCTCCGCCTCCCCCTCCTCCTCTCCTACCTCTCCGCCCTCTCCCCTCCCCCTCCTCCTCCTCTCCTCCTCCTCCTCCTCCTCCTTCCCCCTCCCCCTCCTCCTCCTCCTCCTCCTCTCCTCCTCCTCCTCCTCCTCCTCCTTCGCCCCCTCCCCCCCCCTCCCACTCCTCCCTCCTGCAGCGCCTCCTCCTCCTCCTCCGCTTCCTTCCTCCTCCTCCTCCTCTCCTTGTCCTCCCTCCCCCTCCTCCCCCTCTCCCTCCCTCCTCCTCCTCCTCCTCCTCCTCCGCCTCCTCCTCCTCCTCCTCCTCCTCCTCCTCCTCCTCCTCCTTTCCCCCCTCCCCCCCTCCCCCTCCCCTATCCCTCCCCTCCTGCGCGCCCTCCTCCTCCCTCCTCCTCCTCCCCTCCTCCGCCTCCTCCTCCTCCTCCTCCTCCTCCTCCTCCTTCCCCCTCCCCCTCCTCCCCCCTCCTCCTCCTCCTCCTCCTCCTCCTCTCCTCCTCCTCCCTCTTCAAAAATCCTCCCTCTGCCTCCTCCTCCTCCTCCTCCTCCTCCTGCTCCTTCCTCCTCCCTCCTCCTCCTCCTCCTCGCCCTCCTCCTCCTCCCCCTCCTCTTCCCTCCTCCTCCTCGCCAACCGTCCCCCTCTCCCGCCAGGCCCACCGCAGCCCCGGGGGGGGGAGGGTCGAGAGCTCTGTGCCTCGGAGGGGGCGCCAACCTGGTACACCCGGAGCACCGATCCTGGCCAGGCCCATCCTGTCGTCGAGAATCAAGGAACCCCTTTCGGCGGCGAGCGAGGGGGGAGTGAGAAGGAGAAGGCCTTCTCAGAAGGTTCGGAAATCCCGCGGCCTTCTGACAGGTTCTCTAAGCCTTTCCTGAAGACAAAAACAGCTTCTCAGAAGGCGCGAGGGCTTCTGAGAAGTCCTTCGCCTTCTGGGAAGGCCTTCTCCTTCTCACTTCCCCTCCTCGCCCGCCTCCGACCCTTGCCTCGAAAACGCGCCATGCACGTAAACTGTTGTCGCTCCGCGCGGATTTCTTGGACCCGCGCGGAGCGCCAACAGTTTATGTTTATGCCGTTTTCTTCTTCTATTACCCCAATGACACAGTGAAGAGGTAGTCTAAACTTAGGTCCCCGTCTTCGCATTAGGAATGATCGATCTGGGAGGGTTGGCTTGATGCATCTGCAGAGCAGACCCCTTTATCCCTAATGTTTTGGCACCCCTAGCTT
>CAUYUJ010016892.1:77500-86994 GCA_963575745.1 Prorocentrum cordatum
ACGCGATCCATGTCTTCACTTCTCTCGCTGGACAGCAAATCATACCCCCCCATGCGACCCACACCTCCACGCCCGTCAAACAATGCAGGCCACCTTTTTTGCGGAAAAAGCGCCAGTGCCAACGATGAGGCTCAGCTTAAGCCGAATGCAGCACTCATAATCCGCCTCGGGAGTCCTGCTCAAAGGATGCCCCTTGCCGACGGCCCCCGTGCACGTCACGCTGGGTGCGACTCGGATCGTGCTGCCTGGGCTCTCCTGACCAGCGAAGGATGTGAGGAGTTCGAACAGTTCCCTGTATAGTGATTGCTGCAGGGGTCTTGGCTTATGATGTTCCCACCTACTTTAGCCTTGACCGCCAGAAAGAATTGCGAGCACCAAAAAAGTACCGAAACTCGAGGGTTTTCACGTGTCGGGCCCTGGGAGACACTCGTCCGGCACTGCTTCGGCACTGTTTCGACACCGTTCCTGCACTCTGTCGACCCTTGTCTGGATGCTCGGAATTGTTTCTGGGATGTGATCTTTAGGTACGATGGGAGCAACGTAAGTCCTGGCTGCATGCAGGACCCCGCCTCCGAGCCACAGCGTGCAGCGCGCGTGCCGCCGGCACTGCCGCGCAGTGGCCAGACCGTGCCGTGGCCCGGGCGTTCCGGCAGGCGGCCGCGCCGCGCCGCGCCGTCCGTGCCCCTCTGCCCGCCGTGCCGAGCCCTCTGCGCCGTGCCGTGCCCTCTGCCCCGTGCCGGGGCCGTGCTCGCGGGCAGTGCCGTGCTTGGATGTCCAGGGCGCGAAGGACCCAGAGAGCCAACGCGTTGAAGAATTCAAGACGGAGGCTTCCCTTCATTTTCGGCCTCCAGGGGACCTCGCCGGGCCCCCGGACCGTCCAGAAACGACTCAGGATGAAAAAGCGGTCCTGGGGAATGGGTGGAGACTCCTCTGGGGGACCGCGTATTGAGGATAAGGACCCCAGGCAAAGGGGACCTGGTTAGTAGTAGGGTCCCGGAGCCCCTAACTTGGCCAGAATCACGAAGCCAGGTCTGCCGTAGCTGGTGTTTTTTCGGGAGACGGCAGTTCTGGTTAGTGGAATGGGGCGGGGGGGCGTCCCCCAGTACATATCACTAAACCAGGTCCCACTAAACCCAGTTTTGCCAACGCCCGCAAGATGTGCCATGCCGTGTCTCGGAGGAGAAAGCAAATTCTGCACAAACATACACTTTTGTGGCGCTCCGCGCGGATTGGAGGGGCGTCCAGCGCAGATCCAAGAAATCCGCGCGGAGCTCCAACAGTGTATGGTTTATGTTTGTTCGGGCACTGGAGCATATGCATTACCAGTGGCGGGCGGTTTTTCAATCCCAGGACTTTTTTGAGGGTCGGGGACGACGTCGGGTTGGTTTGGCGTATACTTTTTTCCCCGCTTTCCTGGGGAAGCAGCGAAGAATGTATACACCAGGATCCCACATACATCAGGATCCGCTCCCGGTGCGAGAGAGCCAGCGTGAGGCCAGACAACGAGGCGTGTCGGTGTGCATAGAGTTCGGCCCCCTATTGGTGGCGTTTTTGCTTCCTCTGGTGTCGTGCGGTGCCCCAGCGCCGTGCCGTTGCGCAGGCGCTGGCCGTGCGAGAAGAGGTGCCGTGCCGTGCCGTGCGGTGCGGTGCCCAGGCAGCCGAGCCCGGGCAGCCGTGCCGTGCCGTGCCGTGCGTGCCCCTGGTGTTGTGCGGTGCCCCGGCGCCGTGCCGTTGCGCAGGCGCTGGCCGTGCGAGGAGGAGGCGCCGTGCCGTGCCGTGCCCAGGCAGCCGCGCACGCGAGGAGGAGCGCGCCGTGCGCCGTGCCGTGCCCGCGCGCCGTGCCGTGCCGGGCCCGGAGCGGCGCCGTGCACCCCAAGCTCGGGAGCCTCGAGACGGGGGTCAATGCCAACGGGGGTCAGCCAGAGCGCCAGATCTTGCGGGGTCCTGCGAAGACCCCCTCTGGCTGACCCGGGTTAGCGAGCCGCTCGTGGCCGCGAGGCGGCCGCGCATATTGGCTGACCCGGGTTTGCGAAGACCTGCGTTGCAGTTTTTTTTTTTTTTTTTTTCCTGCATTGCAGTTTCTTGGTTTCCTGCTGACCCGGGTCTGGATTGACCCGGGTCAGAAGATCCCCGACAAGCCAAGAACGCCCCCCCTCTTGACGCAGGCTCGCCATGTGTGTTCTCGCGGAGCGCTGCTCTGTAGGGTCTCTATATCTGCTCGTGGAAGTCGATGAATAGAGCTTCGGAGGCGAGCGAGGGGGGAATGAGAAGGAGAAGGCCTTCTCAGAAGGCGGCGGGACTTCTCAGAAGGCCTCTGGCCTTCTGAGACTGAGAAGTTTTTTCTGTCCTCAGGGAAAGCTTGGATAACTTCTCAGAAGTCCCGGGAACTTCCGAGCCTTCTGAGAAGGCCTTCTCCTTCTCACTTCCCCCCTGGGCGCGCCGCCTAGAGCGGAAGCGTGCCGCCAAATACTTTCCAGATGATGTCTAGAACATGTTCCAGGCATGTCTTAAACATGTAAAAAGCATGTTTCGAACATTTCCAGGACATTTTTCTGCCATTTTACACACATTTCTAATTCGATGATAGAACTGTAAGGGTGTCCATTGTCGTGGCATCCACAAATATATGCCCTCCATTCCCAGTGGGGGGGGGGACGGGGAACATGGAAAAGCACACATGATGCCCGTACCCCACCCCGCCAACCCGAAATTCGGGTCCTCGGGTTCGGCTGGGGTGGTCTGGTAGGTCGGCAGCTTCTTGCTACACTAACCACCCACACCAAGCAGGTCCCCATTGGCGCTGACTTACCATGGATCGTTGCTCTTTAGGGTCTCTATATGGGAACTTCCGGTTTATTTCCGTTCAAAAGGTTTTGTCTTGGCGTGCTCCCGGGTCGCCTAGCCAGTGCCGGGGGCAGTGTTGCGGTAAGAACGAGTGCTGCCGAGGGGCCCGCGCGTCGAGACATTGGCAACATGCTGAGGCGGTTCGGCCCGTTTCGCGTGAGACATCGTCTCAAGTCTGCGGCGAGACGACCAGATTTGACATGGTTTGGCCCGTTTTGCTTGAAACATCATCGGAACTGTGGGCTCCCAGACGCTACGCGAGAGGTGGTCTGGCCCTTGCCTCGTCCGTTTCGCTTGAGACATCGTCGCTACGCTAGGTTTGAAGATGCCGACCGCGAGGTGATCCGGTCAGTTTGGCCTGAGACGTCCCCGCAATTCTTGGCAAAGAGATGCCGCGTGCGGGGGGGTTCAGCCAGTTTCGCGTGAGACGTCCCACAATTCCGAGCAACCGTTGAGGAGTGCGAAGCGAATGAGGAATGGTAGGAGGAGGAGGAGGAGGAGGAGGAGGAGGAGGAGGAGGAGGAGGAGGAGGAGGAGGAGGAGGAGGAGGAGGAGGACCAGTGTAAAGCCAAGAGCCATCAACGATATTGGAATTAACCCTCCCTCCGAGCTCCCTCTTCATAGGCTCCCACAACGGTTCATTTCCATTGAGGGAACTGCCTCGTTGGAAGACAGCCTATTGAAGATCCTGAAGCATGCCAAGATATTATTCTCGGGATTTCAACGCCACGTATCAACCTGACTGCTGCGTTTTGACAATCCGGAATCGTGCCAGAATCAACACCGCCAATCAACATAATTGTTTCACCCGCATAATCCTGAATCCTTCTAAAACACAATTTCTGGTACGTTGATCATGGGAATCCGTGAAACCCTTGTAACTTTTGAAAACGAATGTACGCGGCGCTAAGGCGATAACCACATTTTGAAAAAGAGCCGCCCTCAATCCGTGAAACTCTTGCAATCTTTTTGACGAGATCGAATGTGCGCCGCGCTAAGGCGAGAGCCACATTTTGAAAACGACCCGCCCTCAATCCGTGAAACTTCTTGCACATGTTTAAAACGAATGTGCGTGGCGCTGAGGCGAGAGCCACATTTTGAAAAGGAACCGCCCTCAATCCGTGAAGCTCTTGCAAAGTTTTAAAACGAATGTGCGCGGCGCTAAGGCGAGAGCCACATTTCGAAAACCACCCGCCCTCCATCCTGTGAAACTGTTGTTATTTTCTTTAGCTTCAGAGTCGTAAATGGTGAGGAAGTCTCAGGCGAAACGCCCGGCCCGCCCTGGAACTGGCCTCGGGGTGCGACAGGGAGGAGTTATCTATAAGGAGACGGAATGGAGGAGGAGCAAGAGGAGGAGGAGGAGGAGGAGGAGGAGTTAGCATGATGACTGAGGACGAGGGGGAGGAAGGATAATGCTTGTATTGCTGTCAGACAAGTACTCTTGTTTTCAATGCTCTCCGGACACTTCTCGTCGCCAGGGCTGGACGTGGCTCGATCCTGCCTGGTGATGCGGGCTGGTGCTCTGCCGACGAAGGGCGTGTCAGGGGTCCGTGGGGATGTCTCGAACGGTCCGTTTGTTTTACGGGGTGTGTTTCGGGGCCGTAGGGTCCTCGCTGGCTACTTCGGTTGGCCTTTTGTTTGTGGACCGCATTCACGGCTTGCCTTGACTGGCGGGGGGGGCAGAGCACCTGAGCCCGGGTGTCCGGGTCGCCCGGGACGGACGGCCCTGGGCGATCCCGGCGTCCCCGACGGCGGTGCCGGGGAGGCGCCGGGGAAGTTTTGCCTTCAACAGAGCTGGGTGCGCCCCGAGGCACACACAGAGACATCCTCGGAATCTCGGGCCTCGAGATGCCCTGGCTTGATGTGCTCTGGCCTGTTTCGCTTGAGGCGTCCTCACAATCCTGGATTCCAAGATGTGGTTCGCGAGGTACTCAGGCCCGTTTTTCTGGAGACATCCTCGGAACCCCAGGCTTCGAGATGCTCTGAATTGAGGTGCTCTGGCCCGTTTCGCTTGAGACTTCACCACTCTAGGTTCCAAGATGTGGTTCGCAAAGTGCTCAGGCCCGCTTCGCCTGAGACATCCTCGGACCCCCAGGCTCCGAGGTACCTTGACTTGAGTTTTTTGGCTCTCTGGGCTTGAGACATTCTCGCAACTCACAGCTCTGGTTTCCAAGATGCGGTTCGCGGGGTGCCCTGGTACGTTTCACCTGAGGCATCCCTGGGCTGGAAGATGTGGTTCGCGAGGTACTCAGGCCCGTTTCGACTGCGACATCCTCCGAACCCCTGGCTACTGCGAGATGCCCTGAATGGAGATGCTCTGGCCCGTTTCCCTGAAGACGTTCTCACCACTCTGGGTTCCACGACGTGGTCCGCGATGTGCTCAGGCTCGTTTCGCCTGAGACATCCTCGGAATCCCTGGCTCTGGGATGCCCGGACTTAAGGAGACCCGGGTGTAAGTGCGCCACGCTTGAAGGCGACATTGACGGAGTTGTTGCTGAGGTTGCCCCCGGTGCCAGGGGAAGTTGGGGACCAATAGAAAGTGACAGAACAAACGAGAAGCCGCCACATGCACGCTGTATTCTGTGCTGTTTTTGGGCATGCTCGGCGCCTGTTTCTGTAGCCGTTTCGGATCAACCGGGGGCAAGGTCGCGGACTCCAGACTGCACGGCGGAGGTCCCGTGATTTGAAAGGGATGCCGCCGAAGATGAAGAAGGCAATGGCTGGGAAGGTGATGGGCAAGGGTGCCCTCGCCGCCGCCATTGCCGAAGCTACGGAAACCGACAAGAAGACGGCGGCCAAGGTCCTCGAGACGCTTGCGGCGATCGCGACGACGGAGGTGAAGAAGAATGCCAAGTTCACCATCCCTGGGCTCTGTATGATCAAGACCCGCAAGAAGCCCGCGACCAAGGCTGGGAAGAGGGAGATGTTCGGCAAGGTGTGCATCGTGAAGGCCAAGCCTGCGAAGACGGTGGTCAAGGCCTTCCCTGCGAAGGCGCTGAAGGACGAGTTCTGAGAGCCCGCTGGGGATCCCGACATTTCGTGCCCTTCTCCAGCCTTTTCTCGAGTAAGGAAAGCGGCATGATTATATTGTTTTGAGGGTCCGCGCGGATTTCTCGGATCTGCGCTTGGCCTCCCTGGCGTCGCCTCTGGCGCCGCCCCCAGGCGCGGCCCGTGCGGCAGGGAGGGGGGCCCTGGCGCCGATGCAAGAAATCCGTGCGGACCCTCGAAAGTTTATGTTTGTGCACTTTTTCCTTATTCCCCCCGATCAGTTTTGTGCTCCGATCTGCTCAGCAGCCCTGTGTCTTGTTGCGCGGCTCGAAGGCAGATTTCGCGGTGGAGCCTTGGCGAGGGTGCCTTGCTGGATCGGTTAGACAAAAATATGAAGCAGGCATGATTCGAATGAGTCAAACTGTGTGTAGACTGTGTGTCAGTCCGACGGACAGAACGTTGTCGTGCTGCCATGCCTCTGAAGCAGGCTTGGTGACGCATAGCCAGTTAAACACGTGATCGCGCGTCTTGTAGATGTCTTGATCGCCAGCGTTGCACTGTGGGTGGCCCCGCGTGGCTGTTTTCTCGTATCTCCCGCCCCACTTCGGGACGCTCAGCACTCAATGTGCATGACGTGTTCGTCACTCGCCATTGTCCTCATTGGTTATTTCGGCCGGTTGACTTGATGGCTTGACATTTTTCCCCAAAAAGTGGTTGCACTTAGGGTTTTTCCCTGTACGTGGCACCTTAGACTACCACGGCCTGGGCCACTCCTGCATCCTGCTCGGTGGCATAACGTTGCACTCCGGCCCAGCGGTGCTCCTCATCCTCTCGGGCGTCGCCCTGGATGCGTGGCGCGTCCTCTCCCGCAGTTTTTGGGGCTGGTGTACATGATGCGCAGCTGACGGCATAACCACCAACTTTTTGCCTCCCGGTACTTCGCCTCCGGGTTCCTGTTCAAGGCGTTTTTTTGCATGCACTTCGCTTTCGGCACCCCCTGATCCCGGGGCTTTGCCCTTTCATGGCCTTGACGTGAGGCCCCTCATTCTGTTTTCCTTCCTCTGTTAATTAAAGCTGTGCGCGGCTCGCTTAGCTTCGACCGGAAGAGGCTCGCTCTCGACCCGCGGATGAAACAAGTGTTTGCTCTTAAGGGTTCTTACTTGGCTTCGCCATCTCGGGGTGATTGGCGGTTTTTGCGGGCGGTGCCGTCCGGCGTCGCCGTCGCCGTCGACGCCGTCGTCGCAGCCGCTCGGAGCGAGTGCCGGCCGGCTTTTGCGGGCGGTGCCGCCTGTCGGTGCTGTCGCCGCCGTCGCCGCCGTCGCCGTCGCCGCCGCTCGGGGCGAATGGCGGCTTATGTGGATGGTGCCGCCCGTCGCCGCTGTCTCCGTCGCATAGATGAAAAAGAAATAGACCCCACCCCCACCCGGATTATCCATTCCATTATTCGTATTGCAGTTCACATGTGATTTTTCCCCGTCGTCCATCCCAAACATATTTCATCCATACCATCCCGATCGAGCCAATATTCCCCCCTCCTCCATCATCCTCTTCAAACGAAATTTATGCGCGCACGTTCGTTTATCAAAAATCATCAGTTTTCCAGAGTCCCTTGCGTAGCAACGTGACGAAGTGCACACGCGTGCGATGTCGCGCGCGCATGCCGACCTTCGGTTTCGCAGAGAATTTTAAATCGAATGTCCAAAAACACATGTAAAAACGAAGGCTTCGCAACACGGATTTTCAAAACAAACTTGCGCGCGCGGTCTTGCGAATTCTTAAGAAAACTATCTTTTCAGAATTTTCAGAAAATGCTACCAAACGGGCTTCGCGCGCGCATGTCGAAATCCATCGCGAGAAGCCTTTGCAACAAATAGGACGAAGTGCACGCGCGCATGCCTAAATCTGTCAAAAAACCTTTGGGTGGCCGGCGGGACGGGCCGGAGCCTCAGGGGAGAGATATTTTGGAAAAAGAGCCAACACCAAAACCGAAAGGGTCCAGCACGCCGGGCACCCCTGTGGCAAGCCAACAGGGGCGGCGGATCTAATGACCTTCGACCCATCCCACCACACCGTGCCTAGGCTGTGGGTCTGAAGCCTACTGGATGTTAGTTGGGATCTCGTGGGAGGACTCTCGGGGGCCTCTTGGAGGCAGTTTGGGGATCTCTTGGAGCCCGTTTGGGGGCCTCTTGGGGCTTCTTCTGGGCCTCTTTCGGGCCTCCCGGGGCCTCTTGGGGGCCTCTTGGGGCCTCCTCGGCGCCTCTTGGGGCCTCCTGGGGGATCCTTGGGGCGGAAGGCTCGGAGTTTCGGTTCGTGTTCCCTTTCTTGAGTGGGATCGTGGTCTGCCATGGTAGGTCTTAGTGCTTTCAATCCTTTGTCCAACTGCCTGCGGCAAGTCTCGCCACCGTGCCAGCCCAGCTTTCTGTGTGGTCTGTGCGCGAGGGAGCACGGAGGCCCCAACATTTGATATCTTGTATCTCTGGTCTTCGGAGAGCTGTAACACGTGGTGCGCTTTTCGTAGGGCCGTCTTGGGGGAATTCGGGAGTGAGGTGCTTGACGCCGTCACGCGTGACACCTCGGCTGTCTGTGAGTTGTTGGGGCTTGTTCATAGTTTGTGATCGTGTCAAGGGCGATGGTGGTGATGATGACGATGATGATGAGGATGATGGTGATTAGGACGTTGATGACGATTTTGGTGATGATGAGGATGAGGTGGAGGACGGTAATGGGGATGATATTCATACTGGTGATGATGATGATGTGGATGATGATATCGATGATGATGATGGTGGTGGTGGAGGTCTTGGTGAGGACGTTGGTGTTGGTGCTGGTGATGATGACGATGGTGATGATGACGACGATGATGATGGTGAGGATGATGAAGATTTTGATGATGACGATGGCGATAATGATGATGACGACGACGACGACGACGATGATGATGATGATGATGATGATGATGACGATGACGATGATGATGATGAGGATGCTGCTGATGATGATGGAACTGGCTATGATGATGATAATGATGATCATGATGATGGTTCTGATGACGACGATGATGCTCATGATGATGACGATGATGACGATGATGATGACGACGATGATGATGAGGATGATGCTGACGACGATTATGATGCTGATGATGCTGGTGATGGCGATGCTTCTGATGATGATGATGACGATGCTGATGCTGATTCTGATGATTATGATGGTTATGACGACGACGATGATGATGTGTATGCTGATGGTGATGATGATGATGTTGATGATGGTGATATTTCGGATGACGACGACGTTGATGATGCTGCTGCTGGTGCTGATGCAGCTGCTGCTGATGATGATGCTGATACTGATGCTGATGATGATGATGATGGTGATGGTGATGGTGATGGTGATGGTGATGATGATGATGATGATGATGATGATTATGATGATGATGATTGGTGGTGATGCTGGTGATGGTGTGGTGGTGATGATGATGGTGATGATGATGCTGATGATTATGCTGATGATGCTACGGCTGATGATGATGCTGCTGATTATGATGATAATGATGATGAGCAAGAAGTGGAGGAGGAGGACGATGATGATGATGCTGCTGATGATGATGATGATGCTGATGTTGATGATGATGCTGCTGCTGATGATCATGATGATGATGG
>CAUYUJ010016892.1:87094-102094 GCA_963575745.1 Prorocentrum cordatum
CCCCCCATTCTGGCACCCCCTCACACGCTTCGTGGCCCCATAGGGAGCTCCACCGAAGGCCCCAGTGGTTGCGCCTGCATGCGGTTCCACCCCCCATTCTGGCACACCCCTCACACCTTTCGTGGCCCCATAGGGAGCTCCACCGAAGGCCCCAGTGGCTGCGCCCGCATGCGGTTCCACCCCCCATTCTGGCACACCCCTCACCCGTTTCGTGGCCCCATAGGGAGCTCCACCGAAGGCCCCAGTGGCTGCGCCCGCATGCGGTTCCACCCCCCATTCTGGCACACCCCTCACACGTTTCGTGGCCCCATAGGGAGCTCCACCGAAGGCCCCAGTGGCTGCGCCCGCATGCGGTTCCACCCCCCATTGTGGCACACCCCTCACACGTTTCGTGGCCCCATAGGGAGCTCCACCGGAGGCCCCAGTGGCTGCGCCCGCATGCGGTTCCACCCCCCATTCTGGCACACCCCTCACACGTTTCGTGGCCCCATAGGGAGCTCCACCGAAGGCCCGAGTGGCTGCGCCCGCATGCGGTTCCACCCCTCATTCTGGCACACCCCTCACACGTTTCGTGGCCCCATAGGGAGCTCCACCGAAGGCCCCAGTGGCTGCGCCCGCATGCGGTTCCACTCCCATTCTGGCACACCCCTCACACGTTTCGTGGCCCCATAGGGAGCTCCACCGAAGGCCCCAGTGGCTGCGCTCGCATGCGGTTCCACCCCCTTTTTTCGGCACGCCCTTCACACGTCTCGTGGCCCCATAGGGAGCTCCACCGAACGCCGCAGTGGCTGCGCTCGCATGCGGTTCCACCCCCCATTTCGGCACACCCCTCACACGCTTCGTGGCTCCATAGGGAGCTCCACCGAAGGCCCCAGTGGCTGCGCCCGCATGCGGTTCCACCCCCCATTCTGGCACACCCCTCACACGTTTCGTGGCCCCATAGGGAGCTCCACCGAAGGCCCCAGTGGCTGCGCCCGCATGCGGTTCCACCCCACATTCTGGCACACCCCTCACACGGTTCGTGGCCCCATAGGGAGCTCCACCGAAGGCCCCAGTGGCTGCGCCCGCATGCGGTTCCACCCCCCATTCTGGCACACCCCTCACACGTTTCGTGGCCCCATAGGGAGCTCCACCGAAGGCCCCAGTGGCTGCGCCCGCGTGCGGTTCCACCCACCCATTCTGGCACACCCCTCACACGCTTCGTGGCCCCATAGGAGCTCCACCGAAGGCCGAGTGCTTGCGCCCGCATGCGCCCCCCCCATTCTGGCACACCCCTCACACTTTCGTGGCCCCATAAGAGCTCCACCGAAGGCCCCAGTGGCTGCGCCCGCATGCGGTTCCACCCCAATTCTGGCACACCCCTCACACGGTTTGTGGCCCCATAGGGAGCTCCACCGACGGCCCCAGTGGTTGCGCCCGCATGCGGTTGCACCCCCCATTCTGGCACACCCCTCACACTTTCGTGGCCCCACAGGAGCCCCACCGAACGCTCCAGTGCTGCGCTCGCATGCGGTTCCACCACCCATTTCGGCACACCCCTCACACGCTTCGTGGGTGGCTCCATGGGGAGTTCCACCGAACGCCCCAGTGCCTGCGCTCGCATGTGGTTCCCCCCCCATTTAGGCACACCCCTCACACGGTTCGTGGCCCCATAGAGAGCCCACCGAAGGCCCCAGTGGCTGCGCTCGCATGCGGTTCCGCACCCTTTTTTCGGCACACCCCTCACACGTTTCGTGGCCCCATAGGGAGCTCCACCGAAGGCCCCAGTGGCTGCGCTCGCATGCGGTTCCGCCCCCCATTTCGGCACACCCCTCACACGTTTCGTGGCTCCATAGGGAGCTCCACCGAAGGCCCCAGTGGCTGCGCTGGCATGCGGTTCCACACCCCATTCTGGCACACCCCTCGCACGTTTCGTGGCCCATAAGGGGGCTCCACCAAAGGTTCAGTGGCACTGCCCGCTTGCGTCCGCCACCACCCAGCACAGCCCTTGTTCCCTGCGCTTCACCCACCCAGAGCAGCGCTTCGTAGCCCTATAGGGAGCTCCACCAAAGGTCCCAGCGGCACCGCCCGCATGCGTCCGCCACCACCCTGCGCAGCCCTTGCTCCCTGCCTGCGTTTCACCCACCCAGTACAGCGTTTCGTGGCCCCATAGGGAGCTCCACCGAAGGTCCCAGTGGCACCGCTCGCATGCGTCCGCCACCACGCAGCACAGCCCTTGCTGACTGCGTCTCACCCACCCAGTACAGCGCTTCGTGGCCCCATTGGGAGCTCCACCGAAGGTCCCAGTGGCACCGCCCGCATGCGTCCGCCACCACCCAGCACAATTGCGGCATTCACAACTGCATATGGTTGGGTCCATCGCCAGGCTAATTTGGTTTGTTTTTGTTTGTTTGTTGTTGGTGTTGCTATTATTGTTGCTGCTGCTGTTGTTGTTGCTGCTGCTTCTGTTGTTGCTGCTGTTGCTGCTGTTGTTGTTGTTGTTGCTGCTGCTGTTGTTGTTGTGGTTGTTGTTGTGGTTGTTGTTGTTGTTGCTGTTGTTGTTGTAGTTGTTGTGGTGGTGGTTGTTGTTGTTGTTGTTGTTGTTGTTGTTGTTGTTGTTATTGTTGCTGCGGCTGTTGTTGTTGATGTTGTTGTTGTTGTTGTTGTTGTTGTTGGGTTTTCAGTTCAGAAGAATACTTAATGTTGATCACCCCCACCAGTGCATACGTTTTTTTCTCAATCAAAGTGTGCCCCTCGACGCCCGCACATTGTTTTTCGACGAGTGCCCCCCGGATTAGAACAACAACGGTTCCCGCCTGAGACTTCCTCCAAAGTTACTCAGGATCGGTGCTCCCGCCGGTGACTTTCTCGCATTTTAGCCAGGCACCCCGCCCCCATCTGAGACCTCTTCACAATTTACTGAGGAACGGCGCTCCCGCTTGATATTCCTCGCCGTTGGGTCAAGACATCTTCGCAATTTAGTCAAGACCCCCGCTTCCGCCAGAGAACCCCTCACATTTTATTCAGGAATTGTGCTCTTACTTGTGACTTCCATGCGATGTATTCAAAGATCGCGCTTTCGACGCTCAGGAAACACGTTGCGCCAATGACGCCGTCACAATTTACTTAGGAGTCGCGCTCTCGCCATCTTCAGACATCCCGCTTGAATGTCCCACCCGCCCGACCCGCCCGTCAGGGGATCGCCCGCCCGTCGTGGGCTCCTGCCCGAGACTTCCTTCAGGAACGGCGCTTTCGCTTAGGACTTCCTTCTCTCTCCCTCCTCTCTTCCCTCATCCTTATGCCCCTCTGCCCTATCCCCTCTCCCTCCTCTCCCTCCTCCCTTCTCCCTCCCCTCTCCTGTCTCCGCTCTCTCTCTCTCGTTTTTTTTTGTTGTTGTTGTGTTTCTTTCTCTCTCTCTCTCTCTCCCCTCTCCCTCTCTCTCTCTCTCTCTCTTTTCTCTACCCCTATTACCTGTCTTTCTCTCTCTCTCTCTCTCTGTCTGTTTCTAATCAACCGCCCCCTCTTCGCTCCTCCTCTCCTGGCGGTTTCCCTCTTCCTTCGTCCCTCCCCTTCTCTTCCTCCCAGTGTCCCTCGTTCTTCCCCTCCTCTTTCTGCAGGGCCCACATTAACTCCAATGGCGGGCGCGTGTACGCTCACGAAGGATTGTCCGCCTGTTCAGGTTTGCCCGCCTGTCTAAGCCCACCGCCCACCGCAAAGAGAAATAATCCCCCCCAAAGGGGGTGTGATCGAAAACACAGGGCGAGTATCGAGGGTGTGGGGAAGTCGTTTTGCATGACACGAGCGAGTAAGAACGAACAGTCTTATGATGATGATGATGATGATGCTGATGATTTGTATGAGTATTATTATTCTTGTTCGTACTATTAGTGTTATTATTATTATTAGTATTATTATTCGTGCTATTATTATTATTATTAGGATGATTAGTCTCACTATTATTATTATGATTGTCATCATTGTCATCATCATCATCGTCATTATTATTATTATTATTGTTATTATTATTCTTATTGTTGTTATTGAATTTTCGCTCCAAAAGAATAATTATTGTTGCTCCCACCCTCATCGGTGCACACGGTTTTTTCTCAATGAAAGTGTGCCCCTCGACGCTCGCACCCTGTCTTTTGACAGAGGGGCCTTTCGCTTTGTTTCATGGCCCCGTTGCAGCCCTTCGTGGCCCCCTCGCTGCCCTTCGTGGCCCCCTTGCAGCCCTTCGTGGCCTCCTCGCTGCCCTTCGTGGCCCCGTTGCAGCCCTTCGTGGCCCCGTTGCAGCCCTTCGTGGCCCCCTAGCTGCCCTTCGCGGCCCCGTTGCATTCCCTTCGTGGCCCCCCTAGCTGCCCTTCGTGGCCCCATATATGTATGCCCTTCGTGGCCCTGGTCGTTCGCGCCCGTGGTAGCTCCATATTCATTCCCTCCGTGGCCCCGCTGTCGCCCTTCGTGGTCCCTTCGCTGCCTTTCGTGGCCCCGTTGCTGCCCTCAGTGGCCCCGTCCTTGCCCTCCGCGGCCCAATCTACGTATGCCCTTCGTGGCCCCCGCTCGTTCGCGCCCGTGGTGGCCCCATGTGCATGCCCTTCGTGGCCCCGCTGTCGCCGCTTGTGGCCCCTTCAGTGTCCTACGTGGCCCAGTTGCTACCCTCAGTGGCCCCATAGTTGCCTTCTGTGGCCCCGCATTATCTGCCATTCGTGGCCCCGCTCGTTCGCGCTCTTCGTGGCCCCATACGCATTTCCTGCGTGTCCCCGCTGTCGCCCTTCGTGGCCTACTTCGTGTCCTTCGTGGCCCTGCTGTCGTTCTCTCTCGCTCTCGCTTTCGCTCGCCGTCGTCGTCGTCGCCGTTGTCGTCGCTGTCGTCGTCGACGTCGTCGTCGTCGTCGTGGTCGCCTCGCCGATCAGCGCTGCCGCTGGCCAGGCCGACGGTCCGCGGCCGCCCCGCCGTTTGCCGGGGCCCGGCCTGCAAAGAAGAAAAGCATACCCCCCAAAAGGGGTTCGATTGAAAACGAAGAGGGCGGGTATCGAGGGTTTGGGAAATACGCGTTATTGGATACTCGAGCAGGTAAGAGCGAACAGTCTTACACTGATTGAGTTCTCATTTTTGAAGAATAATTATTGTTGTTCCCCCCACCAGTGCATATTGTTTTTCTCATGGGCGCTCTGGGCAGCATTTGAGCGCGGGGAGAAGTCGCGCGAGCGTCGTGGCCCCTATTGGCTATCTTCTTGCTTGTCTCTAATGCTGCGGGACGGCTATTCACGGCTGAGGCGGATCCCCACCCTGCGCGCCCGCGAGCGCGTTCTCGTCGCAGGTGAATGGGATTTGTCTCACGCGTGGCCGTCCCGCTGGCGGGATGCGTTTTTCGCGCGCGTTCGCTTGGCCGCTCCGCCGCCTCTTTCTCCCGTCGCAGGTTCCCCCCCCCCCCTCCCTCCTCCCGCGCGCGCGTCGCTTGACCGCTCCGCCGCCTCTCTCTCCCGTCGCAGGTTCCCCCCCCCCCCCTCCTCCCGCGCGCGCGTTCGCTTGGCCGCTCCGCCGCCTCTCTCTCCCGTCGCAGGTTCCTCCCCTCGCCCCTCCTCCCGCGCGCGCGTTCGCTTGGCCGCTCCGCCGCCTCTCTCTCCCGTTGCAGGTTCCTCCCCTCCCCTCCTCCCCCACAGGTCCGCGCGTCTACTTCGTGGAGAGCACCTACGTCCCTCGTCGGTTTTGCGGCTCGAAGGTCAGGACACACATGAGTACGGGTCATCCTGGGCCGAATGCCGACCCAGTGCGCAGTATGCCTGCGGATGCCGTATGCCGGCCACTTGTCCCCTGCGCTGTACTGCAAGTGCGCGCCGTATGCTGGTCCCTTGTGCGCAGTATGCCTGCGGATGCCGTACGCCGGCAATCATTCCTCTGTGCAGTATGCCTGCAGTGTGTGCCGTATGCCGGCCATTGTGCGCAGTATGCCTGCGAATGCCGAATGCCGGCCCTGTACGCAGTATGCCTGCGATTGCTGCCTGTCAGCCCCTCTCCGCAGTATGCCTGCGCGCGCGGCTGTATGCCTGCAAGTGGGCGCCGTGTGCCGGCCATTAAGCGCAGTATGCCTGCGAGTGCCGTATGCCGGCCCCCCCCCGTAGCGCAGTATGCCTGCGTGCGTTGCAGTATGCCTGCAAGTGTGTGCCGTATGCCGGCCCTTGTACGCAGTACGCCTGCGGTTGCCGTATGCCGGCCCAGTGCGCAGTATGCCTGCGGATGCTGCCTGTCAGCCCCGGTGCGCAGTATGCCTGCGGCGTGCGTTCGCCTGCCCTCTTGCGCTGGATGCCTGCGGGTTATGTCATGTGCAACCGCCGGCGCGCGATAAGGGCGCCGAGGGGGGTACGTGCACGGCGCTTTCCGACGCGCGCGCAGCATCCATGGCGCTGGCTCGCTCAGACATCGTTGAGTTGCTTGGCGATCTGCCTGCTGGCGCATTCGCCACCGACAAAAATGCCATCAGGGCGCGCGCGCGCGTCTCCGTGCGTCTACCGCGGGCGTGGGCCCACTCGCAGCGGCGCGCAAGGCCGATTGGGTCCTCCTCGTCGCAGCGGCCAACGCGGCGGAGGGGGGCGCATCGCCAGCTCCCGAGCTGGTGCTGTGCACCACGGTCGCGCGCCTGATGGCCGAAGCGATCGGGGCGGTCCGCCCGATTGATTACTCGGATGCGGCCATGCGCGATATGTTGATTGCGGCCCTGAAGCCAGGCGCGAAGCCGTTTGCGGGCGATTCTTCCGCGGAGTGGCGCGATTTCGCGATTAAGCCGTGCCACATCAATATGGCGCTGCGGACACAGTCGCGAGCGATGGAAGCCTTCGGGCGGAAGGCCCCCGCCCCGTTGGTGCGCGAGGACGCGGGCCGCCGCACGGCGTGCCGCCAGGAGGGTCAGCAATCGGCCCCGGCGGAGGCGGCCGCCAAGCCCGCGGAGGAGACGACGCGGATTGCGGCGGCAATGGAAGAATACGTGAAGGCCAGCAAGGAATTGCTCGAAGAAAAGCGGGAGAAGCCGCTGGCGTTTGCCATGGAGGCGCGCCGCGTTTTCGCATGCGCGGGCGGCGTTGTTCGGGGATGCGCGCCTCGGCAGGACCGTGTGCGCGAGGTCTGGCTCGGCAAGTTCCCCCGTGAGGGATTGCCGACCGAGGAGTCGATGCGCAAATTCGCGGCCGCGGGCCGGACGGCCCAGTCCCATGGCCGCTCATACATTGGGGGCGCCGAGGGCGAGAGCCTGCAGGCTCCCTGCTCGGCGGCACGTGCAATGACAAGCTTCCGTTTCGCCGATTGCTCCGCGCGCAGGACCGCTGCAAGCCCCAATGGGCGCGAATGCCGAAGCTGGACTCGGTGCCAGCGGGGGCGGGCTCGTGGCGCGATCGCGCGTCGGCCGTCACCGCGGCGAACCGCGCGGGTGCGGCCCTGGACCGAATGGATTTTCTCGGTTATGCGCACTTCCAGGTCGCGCGCGACGCAGCGCAGCGCGCGCGCCCACGCGCGCCCCGTGGCGCGAGGCCCACGTAATGGAGTGGGGGCTTCGCTGCATCCTGTCCAAAGTGTTTGATCCCGTCGTGCTATTGGGATACATGTACCAGCTCGCGCGCGTGAGCGAGGAGCACGGGGGCGTCAAGGCGCGTCCGCGGAGCGGCGGGCCCGATGCCCAGGGAGCCGCGCGCGGGAGCCCGCGCCGCGTCCAGGTTTCCTACACGTGCGATTTGCTTCTCCGCCAGAAAGTGGCGAAAGACCTGGAACACGGCGACGAGGATGCGACGGCCTCGTTCACTGCGTTGTCGTGGGACATTCTGCGCGCCGCCAAGGAGCGCAGCGCTTTTGAGTGGCCGCCGCCCTGGCATCGTGCATCGCGCTGCGCGCTGTAGGAGAGAGTCCAGCAGTCGGACCGCCAGGCGGCGTTCGCCAAGGGCGGGGGCAAGAAAGGCGGCAGCGACCGGCGCGACCAGGCGCGAGCCCGCGCGCGCGCGCCCCGCGAGCGCGAGCACGCGTCGCGGCGCGCGAGGCTGCGAAGCCACGGACCCCGGTGAGCCCTGTCCTCCGCCAGCGCTCGCGCAGCCCCCGCCGCGATACCTTCAGCAAGAAGGGGAGCGGAAAGGCCGGCGAGGGCGGGGCTCCCAAGGACGCGGGGAGCTCGTGGCACAAGCCTGAGCGAAAGGAGTCCTGGCGGTGGTGAAGCCAGGGCGCCGGCGCTGTGCATGCTAATTATTCGCCCGCCCGAGGCGCGCTCCGCGCGCGCGCGCGCGCGCCCCCCCGCGGGGGCGCCGCGCCAGCCAGTGATGCAGACGACGGGGCCTCCCCATTGCACCCTGCCGACAGCGGTGAGGGCGCAGTGTGGCGCGGGCCGTCGCCCGAGGGGCAGGAGGCGCCGCCAGTGCGCCGCGCGCGAGACCGCCCCGCCCGCGGCGAGCGCAGCGCAGGACGCGGATGTTGATTCCGACGACGGCGCCGAAGGCGGGGGCGGCGACCTTTGCCCCCAGCAAATCCACGATGCCGGCTGCGCATTTGAAGAGGCCCTTGCCCGCCACTCTACGGGGGCGGAGCCGCGAAGCGCGCGCGCAGATCAAAGCCGCCGTGGATGCGTTGCTCGACGACGAAGACAAGAGGGCGGGCATGAGCCCTCTTTGCCACGCCGCCTGGGCGGCACACTTGCCGCGAGTCCGCGAGATAGCGCCGCTTGCGGGACCTGAGCGCGATGCGGCGGTGGCGGCGAGCCAGACGAGCGACGCACTCTTGCAAGAGAGGCGCGAGGCGGCGTTGCAATTTTGGCGAGAGCGCAAACGTGTGACGGCTTCAGAATGGAAGGCGCCGCCCGGCACGCCGCTACCGCGAAGCACCGGCGGAGAGCGCGGTCGGGCGAGGCACGCTATGCGAAGTTACCATGGCATGTGCGCTCCGTCCTTGGGCCTGACAAGAACTTGTTGCTTTTGGCCGAAATGATGCAAGCTGCAGGGGTGACCAGCGACGCAGCGCGCGCGCGCGACAGCGGGGCGCGGCTCCGTGCTTGAGGCGTCCGACGAGAATTTGACGCGTGACTTGGAGCGGGGCTTCCCGCTAGTGGGGGTCCTGCCGCGCTCGGGCATGAACGCGCCCGTGACCCCCAAGGGAGCCGAATGCCCATCCGAGTTGCGCAGCCGAGCGGACACTTTGAACGCCGCCACCCTCGAGCGCGTGTCTCGGGATCTGGGGGCCGACGCGGAAGTCACCCAGATTTTGCATGATAAAGCATACGAAGAGGCGCGCGCCGCGCAAGCCAGCGGGGACAGTCGCCCATGCTGCGACGTCCGCGAGCGTGCAGGTGGCCGCGGGCCAGGCAGCGTGGGTCCGGTTGTCCGACCTGCCACGCGGGGCGGCGTTAAACCCGCGATTCCCTGTAGACGAGGGATGGCGCTGGAAGTTGGAAGAATGGATACGCAAGGAATGGCGCATTCGCCGCGGCATGCACCGTCCCCTCCCCTGGGCGCCGCGCCGGGAGCCAACGCGTCCAGGTGCGCGCGATCGACGATTTCACTGCCACGGGCGTTAATGGCTGCGCCGCCGCAGCCGAGAGGTGCAGGCGGGCCCTTTCCCCCCCCCCCCGCCCCTCGCGCGCGCTGTCCGCTCTCCCGTGTCGCCGCGACCGCGCGTAGGGTGGATTCTCTCGATGCTCTGGTCGAGCTGGCGCGGATCGCGGCCGCGGCCGGCACGCCGGTGCTGAGCAAAGAAGATTTCATCGGTGCTTACAAAACGTTGCCCGTGCGAGGCGCCGACCTCCCGTTGGCCCATTCGGTATGGGCCAAGGGAGCCCGCGAGGGCTACTGTCTGCAACTCTTGAGCTGCCCCTTCGGCGCCGTGGGCAGCGGATACGCTTGGGACCGCGTTGGGGCGGCGCTCCAGGCGCGAGGCGCGAGCGCCGCGGCGGCACGGCGAGCGCCCCGCGAGCGCGGCAGGCCATCCTTGCCAAGCTGTTCTCGCTCGCTTCGGGCCGATTCGTGGACGATCTGTTCCGGGCCGACGCGGACAGGGGGCCCGGCACGGGCGGCCCCCGCGATGCCGCAGAGGTCCTGAGGGCGGTCGTCGAAGACCTTTTGGGCTGGCGCCTGGACGCCGGCAAACGCGTTGTTGCCGAGCCGAGGGCCACTGTGCTCGGCGTCGACGCGGAAGTGCGCGGATCGGGCGATGAGCTCTCGTTAGTATTCGCGATCGGTGGCGACAAGCGCCACAAATGGATCCAAGAGATCGAGTGGGTGCTGGAGGCAGGGAGAATGTCGCCGGCGGCGGCATCAAAACTTGCCGGCAGACTCGGATGGGGCTCCTCTGCGGTGTTCGGCAGAGGCACGCCCAAGCTCCCGCGCGCGAGCGACGCGCGCGCGCGAGAGCGACGGCAGGTGCCCGGGTATACCTCGCCCCGCTGTTCTGGCACGCGCAGCAGCGGGGATGGAGGTTGAAGTCGCGGCTCCGCGGGGCATTGGAATGGTGGCTGCGCTTCCTCCGGAGCGCGCCGGAACGAGCGGTGCCCCTGCGGGTGACCCCGGAGCGGCCACGCTACCTCGTCTATTCCGACGCGACGGGCGGCGGCAGGCGACATACGCGCGCGCCTGTTTGGAACGGCGCCCGCATTGCCCGGCCCGCCCCGCCTCCGCAGGCTCGCGTGGGTCATCATTGGGCCCAGCGGTAAGCGCTATGCAGCGGCTGATGTGCCTTCGTCGATCAAGCGGTGGACGAAGCACCGCAAGACGCAGGCGGGGGCGCCCCGGCCACGCGTAGCCTGGCGGACAGCCCGCCGTGTTGCGAAAGGTCGCGGCATGGGAACTCGTCGCGGCCGCTTGCGCCTTGCATCATTTGCTCGCGACGCTGCGCGATGCGGAAATCGTGTTGTTTGTCGATTCGAAGGCGCGGCCGGGCGCGGGTCGCCGAGCTGCCCGTGCGATGCTCCGCTGACCGCGCCAGGCCGCGCTCGGGGTGCTCCTACGCGGGACCTCGCGCCAGGCAGATTATAACGCGCTCGTGGCAGATATTTGGTTCGCAGCAGCGACCGCGCGGTGCCTCCTGAGCGCGTGGTATGTGCCATCCGCGCTCAACGTGGCAGACGCCCCTGCGCGGCCCGCCACGAAGGCGGCCGCGATTGCGGCCATGCACCGCGAGGGCTTCACCCGAGTGGCGTGGCCATGGCCCCGCGCGGCGCCCTGGCATTCGCGCGGGCATGCATAGCAAGTAGCACAGGGCAATTTGCAGGGGGCGCAAAGGCTTGCGCGGCGAGCGCGTGACGACCAGGCCCGCCGCGAGAGGGGGCCCGCGGGCGCCATGCTTGCGTGCTTGTCACACGCGTCGCGGTGGACGCCCGAAAATGATTCGCATCCGGTAGGCGCGGAAGCTCTGCAGTGTCTGACATCCATGCTCGCAGCCGAAGGAGCGGCGTATCCCCCCGACCTGTCCGGATTCACGGCGAAGGAGGCGAGGGAAGTGTTCCCGTGCCTCCGGGAGTGGTCAGAGTGCTTCACCGTGACGCTTATTACTCACGCGCGTAAGCTGACCCACGAAAAGGCAAAGCGGCCCCGGGAGGACGATGCAGCGGCATCGCTCTCCCAGGTCGAGCGCGCGCGCGCAACTCCGCCCCATCCGGCGGAGCAAGCAAGGCCGGCCGCCGCCCGCTGACCCGTGGGCGCGAAGGCGGCGGAAACGTTACTCGAGAAAGCGGCCAAGTGCCCGGCACCGGCACCGGGCTTGCGCGCGAAACGCCGGCCCGGCGGGGGTTTGACGCCTCAAGAAGCCCTCGCGTTGCTCTCAGCGGCAAGGCAGGCACGGCAGGCACCGCCGCGCGGCGCCACCGTCCTCGTGCACCGCGCGCGGCGCGGAGGTACCAGCGCCGCCGATGCTGGCAGAGGCAATCCGCCAGCTGACGAAACTCCAGGCTCCGCCCGCGATGTTCATAAGCGAAGGCGGCATTCCGCGGGAGGTGCGCGCGAGGCAGGACATCGGCGTGCGGCGGGTGCCAGGAACACCTCGTCGGCGCGCCGAGGAATTGCGGGTGTCAGGAGCAGGGCTGGAGTGCATGCGCCGCATCCAGATGGCCGCGCTGTGGCGAGAATTCCACGCGTGGAAGCTCTCGGCATACCCGTATGCCTCGGCGGTGGAGTTGTACGGCCAGGCGTGCGATGCGGCAGGCGTCCCGCCCTGGCCGCCGTGCGCCATCGCGCGGGACATGATGGTGGCGCTCTGTCGCCGCCCGGGGACCCTGTCGAACTATTTGCAGGGCATTCGCTCAGTCCTGCATCTGCTCCGCGCAGACACAGGGTCTTTGGCGGACACGCGGACCCTGGTATTCGGTGCCCGAAATCTAGGCCTCCTAGATGGGGTCGGAGTAGATGGGGTCGGAGGATCGCGCCGCATCGTCGATGCATCGCCGATGCGGCTCGATGTGCAGCCCGATTTGCTCCACGTCGACGTCGCCGATGCCTCGCCCACGTCGACGATGCATCGCCGGTGCATCGCTGATGCATCGCCGATGCATCGCCGATGCATCGCCGATGTATCGCCGATGCGGCGGGATCCTCCGACCCCATCTACTCCGACCCCATCTAGGAGGCCTCTACGAAAGGTACGGCCGCCGCGCGCGTCGGCCGCGAGCCCATGATATCGGCGGCAGGCGGAACCGCCTGGTGCGCAAAGATTTCGTGCGCGCGCCACGGCCGAAAACGTGCGCGCGATGTCGGATTGGCTGCGCGAGGCGCGGCCGCGCGCTCTTCGAACTAAGCGGCCTGCCGTGCGTGCCGGCCCGCGGGCCTGGCGTTTGGCAGATCGGACGCGGCGATATGGCCGACGCTTTCGTCATATGCTGGCAGTTCTGCTTGCGCTTCGGCTCCGAAGTAGTGGGGCTGAATGCGCCTGGGCATAGTGCCGTCTCGCTCCACGTAGACGAAGGAAAGCACCAGGTGCAGGTGCAATTCCGCCAGCGGAAGGGGAGAGTGGCTCCCGACCCGGCGGGCCGAGCGCGCGCGCGCGCGGCGGGGCGCGCCCCGGGCTCCCCGCATCGCGAGGTCTGGAGGGTATGCGTATGCCAGCTCCAGGGCAAACGATTGTGTGCGGTCTGCATCATTCGGCATTCGCTCCGGCCCGGCGAGCAGCTCCTGCCGGGCGTCTCTTACGTGGACGGGCTGGCTTGCGTCAAGCTCGCCGCTGCCCACCTCGGGCTCCATAGGGCATTGGAGTGGGGGACGCATTGCTTCAGGCGCGGCCGGGCCGACCAGGCATGGGCTCCCCTTGCCGTCCCCTGCCTGCCCAGGGCCCGCGCGCAGTTCGTGTCTCTCGCACGCAGGCGCTCCGCACCGGGGGGCCAGCAGCGCTGTTCTTCGAAGGGGGTTGGAGATCTGTGGCCGCGTTCGGGCACTCCATTCCGACAGGGGGCACGGCCGCGCTGCCTGGGTCGCGAGGGCGCGGCGCTTGGCGGCGCACAGGTACCCGGCCGCAAAGACGCGAGCCATGGTGCTGGCGGCAGAAGCCGAGATCGCGCACTCCGATTCCGACGAGGCGCCGCCCTGCAGGCATCGGGGTCGGGGCTCCGCGGCGGCGCGTGGCGCGCAGGACGCGCCGATCGCCGCGGAAGCGGTGCAGGGGCCGCCCAGGCCGTGAGTCAAGCAGACCAGGCATCTGCGGTCTGCTTAGAGCGCGCTTGGGCGTCGTTCCGCCGAGCATGCATCGGGAGGCGTCGGCGAGGTTGCTCGGCTCCGCGACGCCGACTCGCGCTCGCCCCACCGCCTGGCCTGGGCCTGCGCCAGTCGACGGTTGTGCCCTGCGTTAGCGCGGGCCCAGCCTCGACGCGACTTCTCATGGGCGCTCTGGGCAGCATTTGAGCGCGGGGAGAAGTCGCGCGAGCGTCGTGGCCCCTATTGGCTATCTTCTTGCTTGTCTCTAATGCTGCGGGACGGCTATTCACGGCTGAGGCGGATCCCCACCCTGCGCGCCCGCGAGCGCGTTCTCGTCGCAGGTGAATGGGATTTGTCTCACGCGTGGCCGTCCCGCTGGCGGGATGCGTTTTTCCCCACCCGCCCGACCCTGCTGCGCGAGCGCACTGGCGTCGCAGTGGCTGCTAGTTGTGTCGAGGCTGGGCTGACCCAGCGCCAGGCTTGGGGGAGGCGTCGGCGAGGTTGCTCGGCTCCGCGACGCCGACTCGCGCTCGCCCCACCGCCTGGCCTGGGCCTGCGCCAGTCGACGGTTGTGCCCTGCGTTAGCGCGGGCCCAGCCTCGACGCGACTTCTCAATCAAAGTGTGCCCCTCGACGCTCGCACCCTGTTTTTTGACAGGGAAAGTCTTGATGCTCAAACTGGGCCCGTGGCCCCCGGGTTACAACAACAACGGCTCCCGCCTGAGACTTCCTTACAGTGTGGCCAGGGCCCCCGCTCCCGCCCGAGACTTCCTCGCATTTCATTCAGGATTCGCGCTCTCGCTTGGGGCATCCTTACAATGTGTTCAGGGATTGTTTTTCCCGGAGCTTTGGAGTCGCGCTCTCGCTGGAGATTTGCTTGCAACTTACTGAAGAATGGCCTTGCGTTGGAATTTCCTGCAATTTGCCCAAGCGCCGCGCTCCCGACACCCAGGCACCCAGGAGTCGCGCCCGTTGTGGCCCCATGTGCATGCCCTTCGTGGCCCCGCTGTCGCCACTTGTGTCCCCCTCTGTGTCCTGCGTGGCCCAGTTGCTACCCTCAGTGGCCCCATAGTTGCCTTCTGTGGCCCCGCATTATATGCACTTCGTGGCCCCGCTCGTTCGCGCTCTTCGTGGCCCCATTCCCTTCGTGTCCCCGCTGTCGCCCTTCGTGGCCTACTTCGTGTCCTTCGTGGCCGTGCTGTCGTTCTCTCTCGCTCTCGCTTTCGCTCGTCGCCGCCGTCGTCGTCGTCGTCGTCGCCGTCGTCGTCGTCGTCGTCGTCGTCGTCGTGGTCGGTCCCCTGTCCGTCCCTCTTGGGGTCGGGTTGACGGTCCGCGGCCGCCCCGCCGATCAGCGCTGCCGCTAGCCAGGCCGACGGTCCGCGGCCGCC
>CAUYUJ010016892.1:107094-187094 GCA_963575745.1 Prorocentrum cordatum
CTTCTGGCGTGGGGGAAGCAGCGGCCCCCGACAGCTTTCAGGGTCACCACCCTCTCTCTCCTCATAGTGTATTGCGGTCCATTCCGCACCCCTTTGCGCATTGTGCTGACAGCCTCATGGCCAATGGCGCTAAGTTGCGCGCAGATTGGCATTGTCGCTCGTGTGTGCATAAGCGTACGGGTGCGAAGTTGGTCAACTGGGGTAGTAGCCTCAAATGTCACGGATGCAGATTACATACGAAAGATGTGTTTGGTGGGAATGTTCCAGCACCAGGCGGCCCTAGCACTCGGCTCAAGTCGCGTTCGAGCGGGGGCGGCGGTGATGCGCCCTCGGGGGCAATGGCCCTGCGGACGAAGCTGGAGCGGGCGCTGCAGGAGGCGCGTGCGGAGATTGACAAGCTCAAGCAACACCACAAGCAGCAGTCGACGGCCACGGGCAACAATGCAGCTGTGGACATGCAGGTCGACGGTGCCCATGAAGGTGGTCCGCCCGAGGAGGAGCAGCTGGCCGAGAAGGTCAAGCTCCTCGAGCAGAACCTCGCCATCGCGAAGACGGGGTTTGGCTCGTGGGCGGAGGAGCAGCAGCGCGTGTTGGGTCAGCAGCTCGCCGAGGCGAAGCAGAAGTTGCTCAATTCCAAGCCGCTCCACACGCAGGTGCACGCGTTGGCCAATCGGGTCAAGACGGGTGCGGCGAAGACCGAGAAGGCGAAGGAGGCTCATACTCGTGCGGTTGCGCAGCTTGAGCAGGCGCAGAAAATGCTTTCAGACGCCAGCGCCCTGGTCGAGCAGTTGCAGCAGCGGCAGGTCGAGCTGGAGGGAGAGCTGGGGACGCTACAGAAGCAGCTCGGCAGATCGGTCGAGGCGGCGGATGGATATGAAGTCATGCTGCCGTCCCTCGGCGTCTCCACCTCCGAGCTGGAGGCAATCGTCGCGAAGCTCGCCGAGGGCGGCGGGCCCAACACTGATGCGCAGAAGAGACTCGCCGAAGGGCTCGGAGGGCAAATCAACGAGCTCATCGCCGCCAAGAAGCCCAGGATTTCAGCAGTGGCTGGGGATGTTCCTCATGCTGGCGGGCATGCTTGTGGTGAAGGGCCTGATGAGGATGGTGCGTCTGTGTCCAAGTCGGAGTGGGAGCCAGACGACATCCCCACTGCTGGCTTGATTTAGGGCGGATTTAGGTTGAATCGATTGAGTGTCGTTTTTTTTTTTTTTTTTTTTTTTTTTTTTTTTTTTTTTTTTTTTTTTTTTTTTTTTTTTTTTTTTTTGTTTTTTTTTTTTTTTGTGTTTTTTTTTTTTGTGTTTTGATGCCGACGACGATTGTAATGGTGGTGGTTATCAAATCGTAGTGCTGATGGTGGTGGCGATGGTGATGGTGATGATGATGGTGCTCATCACATCCAGAATCACCACCATCACCATCACCATCATCACCATCACAACCGCCCTCACCATACCATCATCGCCATCCCCACCATCACCATCATCATCACCATCCATACCATCAGCATCGCCATCACCATCACCATCGTCACCATTGTGGTCCGTAGGACTTGGCTCAAGGTAATGTCGTCGTCCGCTCCTGCGGTTTCCCCGAGCCCTCCTTCGGTTTCCCCGAGCCCTGCGGCCTCCCCGAGCCCTGCGGCCTCGTCCTCTCCTTTGGTTTCCCCGAGCCCTGCTTCTTCGAGAGCGCCCTCGGCGGCTCTTTCGACAGCGGCCGCGGCGGTTTCTTCGAGAGCGGCATCCTCGAGCCGTGCGGCCTCGTCGAGAGCGGCCCCGTCGAGCCGCGCGGCCTCGGCGGCCTCGTCGAGGGCAGCTTCGCCAAGCCGTGGCAGCTGCAACAGCTCGGACGCCGATGCTGACGTAGGGTCCGACGCCGACGGCGCCGACGGAGTTGCAGACGCAGCGGGCTCCTGGGCATTTCCATTTTGCGCGTCCACCTCATTTCGGCAACCCCCTCAGACGCTTCGCGGCCCCCATCCGCAATGCCTCGGGCTCCACCCCTCTGGCGGCGCGCTACCTATGAGGAGAGAGTCATCCTGCGTTGCTCGCAGCTGCATGGGGTTGGGCCTTTACGACGGCGACGACTTCCACGAGGACGACGAGGTGAAGACGGCGACGACGACGACGACGACGACACATCCTCTCCGCAGCCGCCTCCTCATCTTCCTCTCCTTTCCTCCCGCGTACCTGGTCATCCATCCAACCTTCCATTGTGTTCCTCCCACGAATCGTCGTCGTCGTTGTCCTCCTCTTCCCCCTCCTCCTGCTCATCCTCCTGATCCCCCTGTGCCTCGTACCCTGCATCCCCCTCCCCTCGCCTTTCTTTTTCTTCTTCTTCTTCCTCCTCCTCATCATCATCGCCATCATCATCATCATCCGCAGCAGTATCGGCGTCCCCAACATCATCAGCATCTTCGTCTTCATCATCGTCCTCATTATCATCAGCATCATCGTTATCATCATCATAATCAGCGTCCCCCGGTGGACCATGGCCCTCCTCCTGCTCACCCTTTTTCCTGCTCTCCTGCTCCTCCTGCTTCTCATCCTCCTCCTTCTCTTCCTCCTCGCGCTCCCCCTCATCCCCCTCCTCCTCCTCCTCCGCTCCGCCTCCCCCCTCCCCCACCAGCAGCAGCAGCGCTAGCGCCAGCAGCATCGCCAGCGGCAACACCATCAGCAGCAGCAGCAGCAGCGACAACAGCCGCAGCAGCAGCATCACTGGCAGCACCGGCAGCAGCAGCACGAGCACCTGCGGCAGCATTACCACTAGCAGCAGCAGCAGCAGCAGTAACAGCAGCCCTCTTGGGCCATCTTGGAGCCATCTCGGGGCTTCGGATGGTCATCGGAAGCGAAAAGGCGAGAAGGCACAAATCACATATTTTTTGTAAGTGTTTAAAGGATTTTGGCATCTTGGGGGCCTCGTTGGAGGTCTCCGAGGCCTCTTGGGGCCGTCTTGGAGCGTTCTTGGGGCCCCTTGGAGAATCTTCGGGGCCACCTTGAGGCATCTTAGGCTATCTTGAAGCATCTCGGAGGTCATCTTGGGCTCTCCGAGGCGCTCTTGGAGCCGTCTTGGGCCATCTGTCTTGGAGCGTTCTTGGGGCCCCTTGGAGAATCTTCGGGGCCATCTTGAGGCATTTTAGGCTATCTTGAAGCATCTCGGAGGTCATTTTGGACTCTCCGAGGCGCTCTTGGAACCGTCTTGGGCCATCTTGGGCTCTCTAACTACCCGCGGGGCGCCCCGTCTAGGTCCAGGGGAGGGGGTAGGGGGAGGGGGAGCGTGAGGAGGAGGAGAAGGAGGAGGATGAGGAGCAGGAGGAGCAGGATAGCAGGAAAAAGGGTGAGCAGGATGAGGGCCATGGGCCATGGGGGGGATGCTGATTACGATGATGGCGGTGATGATGACGATGATGATGATGATGATGACGATGATGATGATGACGACGATGCTGATGATGTTGATGATGACGACGACGATGATGATGACGATGACGATGCTGATGATGATGATGATGCTGACGACGACGACGATGATGATGACGATTAGGGCTCACATGGAGCTCTAACATAGCATGTTAGAGCTCCCGGGGATCTCTAACATAGCACGTTAGAGCTCCCAGGGCGCTCTAGCATGGTATGTTAGAGCTCCATGTGAGCTCTAACGTGCTATGTTAGAGCTCCATGTGAGCCCTAATCGTCATCATCATCATCATCGTCGTCGTCGTCAGCATCATCATCATCATCGTCATCGTCATTTTCATCGTCGTCGGCGTCATCATCCTCATCAGCATCGTCGTCATCATCCTCGTCACCATCATCATCATCATCATCATCATCATCATCATCATCATCATCATCATCATCATCATCATCATCATCATCATATTCATCTTCATCGTCATCATCACCGTCATCATCGTAATCAGCATCCCCCCATGGCCCATGGCCCTCCTCCTGCTCACCCTTTTTCCTGCTATCCTGCTCCTCCTGCTCCGCATCCTCCTCCTTATCCTTCTCACGCTCCCCCTCCCCCTACCCCCTCCCCTGGACCTGGACGGGGCGCCCCGCGGGTAGTTAGAGAACCCAAGATGGCCCAAAACGGCTCCAAGAGCGCCTCGGAGAGCCCAAGATGACCTCCGAGATGCTTCAAGATAGCCTAAGATGCCTCAAGATGGCCCCGAAGATTCTCCAAGGGGCCCCAAGAACGCTCCAAGACGGCTCCAAGAGGCCCCGGAGACCTCCAAGGAGGCCCCCAAGATGCCAAAACCTTTTAAAAACTTACAGACAATATGTGATTTGTGCCTTCTCGCCTTTTCGCTTCCGATGACCGTCCGAGGCCCCAAGGTGGCTCCAAGATGGCCCAACAGGGCCCCAAGAGGGGGCCAAAAGAGCACCAATACGGCCCCAAGAGCGCCCAAGAGCGCTCCAAGAGCGCCCCAAGATGGGTCCAGGAGGCTATGTTGTGGGTTCCCGAGGGGCAGGGCGATTTGAGGGATCCCCCTTCGTTGATCGATTTCCTTCACATGGTAGAGCTCCCAGGGAGCTCTAACATGGCATGTTAGAGCTCCCAGGGAGCTCTAACATGGTATGTTAGAGCTTCAGGGAGCTCGAACAAGCTACGTTAGATCTCCCTGGGAGCTCTAACATAGGATGTTAGAGCTCCCGTGGAGCTCTAACATGCTATGTTAGAGCTCCCGTGGAACTCTACCATGGCATGTTAGATCTCCCATGGAGCTCTAACGTGCTATATTCGAGCTCCCACGGAGCTGTAACATGCGATGTTAGAGCTCCCAGGGAGCTCTAACATACTCTAACATGCTATGTTATAGCTCCGTGGGAGCTCTAACATGCCATGGTAGAGCTCCCTGGGAGCTCTAACGTAACATGTTAGAGCTCACTGGAGCTGTAACATACCATGTTAGAGCTCCCTGGGAGCTCTAACCTACCCGCCGCCGCCGCCGCCGCCCCTTAACCGTTTCACAATCGATTGCGCAACGGTTTTACAATCGAACGGTTCAGCCCGCTAGCCCGCCGCCGCCGCCGCCGCCGCCCTGCCAGTGAACCGTTTCACAATCGATTGCGCAACGGTTAAGACCCCCTCTCGCCAGGGGGGAGCCTTAACCGTTGCGCAATCGATTGTGAAACGGTTAAGCGCCGCCCGCCGCCGCCGCCGCCGCCGCTCCGTAACCGCTTAACCGTTTCACAATCGATTGCGCAACGGTTAAGACCCCCCTCTCGCCAGGGGGGCCTTAACCGTTGCGCAATCGATTGTCAAACGGTTAAGCGCTCCGCCGCCGCCGCCGCCGGCCGCCGCCGCCCCTTAACCTCGTTTCACAATCGATTGCGCAACGGTTAAGACCCCCCTCTCGCCAGGTGGGGGTCTTAACGCGGTGCGCAACGATTGTGCAACGGTTAAGCGCCGCCGCCGCCGGCCGCCGCCGCCGCCGCCGCCGCCGCCCCTTAACCGTTTCACAATCGATTGCGCAACGGTTAAGGCCCCCCCCCCTCTCGCCAGAGGGGGGCCTTAACCGTTGCGTAACGTTGTCCTCCTCCTCCTCCTCGTGCTCATCCTCCTGATCCCCCTGTGCCTCGTACCCTGCATCCCCCTCTCCTCGCCTTTCTTCTTCTTCTTCCTCCTCCTCCTCATCATCATCATCACCATCATCATCATCAGCAGCAGCAGCAGTATCGGCATTCTCAGCATTATCATCATCATCGTCGTCATCATCATCATCATCATCGCTATCATCATCATCATCATCATCAGCAGCATCATCATCATCATCAGCATCATCATCTTCATTGTCATCGCTATCATCATCATAATCAGCATCCCCCCGTGGCCCATGGCCCTCCTCCTGCTCACCCTTTTTCCTGCTCTCCTGCTCCTCCTGCTTCTCATCCTCCGCCTTCTCCTCCTCCTCACGCTCCCCCTCATCCCCCTCCTCCTCCTCCTCCGCTCCGCCTCCCCCCCTCCCCCACCAGCAGCAGCAGCACTAGCACCAGCAGCAACACCAGCAGCAGCACCATCAGCAGCAGCAGCAGCAGCAGCAACAGCCGCAGCAGCAGCATCACTGGCAGCACCGGCAGCAGCACCACGAGCACCTGCAGCAGCATTACCACTAGCAGCAGCAGCAGCAGCAGCAGTAGCAGCAGCCCTCTTGGGCCATCTTGGAGCCATCTTGGGGCCTCGGATGGTCATCGGAAGCGAAAAGGCGAGAAGGCACAAATCACATATTTTCTGAAAGTTTTAAAGAATTGCGGCATCTTGGGGGCCTCCTTGAAGGTCTCCGAGGCCTCTTGGAGCCGTCTTGGAGCGTTCTTGGGGCCCCTTGGAGAATCTTCGGGGCCATCTTGAGGCATCTTAGGCTATCTTGAAGCATCTCGGAGGTCATCTTGGGCTCTCCGAGGCGCTCTTGGAGCCGTCTTGGGCCATCTTGGGCTCTCTAACTACCCGCGGGGCGCCCCGTCCAGGTCCAGGGGAGGGGGTAGGGGGAGGGGGAGCGTGAGGAGGAGGAGAAGGAGGAGGATGAGGAGCAGGAGGAGCAGGATAGCAGGAAAAAGGGTGAGCATGAGGAGGGCCATGGGCCATGGGGGGATGCTGATTACGATGATGACGGTGATGATGACGATGATCATGATCATGATGATGATGATGATGATGATGATGATGATGATGATGATGATGATGATGACGACGACGACGACGACGACGATGATGATGATGATGATGATGATGATGATGATGATGATGATGAGGAGGAGCTCTAACATGGTATGTTAGAGCTCCCATGGAAGCTCTAACATGACATGTTAGAGCTCTCTTTCTTCTCCTCTCCTTCTCCTCCCTCTCCTTCTCTGCCGTACTCCCTCTGTTAGAGCTCTCTTTCTCCTCTCTCTCCTCCCTCCCTCTGTTAGAGCTCTCTTTCTCCTCTCTCTCCTTCTCCTCTCCTTCTCCTCCCTGTCGTTCTCTTTCTTCTCCTCTCCTTCTCCTCATCTCTCCCCCCCTCCCTCGCCTCCTCCTGCTCCTTGTCCACTTTCTCTTCCTCCTTCTTCCTCCTCCTCGCGGCGAGGACAGCGACATCAGAAACAACGACGACGACGACGACGACGACGACGACGACGACGACGACGACGACGACGACGGCGGCGGCGGCGGCGGCGGCGGCGGCGGCGGCGGCGGCGGCGGCGGGGGAGAGGGGGCCGCTTCCGACGAGGAGGCCGGGAGCTCTAACATTCCATGTTAGAGCTCCCACGGAGCTCTAACATACCATGTTAGAGCTCCCAGGGAGCTCTAACATACTCTAACATGATATGTTAGAGCTCCGTTGGAGCTCGGTATGTTAGAGCTCCCAGGGAGCTCTAACATGGGAGCTCTGACATAGCATGTTAGAGCTCCCTGAGAGCTCTAACATGCTATGTTAGAGCTCCCTGGTCGCTCTAACCTACCCGCCGCCGCCGCCGCCGTGTTAGAGCTCCCACGGAGCTCTAACATACGATGTTAGAGCTCCCAGGGAGCTCTAATATAATCTAACATGCTACGTTAGAGCTCCGTTGGAGCTCTAACATACGATGTTAGAGCCCCCTGTGAGATCTAACATACTCTAACATGCTATGTTAGAGCTCCGCTGGAGCCTTAACATGTCATGTTAGAGCTCTCTGGGAGTGCCAACATAACATGGTAGAACTCCTTGGGGCTCTGTCATGCCATGTTAGAGCTCCCTGGGAGGTCTAGCGTGCTAGGTTAGAGGTGCCAGGGAGTCCCCTGGGAGCTCTTACATGACACGTTTCAGCTCCCAGGGAGCTATAACACGACATGTTAGAGGTCCCACGGAGTTCTAACATACGATGTTAGAGCTCCCACGGAGCTCGAACATACCATGTTAGAGCTCCCAGGGAGCTCTAACATAATATAACATGCTGTGTTAGAGCTCCATTGGAGCTCTAACATACGATGTTAGAGCTCCCAGGGAGCTCTACCATAATCTAACACGACATGTTCGAGCTCCCTGGGAGTGCCAACATAACATGTTAGAGCCCCCTGGAACCTATCATGCCATGTTAGAGCTCCCTGGGAGGTCTAGCATGCTAGGTTAGAGGTGCCAGGGAGTTCCCTGGGAGCTCTTACATTACATGTTTCAGCTCCCAGGGAGCTATAACATGACATGTTAGAGGCCCCGCGGAGTTCTAACATACGGTGTTCGAGCTCCCAGGGAGCTCTAACATACCCTGACTTGCTATGTTAGAGCTCCCTGGGAGCTCTAACCCGCCGCCGCCGCCGCCGCCGCCGCCGCCGCCCCTTAACCGTTTCACAATCGATCGCGCAACGGTTAAGACCCCCCCCCCCCCTCCGCCGGGGGGGCCTTAACTGTTGCGCAATCGATTGTCAAACGTTAGCGCCGCCGCCGCCGCCGCTGCCGCCGCCTGCCCGCCGCCGCCGCCCTTAACCGTTTCACAATCGATTGGCGCAACGGTTAAGGCCCCCCCCCCTCTCAGGGGGGGGGTCTTAACCGTTGCGCGATCGATTGTGAAACGGTAAGCGCTCCGCCGCCGCCGCCGCCGCCCTTGACCGTGTCCGCAATCGATTGCGCAACGGTTAAGGCTACCCCCCTGGCGAGAGGAGGGGGTCTTAACCGTTGCGCGATCGATCGAATCCTGGTTAAGACCCCCCTCTCGCAATAGGGGTCTTAACCGTTCCGCGATCGATCGCGGAGCGGTTGAGACCCCCTATTGCGAGAGGGGGGTCTTGACCAGGATTCGATCGACGCGCAACGGTTAAGACCCCCTCCTCTCGCCAGGGGGGGGCCTTAACCGTTTCACAATCGATTGCGCAACGGTTAAGACCCCCCTGGCGAGAGGGGGGTCTTAACCGTTGCGCAATCGATTGTGAAAACGTAAGGGGCTGCGGCGGCGGCGGGTAGGGTTAGAGCTCCCAGGAGCTCTAACATGGCATGTTACAGCGCAGGGGCTCTAACATGTTATGTTAGAGCTCCCAGGGAAGCTCTAACATGGCATGTTAGAGCTCCCACGGAGCTCTAACATAGCATGTTAGAGTATGTTAGAGCTCCCTGGGAGCTCTAGCATCGTATGTTACAGCTCCGTGGGAGCTCTAACATAGCATAGGGTTCCACGGGAGCTCTAACATAGCATGTTCGAGCTCCCTGAAGCTCTATCATACCATGTTAGAGCTCCCTGGGAGCTCTAACATGCCATGTTAGAGCTCCCTGGGAGCTCTACCATGTGAGGGAAATCGATCAACGAAGGGGGATCCCTCAACTCGCCCTGCCCCTCGGGAACCCACATACTAGCCTCCTGGACCCCTCTTGGGGCGCTCTTGGAGCGCTCTTGGGCGCTCTTGGGACCGTATTTGGGGCTCTTTTGGCCCCCTCTTGGGGCCCTCTTGGGCCATCTTGGAGCCATCTTGGGGCCTCGGATGGTCATCGGAAGCGAACAGGCGAGAAGGCACACATCACATGTTTTCTGTGAGTTTTTCAAAAGGATTTTGGTATCTTGGGGGCCTCCTTGGAGGTCTCCGAGGCCTCTTGGAGCCGTCTTGGAGCGTTCTTGGGGCCCCTTGGAGAATCTTCGGGGCCATCTTGAGGCATCTTAGGCTATCTTGAAGCATCTCGGAGGTCATCTTGGGCTCTCCGAGGCACTCTTGGAGCCGTCTTGGGCCATCTCGGGCTCTCTAACTACCCGCGGGGCGCCCCGTCCAGGTCCAGGGGAGGGGGTAGGGGGAGGGGGAGCGTGAGGAGGAGGAGAAGGAGGAGGATGAGGAGCAGGAGGAGCAGGATAGCAGGAAAAAGGGTGAGCAGGAGGAGGGCCATGGGTCATGGGGGGATGCTGATTACGATGATGACGGTGATGATGACGATGATGATGATGATGATGATGATGATGATGAGGATGATGATGATGATGATGCTGGTGATGATGATGATGATGATGATGATGCTGATGATGATGATGATGACGATGATGATGATTATGACGCCGATGCTGATGATGATGATGACGACGACGATGATGATGACGATGACGATGATGATGATGATGATGATGATGATGATGCTGACGACGACGACGACGATGATGATGATGATGATGATGGTGATGATGATGATGATGATGATGAGGATGACGACGATTAGGGCTCACATGGAGCTCTAACATGCGAAATTAGAGCTCCATGTGAGCCCTAATCGTCATCATCATCATCATCATCGTCGTCGTCGTCGTCGTCAGCATCATCATCATCATCGTCATCATCATCGTCGTCGTCATCATCATCAGCATCGTCGTCATCATCATCATCATCATCGTCATCATCATCATCATCATCGTCATCATCACCGTCATCATCGTAATCAGCATCCCCCCATGGCCCATGGCCCTCCTCCTGCTCACGCTTTTTCCTGCTATTCTGCTCCTCCTGCTCCTCATTCTCCTCCTCCTCCTCACGCCCCCCCTCCCCCTACCCCCTCCCCTGGACCTGGACGGGGCGCCCCGCGGGTAGTTAGAGAGCCCGAGATGGCCCAAGACGGCTCCAAGAGCGCCTCGGAGAGCCCAAGATGACCTCCGAGATGCTTCAAGATAGCCTAAGATGCCTCAAGATGGCCCCGACGATTCTCCAAGGGGCCCCAAGAACGCTCCAAGACGGCTCCAAGAGGTCTCGGAGACCTCCAAGGAGGCCCCCAAGATGCCAATTTTTTTGAAAACTTACAGAAAATATGTGATTTGTGCCTTCTCGCCTGTTCGCTTCCGATGACCATCCGAGGCCCCAAGATGGCTCCAAGATGGCCCAAGAGGGCTGCTGCTACTGCTGCTGCTGCTGCTAGTGCTAATGCTGCTGCAGGTGCTCGTGGTGCTGCTGCCGGTGCTGCCAGTGATGCTGCTGCTGCGGCTGTTGCTGCTGCTGCTGCTGCTGCTGATGGTGCTGCTGCTGGTGCTGCTGCTGGTGCTAGTGCTGCTGCTGCTGGTGGGGGAGGGGGGGAGGCGGAGCGGAGGAGGAGGAGGAGGGGGATGAGGGGGAGCGTGAGGAGGAGGAGAAGGAGGAGGATGAGGAGCAGGAGGAGCAGGAGAGCAGGAAAAAGGGTGAGCAGGAGGAGGGCCATGGGCCACGGGGGGATGCTGATTATGATGATGATAACGATGATAATGATGATGATGATGATGATGATGATGATGATGATGATGATGATGATGATGATGATGATGATGATGATGATGATGATGATGATGATGATGATGATGCTGTTGATGATGATGATGATGATGATGATGATGATGATGATGATGATGATGATGATGATGATGATCGATGATGATGATGATGATGATGATGATGATGATGATGATGATGATGATGATGATGATGATGATGATGATGATGATGATGATGATGATAATGATGATGATGATGATGATGTGATGATGTGATGATGACGACGATGATGATGATGCTGAGGATACCGATACTGCTGCTGATGATGATGGTGATGGAGGAGGAGGAGGAAGAAGAATAATAAGAAAGGCGAGGAGAGGGGGATGCAGGGTACGAGGCACAGGGGGATCAGGAGGATGAGCAGGAGGAGGAGGAGGAGGAGGAGGAGGAGGAGGAGGAGGAGGAGCAGGACAACGTTGCGCAACGGTTTAGGGCCCCCCTTTTTTTTTTTTTTCCTGGCGAGGACGGGGGGGGCCTTCAACGGTGCGCAACGGTTAAGGGGCGGCGGCGGCAGCGGCGGCGGCGGCGGAGCGCTTAACCGTTTGACAATCGATTGCGCAACGGTTAAGGCCCCCCTGGCGAGAGGGGGGTCTTAACCTTTGCGCAATCGATTGTGAAACGCATAAGCGGTTACGGAGCGGCGGCGGCGGCGGCGGCGGCTGCGGCGCTTAACCGTTTCACGATCGATTGCGCAACGGTTAAGGCCCCCCCCTGGCGAGAGGGGGGGGGCCTTAACCGTTGCGCAATCGATTTTGAAACGGCTACGGGGCGGCGGCGGCGCGGGCGGAGCGCGTCTGAACCGTTTCAACAATCGATTGCGCACGGTAAGGCTCCCCCTGGCGAAGGGGGATCTAACCGTTCAGACGCAATCGATTGCGAAACGGTCAAGGGGCGGCGGCGGCGGCGGCGGCGGCGGCGGCGGCGGAGCGCCCAACCGTTTCACAGCCGATTGCGCAACGGTTAAGACCCCCCTGGCGAGAGGGTGGCCTTAACCGTTGCGCAATCGATTGTAAAGCGGTTAAGGGGCGGCGGCGGCGGCGGCGGGTGGGTCAAAGCTCCCAGGGAGCTCTGACATGGTATGTTACAGCTCCAGGGAGCTCTAACATGTTAATGTTAGAGCTCCCACGGAGCTCTAACATAGCATGTTCGATTATGTTAGAGCTCCCTGGGAGCTCTCACATCGTATGTTACAGCTCCGTAGGAGCTCTAACGTAGCATGTTAGAGCCCCATGGGAGATCTAACATGCCATGGTGGAGTTCCACGGGAGCTCTAACCTAGCATGTTAGAGCTCGCAGGAAGATCTAGCATAGCTTGTTCGAGCTCCCTGAAGCTCTAACATGCCATGTTAGAGCTCCCTGGGAGCTCTGGCATGTCATGTTCGAGCTCCCTGGGAGCTCTACCATGTGAGGGAAATCGATCTACGAAGGGGGATCCCTCAAATCGCCCTGCCCCTCGGGAACCCACAAAATAGCCTCCTGGACCCCTCTTGGGGCGCTCTTGGAGCGCTCTTGGGCGCTCTTGGGGCCGTATTGGGGCTCGCTCGCCCCCCCATCCTGGTGCCCCCCTGGGCCATATTGGAGCCATCTTGGGGCCCCGGATGGTCGTCGGAAGCGAAAAGGCGAGAAGGCACAACTCACATATTTTTCTGTAAGTTTTTTAACGGATGTTGGCATATTGGGGGCCTCCTTGGAGGTCTCCGAGGCTTCTTGGAGCCGTCTTGGGGCGTTCTTGGGGCCCCTTGGGGAATCTTCGGGGCCATCTTGAGGCATCTTAGGTTATCTTGAAGCATCTCGGAGGTCATCTTGGGCTCTCCGAGGCGCTCTTGGAGCCGTCTTGGGCCATCTTGGGCTCTCTAACTACCCGCGGGGCGCCCCGCCTAGGCCCAGGGGGGAGGGGGGAGGGGGGGGGGGGGGGGGGGGGGGGGGGGGGGGGGGGGGGTTCGGGGGTGGGGGGGCGCGAGGGGGAGGAGAAGGAGGATGAGGAGGAGGAGGAGCAGGAGGAGCAGGATAGCAGGAAAAAAAGGGTGAGCAGGAGGAGGGCCATGGGCCATGGGGGGATGCTGGTTACGATGATGACGGTGATGATGACGATGATGATGATGATGGTGACGATGACGATGATGATGATGATGACGAAGATGCTGCTGATGATGATGACGACGACGATGATGATGACGATGATGATGATGATGCTGATGACGACGACGACGACGATGATGATGATGATGGTGACGATTAGGTCTCACATGGAGCTCCAACATAGCACGTGATACCATGTGAGCGCTCCCAGGGAGCTCTAACATGCTATGTTAGAGCTTCCTGGAAGCTCTAACATGCCATGCTTGAGTCACGCCCGAGCCACTTGGGAGCTGTAACCTGCCATGTTCGAGCTCCCGGGGAGCTCGAACCTGCTATGTGAGAGCTCCCAATGGAGCTCTAACATAGCATGTTAGAGCTCCCATGCCATGTCAGAGCTCCCTGGGAGCTCTAACCTGGCATGTTAGATCCCCCAGGGAGCTCTAACATAGCATGTGAGAGCTCCGATGGAGCTCTAGCATAGCCTGTTAGAGCTCCCATGGAGCTCTAACATAGCATGTTAGAGCTCCGACGGAGCCCTAATATACGAGGTCAGAGCTCAGCCCATCATGTTGCACCTCACTAGCCTTCATGTTAGGCCTCACACCGAGTTCTAACAAGGGAGGTTCCACTCGTCCCCCGAGATGCCGTCGTCGTGCCCTCTATCCCGCCCTTCCCTCCAGGGGGGGCTCAGTCGCCGTCGCCCCCCTCTCCTCCATCCGCCCCTCTCCGCAGGTGGTGATCGGCGACCTCGGCCGTGTGGAGATGGCGGATTCCCACGACAGGTTGAAGAAGAAACTGCGCTACAGCCCGACCTGCGATGACCTCGGAGCACGCGCGCCCGCTTACAGAGCGGTAGACGCTTTCTTGGGGAACCAGCGCTACTCAGAGGACCTGGGCATCTGGTCCATCGGGCGCCTGATCGCGGAGTTGCACACGCGCCAGGTGTTGTTCCAACCAAAGCCTTTTGGCGCGATCGGGCAGCCATGGGTGCGCCCGAAAGACATCGCGGATACCTGCAGGGAGGTCTTGGGGATCCCAGGCGAGGGGCCAGGGTCCGGAGACTACGGTTGCGAGGATCCCGCCCCGTGGCTGGACAACCTGCCTTTCTTTAAGAAGTGGTTCAAGCGGTCGGGCGAGGATTGGCTAAAGGCTGAAACGGCGAAGCCGCTCGACGGCCGAGGGCGCTGGCCCGTTGCCGTTGCCGAACTTGCAGGCTGCCCCCCAGACTTGTTGAAGGCCGCCGAGAG
Organism: Prorocentrum cordatum; assembly: GCA_963575745.1. NCBI lineage: Eukaryota > Dinophyceae > Prorocentrales > Prorocentraceae > Prorocentrum > Prorocentrum cordatum. The sequence continues at coordinate 121,638 of CAUYUJ010016892.1, forward strand.
CTGCCTGCTTTGGCACCCTGGCGCCAGAGCGACAATCAGCCGTCTAAGGGCGCGTCGCTTCCTGCAGCTGGCTGGCGCCCAGCTCGACGCGCGCATCTCCATGGCGCAGGGAAAAAAAAAACGGCACGGGCACGATAGCGGAGGCGGAGCTCGACCCAGACTTGCCCCGCTTCTTGCAGAGAGACCCGCGCTGGCACAACTGTTGCGCAACTCGGCCAAGGGGCGCCTGGGCACGGGGGCAGCCGCCTCCAAATGCGTCCGAGGCGACGAGGCGGCAAAGGGCTTCAAAACAGAAGTCCCAGGCATCGTGGACGACGAAAGCCTCCCGAAGTGCCGCAGCCTCAACAAGGACACGAAATTGAAGGTCATCCCCTCGGCCCACCTCGCCGCCTTCGTGCGAGCGGCGCGGAAGAAGATGCGCCCGTGGCTGCAACAGCTGGGAGACAAAATGCGCGAGGCAGTCATAGCCGACGGCATGCCAGATGCCATCGCCGAGCAGAACGGACAGCCCATCATGACAGAGCACATCGCCGACAACGCGTTCGCGCACGCATCCATCCAGCTCATGCAACCAGGCGCGCGGGACGATGGTTGACACACAGATGGCGGATACTCCTTGTTGCACGCGGCCGTGACGCTTTTCGGGGCGCGCTCCGTGCAAGTGAGGATCCCTGGGGTCCTGGGAGCACATGGGGCGCCACCCTCGAGCACAGCCTCCTGCGGAAGGTTCGCCACCCTCGAGCAGAAGCCTGGGTCCTTCTACATGGGCACCCTGTCCTCCCTCGAGCACAACGTGCACCACCGCGCCTCCGCGGCCTGCCAGGATTGTTTCGCGACCCACCACGAGCTGCAACAGCGCGTAGAAGACCGCAGGCAGCAGATCGCCGTGATGACCCGCTCCGACGTCTTTCGGGAGTGCAGGGCGCGCAGGATCGACGCCATGCCTGGCCCGAAGGAGTTCTTCGCCGTCGTGAACCACGTCGTGGCCGATCACCTGGCGCGGGCCCCCGCGGCGCTGCCCGACCTCACGGAGGTGCTTGACGAAATGCGGCGGCCCGCTTCCACGGAGGCTGAGGTGCTTTCCGATTCCGATTAGATTGCAACAGTATCCGAATCCGATTAGACTGCGACAATGCTCCGCGCGGCCCGCGCAGCCCGAAAAAAGGTTTTCGCCATCCTCATCATCGTCAGCATCATCATCATCATCGCCACCATCATCGCAATCATCGGCTTCATCATCATCGTCCTCATCATCATCATCAACGTCATCATTTAATCATCTTCACCACATGATGATGACGATGACGAGGGGATGATGATGGATATTATGATGACGACGATGATGAGGAGATGGTGATGATGATGGCGATGACGCGGACGATGATGAGGATCATGGCGACGATGATGACGATGATGATGACGATGATGCAAAAACCGAGTGAGTCAGTTGAGCTCCAAAACCCCGCCATAAAGACAGCCAGTAGAAGTAGTAGTAATAGTAGTAGTAGTAGTAGAAGTAATAGTAGTAATAGTAGTAGTAGTAGTAGTAGAAATAGTAGTAGTAGTAGTAGTAGTAGTAGTAGTAGTAGTAGTAGTAGTAGTAGTAGTAGTAGTAGTAGTCAGTAGTAGTAGTAGTAGTAGTAGTAGTCGTAGTAGTAGTAGTCGTAGTAGTCGTAGTAGTCGTAGTAGTCGTAGTAGTAGTAGTAGTAGTAGTAGTAGTAGTAGTAGTAGTAGTAGTAGTAGTATAGGAGTAAGTAGTCGGTAGTAAATAGTAGCAGTAGTATTATAGGTAGTAGTAGTAGTAGTAGTGGTATTGGTATGGTAGGGGTAGGGGTAGTGGTAGTGGTAGTGGTAGGTAGTCAGTAGTCAGTAGTAGATAGTAAGTAAGTAGTAGTAGTAGTAGTAGTAGTAGTAGTAGTAGCAGTACTAACGTAGTTAGTATTAGTAGTAGTAGTGTAGTATATGTAGTATAGTAGTAAGTATAGTAGTAGTAGTAGCCCTGAGTCGCCGAAAGATCGTTCCAAGACGCCCAAGATGGCCTCCAGACGGCCGTAGCGCCAAGAAGCCGCGGGGAGACTCAGGAGGCCCTCCAAGAGCCTGAACAAGCAAAAACCTCCCAGGCATTCGTCAGCCCAGGGCCTCCTGGAACGCCCCGGCGCCCAATGAATTGGCGAGCTAAAAACGTGCGCCGAGCCCAAGCGGGAGCGCAACTTTGAGAAAATTTCGCTCGGCGCCCAAGCGAGAAGGTCATTTCATTCACTTCGAGCGGGGGGGGGGGGGGCCGCGCCCAATTCTTGCCATGCACTTTTGCGGGGTGGGCGACAAGCACAGCTATGTGGGCAAGCGGAAATCAGCATGGCATTGCTTCTGACAAGTAAGGTGGCCCCTCCCGCCTTGGGGTTGCCCCAGAAGTCCGCGCGCGATGTGCGCCGCGCCCCGTTCCTGCCACGCATTTCGCATCGTCGACGGAAGACAGGCCATGATGAAAGGCAAAACGGCAACTCTGCATTGTTTTTTACAGTCAGGATGGGAGGGCCCGCAGCCCGCATGGACGTCCGCGCGCGATGCGCGCCGCGTCCCATTCCTGCCACATATTTCGCACCGTCGGCGACAAGGCAGGCCATGCTGAGAGGAAAGACTGAGACTTTGTATTGATTTTTAACGGTCAGGATGTGTGGATGCCCGTATTGAACGGCCGCGCGCGCGGACGCGCACGCCGCGTCCCCATCCTCGCGCCGCGCCCACTGTTGCCCACATAATTTTCGCACCGTCGGCGACAAGGAAGGGCATGCTGAGAGGAGATGAAAAAGCGAAAACGTTGTATTGGTTGTAATGGTTTTTTACAGTAGGATGGGCGGGCCAGATTGACGGGGCCGCGCACGCGACGTGCGCCGCGCCCATTCACTTGCCGCACGTTGTTCGCACTCGTCGACGACAAGAAGAACAAAGACGATGTTGAAAATAAAAAGCATTTGTATTGATTTTATATAGTCCGGATGGGAGGCCCCGAAAATTGGGTCGCTATCGGCCGGAATACGACTAAGGTGGGGGTATATTCTAGTAAGGAACAAGGATGTGGGTGTGGGTGTGGGCGTGGGTGTGCGGGTGTGTGCGCGGGTGTGGCGCGGGTGTGGGCGCGGGTGTGGGCGTGGGTCAAGTTAGCCAGCTCGGGCGAGTCAAGCATGGCATGCCGCTCCCACCCGCCCTCCCACAACATAAGAAACAGTGATGGCACAATTGGGTGTGCGCGGGCATTTCAGTGCGAGTGGAGGATACCCCAGGACACCGCATTGACGTCCGCGCGGGATGCGCGCCGCGTCCCATTCCCGCCACGTATTCGCAACGTCGACGACAAGACTGGCCATGTTGAAAGGAACAACGGACACGTTCCGCCCTCCCACAACATAAGAAACAATGCTGGCGCAACTGGGTGCTGGCGCGTAGTAGTAGTAATAGTAGTAGTAGTAGTAGTAGTAGTAGTAGTAGAAGAAGTAGTAGTAGCAGCAGCAGTAGTAGAGGTAGTAATAGTAGTAGTAGTAGTAGTAGTAGTAGTAGTAGTAGTAGTAATAGTAGTAGTAGTAGTAGTAGTAGTCGTCGTAGTAGTCGTAGTGGTAGTAGTAGTAGTAGTGGTAGTAGTAGTAGTAGTAATAGTAGTAGTAGTAGTAGTACTCGTAGTAGTAGTAGTGGTAGTAGTGGTACTGGTGATAGTAGTAGTAGTAGTAGTAGTAGTAGTAGTAGTAGTAGTAGTAGTAGTAGTAGTAGTAGTAGTAGTGGTAGTAGTAGTAGTAGTCGTCGTCGTAGTCGTATTAGTAGTAGTCGTAGTCGTAGTCGTAGTCGTAGTCGTAGTAGTAGTCGTAGTAGTAGTAGTAGTAGTAGTAGTGGTAGTAGTAAGTAGTAGAATAGCAGCACAGGCAGCAGTAGTAGTAGTAGTAGTAGTAGAAGAGTAAGTCGTAGTAGTAGTAAGTAGTAGTAGTAGTGTTATTAATAGTAAGTTGTATTGTAAGTAAGTATTAGTAGTCGTAGTATGTAGTAAGTAGTAAGTCGTAAGTAGTAGTCGTAGTCGTAGTCGTAGTAGTAGTAGTAGTCCGTATAGTAGAGTAGTAGTAGTAATAGTCGCAGTAGTATTAGCAGTAGTAGAAGTATAGTAGTAGTATTAAGTAGTAGTCGTAGTCGTAGTCGTAGTCCGTGTCGTAGTCGTAGGTCGTAGTCGTAAGTCGTAGTAGTAGTAGTCGTGTAGTCGTGGTAGTCGTAGTACTGGTAGTAGTAGTAGTAGTACTAGAAGTAGTAGTAGTAGTAGTAGTAGTGGTAGTAGTAGTAGTAGTAGTAGTAGTAGTAGTAGTAGTAGTAGTAGTAGTAGTAGTAGTAGTAGTAGTAGTAGTAGTAGTAGTAGTAGTAGTAGTAGTAGTAGTAGTAGTAGTAGTAGTAGTAGTAGTAGTAGTAGTAGTAGTAGTAGTAGTAGTAGTAGTAGTAGTAGTAGTAGTAGTAGTAGTAGTAGTAGTAGTAGTAGTAGTAGTAGTAGTAGTAGTAGTAGTAGTAGTAGTAGTAGTAGTAGTAGTAGTAGTAGTAGTAGTAGTAGTAGTAGTAGTAGTAGTAGTAGTGGTAGTAGTAGTAGTAGTAGTAGTAGTAGTAGTAGTAGTAGTAGTAGTAGCCCTGAGTCGCCGAAAGATCGTTCCAAGACGCCCAAGATGGCCTCCAGACGGCCGTGGCGCCAAGAAACCGCGGGGAGATTCGGGGGGCCCTTCAAGAGCTTCAACAAGCGAAAACCTCCCAAGCATTCGTCACCCCAGGGCCTCCTGGAACGCCCCGGCGCCCAATGAACTGGCGAGCTAAAAACGTGCGCCGAGCCAAAGCGGGGGCGCAACTTTGAGAAAATTGCGTTCGGCGCCCAAGCGAGAAGGTCATTTCATTCATTTCGAGCGGGGGGGGGTGCCGCGCCCAATTCTTGCCATGCACTTTTGCGGGGTGGACGACAAGAACAGCTATGTGGGCAAGCGAAAATCAGCATGGCATTGCTTCTGACAAGTAAGGGGGCCCCTCCCGCCTTGGGGTTGCCCCAGAAGTCCGCGCGCGATGTGCGCCGCGCCCCATTCCTGCCGCGAATTTCGCATCGTCGACGACAAGACAGGCCATGATGAAAGGAAAAACGGCAATTCCGCATTGTTTTTTACAGTCAGGATGGGAGGGCCCGCGGCCCGCATGGACGTCCGCGCGCGATGCGCGCCGCGTCCCATTCCTGCCACATATTTCGCACCGTCGGCGACAAGGCAGGCCATGCTGAGAGGAACAAACTGAGATTTTGTATTGATTTTTTACAGTCAGGATGGGCGGCCCGGGTTGACGGCCGCGCGCGATGCGCGCCGCGTCCCATTTGTGCGCCGCGCCCCACTGCTGCCACATGTTTCGCACCGTCGGCGACAAAGCAGGCCATGCTGAGAGGAAAAACAAAAACTTATCATTTATTTTTTACAGTCAGGAGGGGCGGGCCCAGATTGACTGCCGCACGCGATGCGCGCCGCGCCCCATTCCTGCCGCGCTTTTCGCATCGTCGACGACAAGAGAGACGATGTTGAAAAGAAAAACGGCCACTTTGTATAAATGTTTTACAGTCCGGATGGGAGGTCCCGGATTGGGTCGCTACCGGCCGGAATACGACGTAGGTGGGGGTATATTCTAATAAAGAACAAGGATGTGGGTGTGGGTGTGGGCGCGGGTCAAGTTAGCCAGCTCGAACGAGCGAGAGGGTTCCGTCCACTCTCGCCCGCCCTCCCACAACATATGAAGCACGCGCGTCGCGTCCGACGCCCGTCATTTATCTTATATCGCGGGCGGCTAGACGTTCCCCGCGCGCGATGTGCGCCGCGTCCCATATGCGCAAGTCCCGGGCCAGCCCCACGGGCCAGAGGCGTGCTAAGATCTCCCGTGAAAAGGTAACGATCTTCTAGTTTTCGCGCGCGGGGCGGCCCCTGGGGGCCCCCGGACGAAAAGAACCCCGAGCAGGTCCTGGGCGCGTCGGTCCCACCGATGGTTTTTTTCTTCGGCGCACGCTTCCAGGTCCCAGAGCGCCCCAGGAACGCCCTAAGAGAGCCGAGGCGCCCCCGAAACGATCCGAAGGGCCCTGAGTCGCCGAAAGATCGTTCCAAGACGCCCAAGATGGCCTCCAGACGGCCGTAGCGCCAAGAAGCCGCGGGGAGCGCCAGGAGGCCCTCCAAGAGCCTGAACAAGCAAAAACCTCCCAGGCATTCGTCACCCCAGGGCCTCCTGGAACGCCCAGGCGCCCAATGAATTGGCGAGCTAAAAGCGCGCGCCGAACCAAAGGGGGAACGCAACTTTAAGAAAATTTCGTTCGGCGCCCAAGCGGGAAGGTCATTTCATTCATTTCGAGCGGGGTGGGAGGGGGGCGTGCCGCGCCCAACTCTTGCCATGCACTTTTGCGGGGTGGACGACAAGAACAGCGGGCATGGAAAATCAGCATGGCATTGTTTCTGACAAGTAAGGTGGCCCCTCCCGCCTTGGGGTTGCCCCAAAAGTCCGCGCGCGATGTGCGCCGAGCCCCATTCCTGCCGCGCGTTTCGCATCGTCGACGACAAGACAGGCCATGACGAAAGGAAAAACGGCAACTCTGTATTGTTTTTTACAGTCAGGATGGGAGGGCCCGCGGCCCGCATGGACGTCCGCGCGCGATGCGCGCCGCGCCCCATTCCTGCCACATATTTCGCACCGTCGGCGACAAGGCAGGCCAGGCTGAGAGGAACAAACTGAGAGTTTGTATTGATTTTTTACAATCAGGATGGGCGGGCCCGGATTGACGGCCGCGCGCGATGCGCGCCGCGTCCCATATGTGCGCCGCGTCCCACTGTTGCCACATATTTCGCACCGTCGGCGACAAAGCAGGCCATGCTGAGAGGAAAAACGAAGACTTATCATTTATTTTTTGCAGTCAGGATGGGCGGGCCCAGATTGACTGCCGCGCGCGATGTGCGCCGCGTCCCATTCTTGCCACGCTTTTCGCATCGTCGACGACAAGACAGACGATGTTGAGAAGAAAAACGACCACTTTGTATAGATTTTTTACAGTCCAGATGGGAGGTCCCGGATTGGGTCGCTATCGGCTGGAATACGAGGTAGGTGGGGGTATATTCTAATAAGGAACAAGCATGTGGGTGTGGGTGTGGGTGTGGGTGTGCGTGTGGGTGTGCGTGTGCGTGTGCGTGTACGTGTGCGTGTGCGTGTGTATGTGTGCGTGCGTGCGTGCGTGCGTGCGTGCGTGCGTGTGTGTTGTGTGTGTGTGTGTGTTTTGTGTGTGGGGGGCGGCGCATTGCCTCGCGGCGCCACCTGGCGTGAAACGCTCAGCACGGCCATTCCCAGGCTGCCGAGGCCCTGTAGGCTGGCGGGGGCGAACAGGCAAGAACGGCTGTTTTGCGCTCTCCACCGCCCCCCGCGGCGGCCCCTCCCATCCACCTCATTGTCCTTGCCCCTTCGAGGCAGGCATCAGTGAGCGGAGGAGACGGAGGAGGGGGTCACCATGGAAGACGGGGTGGCTCTCGAGCTTCCACAGACGGAGGTTGCGCCGCCCTCCTCCTCCTCCTTTTTATCTTCCTTCTCCTCTTCCTCGCTCCCTTCCTGTTCGAAGATCACCCTGTCCAGCGGCGGGTGGATTCCTCGGCGTCCTCTCCTCCGTCGTCATTTTCCACGTCCGTGTCCGCATCCGCCGTCGCCTCTGGGGTCGGACCAGTCGAGGGGGGCCGCGCTGGCGGACGGCGGAGGGCCGACCAGGGCAGCGGGCGGGGCCCGCCCGGGGGCGCAGGCGCGAGCGAACTGCAGCTCTCTTGGACAGCGTAGCCCCGCCGAGCAGTAATCTGGAGCGGGTGCAGGCGGGTGGAGGGCGGGCGGGTGGAGGGCCCGCCCCCGTCCTCCATCGTTCCTGACCCCCTCCGTCGTCTCTCCCCCTCCCCGCCGTCATGTTCCTCGTGCTCCAGGCGTTTCCGGCGACGCCGACGTCGACGTCGACCGCGTCGACGACGACGGCGCCCCTCCATCCCTCTCGGAGCGCGCCCTCGACGGCCGGTCCTCCGGGCACATGTGCCATTCGCCCTGGCACTCACCCCCGCCGCCCCAAGAGGCAACGAATCGGCACCGATTGTGGAATCACTTCCGATAGTTTTGTCGGGGATGCTTTTTTTGTGTTTTGATTTTGCAGCCTATCTGGAAGGACCGAAAACCATGCCGTGGCATGACGCTGGAAATAATGACGCCAGCGCTGCAGCGGGAGCACGATTCGGAACGAGCGGAAGCGCGGAAATGAGGCCAGCGCTGCAGGGGGAGCACGATTCGGAGCGAGCGGTAGCCCTAAAATGAGGCCAGCGCTTCAGCGAGAGCAGCATTTTGAAACAATCCCAAGCGAAAACCCAACTTCCGGTAATCTCGTGTGTAAAAAACCAGTACGCGGAGGGGGGCCGGACACTTCCCAGACACCACCAGGAGAGAGAGGAGAGTAGTATTCATATCGAGTAATTGTTGAGGAGGAGCGGTTGCATCTGAGCACCCTTCCCGCAACACATCCTCCCATCCCAAGTGTCCTTTTCACAAGTCCACGCACATAGTTTTCCCATTAAGGGGAGCGCACCCCTTTGAAGACAAGCGCTGCCTTGGCGTGCCATGCGAGCGAGAGCCCCGTAATGATAAAGGGCTTCATTACGAATGTCAAGTTGTGGGAGCATAGCGATCAAGTAGATGTCATGCGAGAGCACCGCTTTGAATCCGTGTAAGCGTTGCGCAGATCTGTGATGTGGTGATCAAGCATGCGGAACTCTCAATCGGGAGCCTTCTCTTGACAAGGAGTCGTTCTCAATGTGTGTTGTTTTCGTGTATCAGGTGATCAAGTTTGTACGGTCTCAAGCGGGAACCCAATGCCGAAACAACAGGCATCCGCCCGCCATCCGTGAAGATGACGGATTGGGCGGAAAGGCGAGAGCCACACTTTCAACACGACGTGTGCTTCATTCGAGTCACCGTCACGCAAACTTTAGTGAATTATGTCCGCTGAGAGGGAGTGGGAGCACATGTTGAAAATGTCCTGCGCTCCGTCAGTGCAATTGTTGGAAACGTCGAGCTTCTAGGCCATACAACGTCGGGGGGTCCCAGGCGAAACGCCAGGCCCGCCCGACCGACACGCGCAGAGGTGCGATGAGGGGGGAGTGATTCAGGAGGAGGAGGGAGGGCGGAGGAGGGAGGGGGAGCGAGGAGGAAGAGGAGCAAGGAAGAGCAGGAGGAGGAGGAGGAGGCGAGGAGCGAGGAGCGAAGAGGAAGGGAGGAGTGAAGCCCGCCGCGCGCGCCCCGGCGGTCGGCCCACTCTCCAGGAGGGCACCTTGCCGGTCCGCCGAGCGCGCTTCTACGCCGCCGAGCTCACGCTCGCCCTGGAGGGGGGGGGAGAGTCGAGGATTGCAAAAAAACCCGAAGGATTGCAATCCTTCGTAAAAACGAAGGATTGCAATCCTTTGCAATCCTTCGTTTTTTTGCAATCCTTCGAGCACGGGGCGCCGATGTCCGACGACGTGTCTTTTGCCATCGCGGCGTCTTTTCTGTCACCTCGGCCTCGGGGGCCCGTCGTCGGGCCCTGCGGCCACGCGCGGAGGGGGGCAGTGGGAGGGGGGAAGGCTTCTTAGGAGCATCCTGCTTCTTAGAATGTGTGGGCCTTCTCTCACATATATGCATGCATGTATGCGTGTACGTACGGATGCATGCATGTATGTACGCATGTATGCGTGGATGCACGTGTGTGTACGTATGCATGTATGCACGTGTGCACGGGTGCATGCATGTGTGCATGTATGTTTGTACGTAAGTATGGATGCTTGTATGTACGGATGTATGCATGTATGGAGGTATGCATGCATGCGTGCAACATGCATGTATGAGTGTATGCATGTATGCGTGCATGTATTCGTGTATGCATGTACGCATGGATGTCATGTATACATGTATGCATGTATGCGAGCGTGTATGTATGCGTGTATGTATGCACGCATGCATGCATGCATGTATGTGTGTACTTGTATGTATGCGTGCATCCGTGCATGTATGCATGTTTGTACGTATGTGTGCATGCATGTATGCATGTATGCATGTATGTGTGTATGTGTGTATGTATGTATGTATGTATGTATGTATGTATGTATGTATGTATGTATGTATGTATGTGTGACATGGTGTATGTATGCATGCATGCATGCACGCACGCACGCATGCATGCATATAACGATGCATGTATGTAAGCATGTATGTATGTATGTATGGATGTGTGTATGTATGTATGTACGTACGTACGTACGTACGTGCGTATGTATGTATGTATGTATGTATGAATGTATGTGTTTATGTATGTATGTATGTATGTATGCATGCATGCATGCATGCATGCATGCATGTATGTATGTATGTATGTATGTATGTATGTATGTATGTATGTGTGTATGCATATACACATATATGTCTGTATATTTGTTTACAAATATAGTGCATATATGTATAATGGGGCTGGCGCCTTATAAGAAGCAACCTCCTCCTTCTAAGAAGACTTCCCCCTCCCCCTACCACCCCGCGCGCGCTGCCAACCCCAATAATGGATCGGGGCGGAAAGCTGCTCTCGCGGAAGGGATCGGGACCTGAAACCGCGCACTGGAAAATGCACACGTCACCGGAAGCCTGTGAGCATGGGGCTGGGCAGCTTTTCTCCCGCCCTGTCTGGTTCTTCGTGGGGGGGACCTCCTGTCGCCACGGCCAGATTCCCTGTTTCAACTCTCGCCAGGACCCACTCCCTCTTTCAAAGAGCGAGCACCTGCGTGCAGATAATTTTTCGGGGGTCCGCGCAGATTTCTTGGGTCTCCGCTTGCCCTTTTCTCTTCCCCCCCTTCCTTTTGATCCAGGACCCACCCCAGGACATGCGCAGGGGTCGACGTCTGATCCCCGGGCCCTGACCCCCCAGGCGTCGTGAACAAGATTACGACGACCAGCTGGGTTTAAGACTGTTTTTCTGTCTCCTAGTAATAACGGACGTGACTGGGTGGGGGGTGGGATGGGAGGGGTCCGGCCACGTCGCGATTCGCGCCGGCACCGAGCTCCAGGGACACTTGTTGAGCAACATGTGACATCGGAGGTTTTTGGGGTGGGGGAGGGCTCAACGAGTCCCAAATGTTTGTGCACGATGCTGCTTGGAGTCTGAGCTCCAGCATACGGGAGCAGTCTGCATCTGGAAGGGTTTGCGTCGATTTGTTGCGCTGCGGGTGCGGCCCGCCCTAGCACGCTCGGCGTTCGACTCGTTTCGCGCGCGCGCGCGGACCACAAGTATCCCCACCAGTCCGTTTACCTCCACGGCACCCTCTCGCTCCGCCTTCCTGCTCGTCTCGGGGGCGCTCCCGCTGCTCCTGCTGGTTTTGCTGTTCCACGTGGAGACCTACCGGGTCGAGGACCTGCGCGTTCAGCAGCAAGTTCCTTGGGGAATGTGGATGGGCCTCATCGTTCTATCTCTGTCACCGCCTTCCTGGGTAAGCGTTGCGCCCGTGGGCTTCCACTCCTTGGTCGTGTGTGGGGTCGCTCTCTTCTGCGTCCAGTTCGAAACTCCACGGGCGTGATCCCAGCGCCGCTGTGTGATGCCGTCCGCGCCATTTTGGCTGCGCTGAGCTCCGTCCCGCTTCGTGCATGTCGTTGCTCGCCTGTGTTTTTCCTTTAGAATGCCTGCCCCTGCTTGCTCAGCCTTCGACTCCTTTTCGCGCGCCCGCATGCCAGAAAAAAATACCCCCGCCAGCCCATCCAGAAGCGCCCCATGTCCTGAAACAGTCCCTGGGCGGGGTACCTAACAGAGGGAGGTGTAGGGGCATGCGCTGGAACCAAGAGGGGAGCAGCCGTCAAACCGAATCTCAAGATCAGCCTGAGCAAACCCAGAAGTCAACCTTACAACTCCTTCGCGGACCTTTCGATCTCGGAGCCTCATGGAGGCTTCGATGGGCCACCTTGGGGCGCTGTCGCAGCGCACTCCGTGGGATGTTTCGGCCTCTTTTGGAGCCGCTGCGAGGTCATTGTAGGGAACTGCAGGATCGGTATACAGGGTACTGCAAGGGTGGGCGGCCACCCCCATCCCTGCCTTCCCCCCTGGCTCGGACAGAGGCGGTGGCGGTCGGGTCCCCTCTGCTGAGGCTCAGGCACGGCGCTGGGTTGCAGCGCAGCGCTGCCGCTGCGGCATATGAGCAAACCGAGAGACCGCACCCGGGCCAACGACTGGGAAGCATGTGCCGAGGCCGAAGGACGCATACCGCAGTTTCATGTCGAGGGTCTCACAGGGTCGTTTCGCTGGGTATTGCATGGGCGTTTTGCAGGGTCTTTGCAAGAAGGCTTTGGGGGGTGTTTCGCAGGGTGCAGCCAGGATTCGGGGAGATGATAGAGAGATGGGGTATCATGGGGGACCAGAAGGCAGGCCTCGCTAAACGACTTGCGCCCAGAGGGCAAGTGGGATTTGCAGGTCTTGATCTGCAGGGCGGAATCGTCGACTTCCAGAATGGAAGTCCACATTCGGGAGACTGTGGACCCTCTGGGGGAGAGGCAGAAACCGAGGGGGGCCAGAAAATGGGAGGGGCACTGTACATAGAAAGGGAGGGGGAGGGATATTGTGAAAGGGGAAGTGACCAGAGAAAGGATGGGGTCATGTTGGCTGGGTCGATCGGAGACCATACGGCTTTCATGTTCGTACCCTCGTGCACTTCAGTGTTCCGGTGGCGCAAACTTGTTCGTCATCTCTCCTCTGTCCTCTTCCACCTGGCCATTTCATTTTTCGCTATCCTCCTTCTCCTGTTTATTTTGCCGCGCATCATACCTCTCATCCTCCTGGTCCTCCTTGACTTGCTTTTAATTCCGCGGCCAGCCCACCAGGGTCGAAATGTTCGGTTCCGGCGGCGAGGGGTGCCAGTGTCTGGTGGGGGTGGACGCCCAGCATCTCATTTCGCATGTTTTGAATTGAGACAGGCGACCGTGCACTCGCTTAGCACTCTCCCATCTGTCCCCTCCCTCCCCCCCTCTTTCGAAGAGCGAGCACCTGCGTACACATAAACTGTCGGGAGTCCGCGCGGATTTCTTGGGTGTCCGTTTGCACCCCCTTCTCCCCCCACCATGGCCCATGCGGGCGCCTCGGGCGCCGCCCCCAGCGCGCCCAGCCATTTGCTCCCAGCGCTGCTCCACGAAACTGGTGCGGACCTCCGAACGTTTGTGCTTGTGCCGTTTTGTTGGTTCTCGACGACGACGACGACGACGACCCACTCCTGTGGTGCACCTGGCACGAGGGTTCCGAACAAGCGTAGCCCTCTGGAGGGCCCCATGTGGTGCTCTCCGCGTCGGGGCTCCGCAGCTCGACGGTGCTTTCGGGGCCTTGGGCCGTCGGCGGAGGGGCTCGTGCTCTTGGCCTGCGTTCCCGTGGTCACCTTCCGACTTCATCGGGCTGACGGTTCCCCCCCCTCTATCTCTCTTTCTCTCTCTTTGTTCTCTCTCTCACTCTCTCTCTCTCTCTCTTTCTCTTTCTCTCTCTCTCTCTCTCTCTCTCTCTCAGAAGAAGAAGGAAAGAAAGGAAGGAAGGAAGGAAGGAAGGAAGGAAGGAGAAGAAGAAGAAGAAGAAGAAGAAGAAGAAACGGTGCAAACATCAATTTTCGGGGGTCCGCGCGGATTGCTTGGATCGGCGCTTGAGCCCCTTAGTGGCTGCCTCCGGCGCCGCTCCTGGCGCGCTCCGCGCGCCAGGGAGGGGGTCCCAGCGCCGATCCAAGACTTCGACGCGGACCTCCGTATGTTTATGGAGCTTGTGAGTCCTCGAGTGCAGTCACAGTCAACCCGCATGGTAAGGATGGGCAACCTTCCCAAGGATACCCTTGCATCCTTGCCTCCTCGGTGCATCCTTGGCCACTTTCGCTGGCCGTGCCCCGCTCGCAAAGCTTCGAAATGGCCTTGCAAGGCCCTTGCATCCTTGTCGTGTCCTTATGGTACGGGTTGACTGTATGGCTCTTGTCTTGGCATCGCTCGGACGTGTGCATGTTTCCGACGGCGAGGACCATCGAGGAGCATCCTTGATCATTTGGCGAACAAAAACACGCACGAAACAGAAAAAGACACACCGAATGGACGTCCGAGCGATGGCCAGTTGTGAGTCCTCGAGCATGGCCACGTTTCCACTGCATCGGGCCGGCGGCTCCCCCCGTGCGCGGGTCTCCTGTGAGCCAGGCCTGCCCGCCGCGCAGGCGGGGCCCTGTGGCGAGGCCTGTGCGGCCGAGTCACGCCCCTGGTTGTCATCTCTGGGGCGCCTGTGGGGAGGAGGAGGAGGAGGAGGAGGAGGAGGAGGAGGAGGAGGAGGAGGGAGGGAGGGAGGGAGGGAGGGAGAGGGGAGGGGCAAGCTAGGTGCGCTCGCGTCATATCTGACATCCTACCCCTCCCTCCCATCCCTTCACATGGCGTAGATCCCCTCTCTGCTCGCACAGTCGGATGTCGAGCAGGGCAATGATCCCGAAAGGGTACTCGATGCATTGTAGAGCACGGCATGGCATGGCGTAGAAGAGCACCGCAGAGCGTAGTATGTCAGCGTTGCAAAGCATGGCATCGCACAGCGGCCCCTAACAGAACATTGCATAGCATGGCGTTGAAGATCAAAGCGTAGCATGGCATAGCATGACGTGGCACTTAAGCACTGGATATGACAGCTGCAGCTGGAGGCATGGCATCGCGCAGCGGAATGCAACCTAGCATTGCATTGCATGCCGTGGCATGGCACGGGAAATGACGCCAGCGCTGCAGCGGGAGCACGATTCGGAACGAGCGGAAGCGCGGAAATGAGGCCAGCGCTGCAGCGGGAGCACGACGATTCGGAACGAGCGGAAGCCCGAAAATGAAGCCCGCGCCTCAGCGATAGCATCATTTTGAAAAAAAACCCAAGCGAAAACCCAACTCCTGGAAGTCCTGTATGTAAAAAAACAGTACGCGGAGGGGTGCCCGCTATCTTCCGCACGCCATCAGGGGATGGAGGAGAGTAGTATTCATGTTGGAAAGAGCGTATTCTACCGCTGCTGGCGGAAAACCGCGAGGGGTCACTACCGGTTCGAACCCCTCCCCCCCCCCTCCAGAAAACCGGGGGGGGTCACTACCGGTTCGAACCCCACCCCCCCCCCCCAAGTTCATCATGAAAAGGGGGGGGGTCACTACCGGTTCGAACCCCCCCCCCCTCGAAAACCGGGGGGGTCACTACCGGTTCGAAACCCCCCCCCCTCGAAAACCGAGTGGGGGTGCGGACAGTGGTGGGGACGGTGGTGGTGGGGACAGTGGTGAGGGGACAGCGGGACAGTGGTGGGGACAGTGGGACAGTGGTGGGGACGGTAGTGGTGGGGACAGTGGTGAGGACAATGGTGGGAACAGTGGGGACAGTGGACAGTGGTGGGGACGGTGGTGGTGGGGACAGTGGTGTGGGGACAGTGGGAATGAGGTGGAAACAGTGGGACAGTGGAGGGTACAGTGGTGGTGGGGACAGTGGTGAAGGCGGTGGCGAGGACGGCGGTGGGACAATGGGACAGAGGTACAGTGGGGACAGTGGTGGGGACAGTGGGGACAGTGGTGGGAACAGTGGGACAGCTCAGTGGGACAGCGGAGGAGTCAGTGGGACAGTGGGGACAGTGGGGATAGTCGGGCAGTGGTTGGGGCCGTGGAGAAAGTGGGGAGAGTGGAACCGTGGTGGGAACAGTGGTGGGGACAGTGGGGACAGTGCGACAGTGGTGGGGGCACTGGTGGGGATAGCAGGGACGGTGCTGGAACCAGTCTGGACAGTGGTGGTGAGGACAGTGGCGCTGGGAACAACAGTGGGGGATGTGATGCGGACGGTGGTAGGGGCTGGGAGTCGTTTGCTGGCGGTGAGGGGGGGTGGGGGGGGATCGAGCCAGTAGTGACCCCTCCTCCGGTTTTCGAGAGGGGGGGGGGTTCGAACCGGTAGTGACTCCCCCCGGTTTTCGAGGGGGAGGGGGTGGGGGGGAGGGGTTAGGGGAGGGGGGGTTTTGCAGGGGGAGGGGAGGGAGGGGGAGTGGGGGGAGGGTTCCAGCAGAGGGGAGGGGATTTTCGGAGGGGGGGGGGGGACCCCCGGGTTCCGGAGGAAAGAGGGGCAATTTTCCACAGTAAAGTGGCGGTGGATCACGCTCTCTCTCATATTTTGTAATTGTGCAGTGGCCCAGGGAGGGGGAGAAACACCCCCACCCCCTAGACTTGGCTTTTGTTGAACAGTCCTGGGCGTCTACTGAGGAGCCCTGCCCTGTTCAATTCTTTCCCTGGGTGAGTTTACTGAAGGGCGTCGCTTGTATTTTATGCTTACTCTGTGCGTGGTTCTCCTGCCGCCCAGGTGACGGGGCTTGGCGGATGAAGGAGGGCGGGAGGGGAGGGGGGATGAGCACGTTCGAGGAGCGGCGGTGGTGATTACAGCGGGGGCCCATGCCAAGAATAGGGGGCCACATGCGAACCCTACCCCTACCCCCCACGAGGGGTAGGGGTAGGGGTTGGGTTCGCATGTGGCCCCCTAGAGAAACACCTGGCTTGCCTCCAGGGTGCCCTGGGTTTCTTGGGTTTCGATGGTTTTGCCATGGAAAGCGTGGCGTTCCCACACCGATTATTCCGACGGAAAGACCCCGCATGAAAATCCTTTCGGCTAATCCGGAAATAACTTTCGCTGTCGTCCTCGCGATTAGTGAGGTGCCCTTATTGTCTTCTCTGCGTTACCCCCCCCCGGCCCGGACGCAAGGGTTTCCCCCTGCGCCCGGCCGCCGTCGTCGTCCTCACCTCCTGTTCCTCCTCTTCCTCCTCACGTGATGGGTCGGGCGAATCGCCTTCTGAAGAGCGCATAGGGGGGGAGCTCCCGCCTGAGACTTCCTCGCAGTTCAGTCACAGACGAGGCTCCCAGCCTGATAATTTTTCCATATTCAGGCGTCAGGAGCCCAAACATGACGACAGTTACAGGGTTAAGGACGAGCCGCTCGGATTAACAACATGAACGGGGGGCCCCATAGGGAGGGGGCTCCCGCCTGAGACTTCCTCACAATTCACTCAAAGACGAGGTTCCCGCCTGATACTTCCCCCATATCAAGGCCTCAGGAGCCCCAAAGTGACGACAGTTACAGGGTTGAGGATGACCCGTTCGGATTAAAAACCATGAAGTGCGGGCCCCATAGGGAGGGGGCTCCCGCCTGAGACTGTCTTACAGTTCACTCACAGACGAGGCTCCCGCCTGATACCCCCCCCACATTCAGGCCTCAAGAGCCCCAAAGCGACGACAGCTACAGGTTCGAGGATGACCCGCTCGGATTAGAAATGCGAAGTGCGGGCCCCATAGGGAGAGGGCTCCCGCCTGACATTTCCTCGACTTCACTCAGACGAGCCTCCCGCTTGATACTTTCTCCAAGTTCAGGCGTCAGGAGCCCAAAAGTGAAGACAGTTACAGGTTCGAGGATGACCCGCTCGGATTAAAATTATGAAATGCGGGCCCCATAGGGAGGGGGCTCCCGCCTGAGACTTCCTCACAGTTCACTCACAGACGAGGCTCCCGCCTGATACTTTCCACATATTCAGGCGTCAGGAACCCAAAAGTGACGACAGTTACAGGCTCGAGGATGACCGGCTCGGATTAAAAACATGAAGGGCGGGCCCCATAGGGAGAGGGCTCCCGCCTGAGATGTCCTCGCAATATACTCACAAACGAGCCTCCCGCCTGATACTTCCCACAGTCAAGCTAGCGAATGAGTGGGTGAGTGAGTGAATGACTGAATGAATGAGAATGATGATGATGATGATGATGATGATGATGATGATGATGATGATGATGATGATGATGATGATGATGATGATGATGATGATGATGATGATGATGATGATGCAGATGGTGAACGAGTGGGTGGGTGAGTGTGTGATCGAGTGATAGTCAAGGTGGTCAAAATGGTCTGTGTGTGAGTGAATGTCAGTATGAGTGAGTGTGTGAGTGGTGACGATGATGATTGTGATGATGATGACGATGCTGATGATGATGATGATGATGGTGGTGATGATGAGTGAAGGAGTGAGTGGGAGTGAATGAGTTAGTGAGTGAGTGAGTGAGTGAGTGATGGTGATGATGCTACTGATGTTGATGATGATGTGGTGATGAGGCTACTGATGTTGATGGTGGTAAATGTGCGTGAGAGGAGAGGGTGTGTTCCTGTGTGTTCCTGCGCGCGGTGTCCAGAGAAAACAAGAACACCACTTTGGATGTGGGGAAAATCCATGGACGCCCTGGGGTCTCAGGGTTGGGGTTTTTGTGGAAGGTTTCTTGTGGACTGGCCTCCGCTGTATGTTCCCTCGTTGCCTTTTCCCTCCCCGCTGCTTCCAGTGGGCCCGTTCAGAGAACCACACGTGATGGATGCCACGCCCGCACGTCCCGAGTCTGCTTCTCTTTGATGTTTTCCTCGGCCCGTGTCAAATTGGGAGACGCTGCAGCGTGGCCTCCTCGAGGCGAGATGCCCTTCCATTCTCATCCTCTCCCCTCCTCACCCTCCTCCTCTTCCTTATCCTCGTCATCCTCACCCTGTCCCTCCTCCTCTCCTCCTCCTCCTCCTCCTCCTTCTCCTCCTCCTCTTCCCTAACTCCTCCCTCCCATCCCTCCGATTCCCCTCCCTGTGCATCTTGCCAGTCGCAGGGCGGTCACATCCGTGGGCAGGCGTACCTGCACTCGCTGCACGTGGCCTACAGGGATCTGAAGCCCGAGAACGTGCTCATAGACTCCGAGGCAGTCCTGCCTGTTGCAGCGGCAGCAGGAAGCCATGACATGTACGAGTGTTAGTACCCGTCAGGTCGTTGCGGCGACGTGATCGTGCACGCGCGGCAGAACCGATTTGGGGGGCTGGAACACAAGAAGAATGCATGGATGACAATTCCGCATCTTCAGTGAGCGTGCTGCAACCCACAGGCGTATACTTCTCCGTTTCCCCTTCTCCCGCTCTTCGGGGAGAAGTGGGCTGAGGAGGAAGAGTGGTGGGAGGAGCGGAAGCAGGGTTCGCGCACTTGCATGTCGTGGCGTGGGAGGCATAGGATACGGTCAGCCTCCATCGCGGTTGAATTCGAAGAAGCATGCGGATCGATGACCTGGATTTTGGGGCCCCGCCACAAACCAATCCTTGGATGTGAGAAGGAGGAGGATAGGGGCATCAGGAGGAAGGAGGGAACCACATTGTCTGATTCCGCTGGCCCCTGGTGGGTGCGTCAGCTCCATCACGGTTCAGTAGGGATGTCCCTGCTTCTTCTCTGGTCGGCTCCCTCGTTTTTGTCCCTCTCTTGCTCTCTTGCTTTTGATCTCTCTCTCTCTCTCACTCTTGGTATATTGCTTGTTGTTTTTATTGTTCCCTCTCTCTCTCTCTCTCTTTCTCGCCCTCTTCCCTTCCTGCCGCCCTCCGCCTTCCTCTATTGGCAGTCAGAGTGAGGGGGTCGAATGGTCTTACACCATCCTTGGGTGCGTGGCTGAAGCTAGTTGGGGATTCTTGTTGTTGCCAAGTTGCCGTCGTCCTCGCCCGAGACCCGTTAGCGACCCACCCGCGACCCAACCGCGACTTGCCCGCAACCCACTCGCGACCCACCCACGCTGCTGAAAAGCCTTCGGCGAGCTCGTCGTGCAGCGTTCAACAAACTTTGGCGCCTGCGCCGGGCTCCTTTAAATTTACTTCCGAGTGCAGGCTGCCGACGACCCCCCACAGCTTTACCCTTGTCCGCAACTGCCGGGCGCTGCCCGAATAGGGGATCGACTACAGAATTGCTTCCCCCAGAAGTTCTCTTCCGTCGGGCTTACGACAAGCGCATAGACTGCTCCGCCGATCTACGGGGCACTCGGCGCATGCTCCGTTCCTTCGGCGGAAAGCTCGATTCTGGGGGCTGTAGTCGATCCCCCTCTCGAGCCGTGGCATTTGCTGCCTTGCCTTCGCTCGAGCCTGGCACCATCCAGCAACCGGACGGCCCGCGCGCTGCAGGCGCGCTTGCCTCCCCTCTGCAGGGACGCCGGCCGCTGCCGTCGGGGGCAGGGCTCGTTCGCGCGCTGGCTCCGGGGCCCTGTGGCTGAGGCGCTGGCGCTCGAGTGGGCGATCGACTTCGCAATGGCGGCATTCAAACTGGAAGAAGTGCATCGGCATGCAAATGTTGTTCTGCATCAGCGGGACCTGCGACGATGTCTCACAACTCTCTCTTCAGGAGTGGCTGTGCGCATGACGCATCCTGCCTCTGTGTGGAGAAGAAGTGAAGTCGTGGAGAGCATCCAGGGCTCCTTTCCCAGAAGACTCGGGTCCTCCAAACTAGCCCAGATCTCCGACGCACAGTTAGCTCGTTCCCTTTCCCACTGTTTGCTCACTGCGCTAACAGGAAGAACGACGCAGGCGGCACCAAGCGACAGTGGAACTGGTGCTTCAATGCTAATGAAACGTGGCTTTGACACTGGCGCATTTTCGCGCATGTGCGCATGGCTAATTCCACGGACCGCTACCATCGACGCCCTGTGCAAGGCGGCCAGCTGCCACCTCATCGCCAAATACATATGACCGCGCGGAGACAAGCGAACGCGCCCCCCCCCCATGCCTCGCAACATGGCCTCCACGCCAGGCGCTGCGAAAACTTCCCTAGCTGGCGGCACTCTGGTGCACGTCGTGGCCGAATCACTCGTCGGGTCGCGGTACAATGAGCGCCGCGACGTGCCTTTGTTATTCCGTTTGTCCACGAGCAAGGCGTGCACCCGCCGAGCAGAAGATTCCCGCCCGCCCGCGTCACCTCGTCTAGCACGGGCAACCACGCGTGCAGGCCGAGCTCTTCGCTAACGCTGCACACACACACACACACACACACACACACGCGCAAAAAAACAACGCGTGGACCGTACAGAGTCCTGGCGTTGCTTGCGCCAGATCGGGCTGTCAACAGGCCTGTTGCCGACTACTTGCAGAAGCTCTCGCGCCTGCACTGGCGAGATAGCTCTGACGGCAGACGCAGCAAGAAATCATACGTGAGCTTAGATATAATGCACTGCCAGACCCTACCCTGCGGAAAAGCGTGACGAAGCAACGACAGTACAGCCAAGACGCTGAAATAAGGAACAGTTAGGGCTCGATGTTCCTTACGTCCTTCCGCGGTTGTTCCTCTAGCCCTTCTCGTGCACCCAGGCTTTTTTGAAGCCGCAGAGGGGCTTCGTTCCTTATTTTGCTTTCCTTATTTCAGCAGCCCGACTGTGGCAATGCTTTGACCACTCGCTGCCTCGGCATGCGGGGGGGGTGGCTTTTGTTGGCGCCTAGCTGGATGCCAGTCCCCCCTCTAACCCCGAATTGCTGCGGCATGCCAGGGAAAAGCAAGAGAGGGAAGCATGGGAGAGATTAAAGCGAGGGGGTGCGCGGAGCTGGCGTTGCTTCGCCTTATCGAATCCGCGTTTGACGAGAAATCTCGGCGCTCTTCCTCGATTTGGGCCTGCAGAGCCCCAAGGCCATCAAACATGGGCCAAAGACGAAGACCAGGGTCGAGACCTCTGGGGCTGTGCGCCGAAAACAGAAGCGCACATCTTCGGACGTCTGGGCACCTCGCGCCCTCCTCCCTGGTCGAGGGCCACGTGAAGATCGCGGACTTCGGCTTCGCCAAGACGATCGCGTGCCCGGAGAGCGCGCGGCCGCCGCCCCTTCTGCCCGCGCGCGGAGCCCCGCTGCCCCCCCCCCCCCCCCTCGGGAAGGGTGCAGGCAGGAGCGGCGGCGGCGGCGGCGACGGCGGCGGCGGCGGCGGCGGCGGCGACGACGACGACGTTTCACGGCTGGGTGCGGTTCGAGAAGTTCGTCCGGGTGGGCCCCCGTCGGGGTGGTGGCCCCGGTCGGGGTGGTGGCCAGGTCGGAGAAGTTAGGCCGGGTGGGCCCCGGTCTGGGTGCGCGGGGCCTCCGAGCGCCAGGCGCGCGCACCGCGGCCGGGGCCGCCCAGGAGCCGGTCTGCTGCGGTGCGGCTCGCTGGCCGGGGCTCGTCTGCGGTCTGCTTCGCTGCGGACGTGGCCGAAATTCTGCGGGAGAGGCCACGCGGGGAAAGGGGGAAGGAGGAGGCGGAGGAGGAAAGGGACGGGGGACCCCACTGCGTGTCCTGGGCCGTCGCTGGTTTTTGCTCTCTGCCAGGTTCTGTGTATCGTGCGCGGAGGTCAGGAAAGCCTCCTCGAGGGGCAGCGGATTCTTGAGAGGTGGATTTGTTTGCCGAAAAAAAGGTCTGCTTCGCTGCGGCCTGGTTCACCGGCATCGGCCGGGGCCAACCAGGGCCAGGTGCGGCGATCCGATGTCGATTCGGGTCGATTCGCTAGCGATGCGATCCACTTCGGGCCCGATCCGGTCTCACAATTCGGTCCAGCTCTGGCCTGGCAGTTGGGGAGAGCGTCGGGAAGGCCCGCACTTGGTCGCAGGGGGCAGAAATTATACCAGGAGGATATCCTTTCGGATGGTTTGGCGCTGGCTCCCTCACCGCAACCCCGAGGCGGGGGTGGGCCCTGTCTGACTCTGCACGTGTCTCTGTCTCTGGGGGTAGATTGGGGAGGCCTTTCGGAAGCCTCTTGGAGGCGATTCTGGAGGTGTCTCAGGGGCGTCTTGGGGGCCTCTTGGGGCCTGATTCGGGCTTCTTTGAGGCCTCCTGGGGCTTCTGGGGGACCCTTGGGAGTGCTGCTAGCGGTCTCGGGGGTCATTTTGGGTCGGGGGGTGTGGAATATCAATTCCTCTTGGGGCCTTCGTGGGGCCGTTTTGGGGCGATCTTGAGGGCCTCTTGAGCCGTCTTGGGGCGTCGGAGGCCAGAACAACAACGAAAACGATAACGGATGTCTTGAGCGGCCCGAGGCAACAAGTGAAAATCCGCTTCACTAAAACAGCCCGAAGAATCCCCCCAACAATTCTAGTGATCCGAGAAATTGATTGATTCATTTCTGGCTAATTCCCAGATGTTACTTTCTTCCCGCCCGGATACTATTGCGCACTACCCCCTCAATCGCGTCCTACTCTCCTTTCCTGCCCCCCACCCTCCTCGGCCCTCCCTCTGCCCTTCGCCTTCCCTCCTCCTCTTCTGGCTCCTCCTCCTCCTCCTCCTCCTCCTCCTCCTCCCTGCCCGCCTCCCCCCCATTCGTGGCCACCCGTCTCGTCCGTGTCCCACTGCATCCTCACCACCCGCATCTCCCTCCTGCCCCTTTAACATTTTCCGCGTCCGTCTGTGCCCCATCTTCCTACGATTGCTCATCGTATTCTCTCCTGCTCCTCCTTCTTTCTCCTCCGATAGCCCTCGTCTTCCCCCCAGTCCTCATCACTGCCGTGACTCACCCCCGTCTTGCATATTCCCCCATTGTGCTGCTCCTCCTCCTTTTCCTTCTCATTATCCTGCCGCCCCCTCCCTGCTCCCCTCTCCTGCTCATCCCGCTCATCCTCCACTTCGTTATGCTTTTCCTCCACCCCCTCCTCCTCCTCCCTCCATCATCGCCCTCATCGTCCTCATCGCCCCTCCTCGTTCTCCTCCTCCGCCCCCTTCCTTCTTCTCCTCCACCCCTCGCCCTCCTTCTCACCCAGCCAGGTAGCATCCAGATGCGTCGACACTTAGTGTGGGAGAGTAGGAGGGGAAAGAAAGGAGCAGCAGGCGCAGGAGAAACGGATGAGGTGGAGGAGGAGGAGGAGGGGGAGCCAGAAGAGGCCCAAGAGTCGGAGGTCGAGGCTTTTCCGACCCCGGCAGCCCGGCCAGGTCCTCCCTGCTCGCTCACTTCTCCCCCCCTCGCGTTCCCTTCCCTCCCTCGGGCAATGGAATGGACGACCGTCTCCCGCGGCAGGCGCGGCCGCCCGAAGCAGGCTGGCAGCGCGGCGCTGGCGGCGGAGGTCCTCCGGAGCCTCTTCACCGCCAGCGGCGGGCGCGGCGGCGGGCAGCCGCTGGGCGCGCGGGAGCCCCGCCGGCCCGAGTGGTGCTGCACTGGCTGCTCCGCTACAAACTTCGAGGAGCGCCGGAGCTGCCGGCGCTGCGGCGCGGCGCGCCGCGGGGCAGCGGCCACTTGCCCCCCTCCGCCCCCTGCAGACTCTGGGGCGGACGCGAAGGCCGGGCTGGCGCAGCAGCCCACGACGAACGGGGCCGGGACCCTCGCGGATCGGCCCGGCTGGGGGAAATGCCGCCCACCCGCTCCGGAGGAGGCGGCCGCGGCGGCCGAGGCGAAGGCGGCTGCCATGGGCGCTTCCGCCGAACAGCTCCTCGCAGCGGGGCTCGGCACGGAGGCGCAGAAACTCCAGCGACAGGCTGCGGAGCAGCGGAAGCGGGCGGGCGCCGCTCCGCCCCCAGGCCGGCGCCTGGACCTCCTGGAGGGCTTCGTGGCGCGCGCCGGAGCCCGGGCGGAGAAGGCGGCGAAGGGCGCGGAGGCCGCGGAGCTCGCCCTCGCCCGCGCCCGGAGCACCGAGGAGGCACTGCAGAAAGAGCTGGCGGAGGGCATGGCCAAGCTCCAGCAACTGCGGGCCGAAACCGCCGCGGGAGAGGCCCCCGGGGAGGCGCCCGCCCTGGCGCTGGCGGCGCGGGAGCTCCTGCAGGCACTGGAGACCAGGGCCTTCGCGACAACGGGAGCCCCGGAACCCGTCCTGGCGGCGATGTGTGCCCAGAGGTGCAATCGCGCTTAAATTAAAGGGAGCGCTTATTTTTGGCCAAGTTCATTAATTTAAACGCCAACGCTTGTTTGACTCAAACATATGTAGTAGTAAAACGAAATGATTCGCGATGCGCATGTTCAGCGCAACTCTTGATGTGCGTCGTAGTGCTTTCGTGCGTCCGCGCCAGCGTCAGCGTGTCTGTCGCCACTAATTGGTTGCGTTGTGGCTTGAATTGCCGCGATGGTTGCATCCATAGGCTGCGTCGGAACCGTCGCTGCGCAGGCGCGGCGGAGTGGATGGGGGCACGTGATCGTCCACGGAGCATAACTCTCTGTGCACGTGGCCACGGACAATTAAACGTCGCATATGGTTTTAAAGCAGCAAGGAGGAGAGGAGACGGAGGAGGTAGGGAGCAGGTTTCGGCGCGGTGTCCCGCAGATAATTAACGGAAACAGGTTCAGCGTCAGCGGCATCGTGCAAGCGCATCCAACAAAAGCAGGCGACATAAATTTGAATCACGCCCTGTCTTTGTTATTGTGCGTTCTTGTCGTGCCAATCCTTTTCATTATTGTGATATCCCTCTTTCTACTTATATGTAGATCTCTATGTTATCATTATCTCTCTCTCTCTCTCTCTCTCCCTCTCTCTCTCTCTCTCTCTCTCTTTCTTTCTCTCTCTCTCTCTCTCTCTATCTATCTCTATCTCTTCGCTCCATCATGCCTTGCTCTCTCTCTCTCTCTGTGCCCCGGTTAGGTTATGGTTTGTTCCCTCTCTTTCCCTTTCTCTCTCTCTCTCTCTCTCACGCTCCTTGCATCACCGACGCTCGATGTATTTCCATCGTTCTCCGAACAGCGCTTGCACTTAGAAGATGCCACCCCTGGCTTCGGCAACTCAGTTCCGTTGGCGGTTCAACCACCGCCTGGTCACCATCTGCTTGCATTTTGGGCGTTGTTGCCCCCCCCCCGCGCTGCGGTTGCCATCGTTGTTTTGTGTCCGCCCTTCTTGTCTGAACCCCGCGTTCGGGCCAGTGCCCTGGCGGTCGCCGTCGCCGCCCGTCGCCGTCGCACCGCGGCCCCCCTGCCCCCGATTGCGCCGCAAAGGCGCGACGTGAATTTCAACGGCTTGCCAGTCCATCGCGGGTCACTCGTCCACAATGTACTCGTCGGTTGCACCGCATAGATTGCGCCACACATACGTTCGAACATTTAATTCGTAGTTTGCGCGCGCGGTGACATCAACGCAAGCGCCCGCGCCATAATTACGATGCTCATTCTGGCCAGGGATAAGGTCACATTACATCCCGATCGCCACGCTATGATGAGAGCCCCCTACGATTCTCCCGCATATACAATCGATGATCGGTGAGGCAACGCTTCGCAGACGCGGGCTGGAGCGGCTCAGGGGCTGCAGCAACCAGCGTAACATGTAATTCCGAAAAACAAGGAGCAATGAGCGAGGACAATGAGGAGGACGAGGATAGGGAGCGTAGCAACAGCAGTAGAAAGAGGGGTAGGCGAAGGAGGGGCAAGGCAAGAGAGCAAAGGATGAGGGGAGGGGGGAAGGACGGGGAGGGCACCAGGAGGATTAGGAGGAGGAGATGGATGACGACGCGCGGCGTGAACGATCCGCAAGGCTTGCAAGATAGCTTCGGCCCATGGTCGAGCGCGCCCGCTGCTAACGGCGTAAAGCGGCGACGAGGTAGAGAAGGAAGCGAAGGATGATGCGGGCCGAGGGAGAGGGGGAGGGGGGCCAGGAAGGATAACGCGTAGTGAACACGTCACAAAAAGGAAGCTCGGTGGGAGATGCCGCGCGATACTTTGCGCACGCACCGCCGCAATGCCTTCGCAAATGAGAGAATGTCAGATCCATCACCTTCTCTACGCTTAAACCGATGTTCATCCTCCTCACCCTCCCTCTCCCGAATCCTAGGGACATCGGCCCTCAATCTTAGTAAGGGCCAGCCCTCGAGTTAGACGCGGAATCGAGCTCAGCCCTCGCCCTGGCGGCGCCAGTTTCAGATCAGGCGAACTTGATTGTGAAGTTGATTTCTTCCGCCCTTTCCTGAATGCCGATGCCCCCGCCCCCCCCCGTCTCGGATTGCCCCCGTGCCGCCGAAGGCGCCGAGCTCCCAGGATGGCCGAAGGCCCGAAGAGGGCCTCTCGGGCTCAATTTTCCCGCATCGGTAAAATCGATGGGGGCTGGTCGAGGGGGGGGGGGGGGGCACCAGTGTCCTTCAACTCTACTGGAGTCACCGAGACCAGGTTGCCCGTCGTCGTTGCCCGCGCCCCTGGGGACGTAGCCTCCTCCGCCACGGGCACGGGCGCGACTGCGTCGCCATTGATGGCAGTCGGCGCGCTGCCTGAGGAGGAGCAGCAGCAGCAGCAGCAGAAGAGGGAGAAGACGACGAGGTGGAGGAGGGGGGCGCGGAAGAAGCGGTGGAGGAGGAAGTGGAGGGGGAGATGGAAGAGGACGAGGAGGAGGGGGGCGGAGGATGAGGAGGAGGAGGAGGAGGACGAGGAGGATGAGGATGATGATGAGGAGGAGGAGGAGGAGGAGGCAGAGGAAGAGAAGGTGGAAGGGGAGGGGGAGGACGACCATAGGAGGTGAAGGAGGAGGAGGAGGAGGAAGAAGGATCGAGGCCTTCCATCGTGATAGTCACATTGCGCTCCGTGGGATTCGGCGGCGGCGAAACCGAGGGGCCTCGGATCCATCGGCATTCCTGGAATTAGGGGGCAACAGTCGAGGGGGTTGCTTGCGCGCCATCTTGAGTTGTGAATGGCCACTGGCGCAGGGAGGAGTGGAGTGGAGTGGAGTGGAGTGGAATGGAGTGGAGTGGAGCGGGGTGGAGTGGAGTGGAGTGGAGTGGAGTGGAGTAGAGTGGAGGGTGGAGTGGAGGTTGGAGTGGAGGTGGGATCGAGTGGAGCGGAGTGGAGGTGGGAGTGGAGGTGGGAGGTGGGAGGTGGGATGTGGGAGGTGGGAGGTGGGAGTGGAGTGGGGTGGAGTTGAGTGGATTCTGCGAGCCCCCGCGAGCCTGTCAGGCGTCCGAGGGCCTTCCCAAACGTCTCCCATCCAGAATCAGTTGTCGCGCGCTGGTCCCGCCCCTGGCCTT
Source organism: Prorocentrum cordatum (assembly GCA_963575745.1). NCBI lineage: Eukaryota > Dinophyceae > Prorocentrales > Prorocentraceae > Prorocentrum > Prorocentrum cordatum. Next base: position 149,409 of record CAUYUJ010016892.1, read on the forward strand.
GGCCATCTGCCCAGAGCGCCCTGCCGGGCTAAAAAACAAACGTCCGGGCTAATTAATATCCTGGAATGATTGGACTATCCTGCAAAATGCTTGCAACCAGGTCAAAATCTCACCCTCCAGGCCAATTTCCGGCCCAATCATGCTATTTCGTGTTGTGTTCTTCATTTTGAGCTTCAATCAGGCCTCTTTCGAAGCATTACATGCCAATTTCTAGCCTGACAGGTTAATTTTAACACTTGTTGTTAAATTCGGTAACCTGATCAGGCTAAATCGCACGTGCGTCGCGAGCGCAAAGCAAATTAGCCTGGCAACGCAAAAATAGCATTATCGGGTTGGGGTGTTTCCGTTCAAGCGAATCCAATTCAAGTCGCGTCCGCATTGACTCGTTGTCCTTGCTGTTATTCGCGCTCGGCCCTTTCACCCACCGCCACCCGCCCGCTACCCATCCGGCGACCTGCTCCCCCGCGATCTATCTCGCGGGGGCGTCTTGCTAGCAATCCCACGAACCAAACTTATCTATTTGCCCGCGACTCACCCCCGACCCGTCGCGCGAAGCTGACGGGGGGAGGCTGTTGAGTCATCTTAAAAAGTGACCACGCGGTCATCTTTCCATATGACGTTTTTTTTATGTGTTGTGTTATACGATGGCCGAAAAGGACGTAGATGACACCGAGCCCGATGAGCTTGCGAATGCCGTGCTCCTCGTTCCTAGAAGCACAACTTAAAACACAAAGCCTCGTCATCACCATCACCATCATCATCATGATTGGCATGTGTGCGTTCTGTCCTCACCAGGCGTGTCTCGACGCCCCTAAATGTGAGACCAAGAAAACGAGACACCTGAAGTTATATATATATATATATATGCCTCAGACAAGGGGGCCCGAGTGAAAACACAGTCGGTCCATATGTCCTTGCGGCATAACTGATGACGACGATGATGACGACGATTGTGATACCAATCATGATGATGGTGACGGTGATGACGAGGCTTTGTGTTTTAAGTTGCGCTTCTAATTCTGAGAAGCACGGTTTTCGCAAGCTCATTGGGCTCGGTGTCATCTACGTCCTTTTCAATCATCGCATAAAATGACTCATCTTGTCGGATGACACAACACATGAAAACCGTCATACCAAACTCACTTTTTAAACTGGTTGAGAATCCGCCCGATCAGCCAGCGCAACGGGTCGCGGGCCGGCCGCGAGGCAGCTATGCAGGTTTAGCCCGCTGCCCTTTCTTCACCAAGAACCCTTGCAGGACGAGTCGCCGGCGCGCGGGTCGCGGCGGGTCGGGGCCGACGGCGACGAACAACAAGAGCACCGAGACAAATTACCGCAATCCCGCCCGAGGAAACCCATTACAAGCACGCCCCCCAAGACAGTGTCAGACCGGTCGCCCCCCTCACTCCAATTTCGCGGCCATGATGAATTAGCCTGGCTCAGGAAAAACTAACCTGCTATGCTGCTAACTCATCGGTGCTGCCAGGCTAAAAAATAGCATGCTTTGTCTTGGCCTGATACCCCGGGCCAGGGCGATCTGGGTGGGGCCTGGAGCAGCGCGATGCCGATTGGCTTGCCCCAAGAGGCTCGACGCGGGCCGCTCTAGGACCGAGAAGAACCAGGGCCAGGAGCGGCCGCGACGCGCGGCCTCCGATTCTGGATGGGAAGTGTTGGCCGATTGGCCGCTGAAGGCCACTCACTTGTCGGCGGTCGATGCCTCCTCCTCCGCTGCCTCTTCCTCGGCGGCCTCGCGCTGTGCGTGAATGAGGAGGATCTGGCGCTGGCTGCGCGGTTACAGCTGCGCCTGCCTTTCCTCGCGGGGGCGAGGCCGCTTAGCGGGCAAGAGGAGGAGGGGCGAACGAAACGGGAAGGAGAAACTTATGATGAGGTGGACGGCGAACAGGGGGAGCACGAGGAATTCGTTGGAATTCGCTGATATCCACGGGGCGACAGGGGGAACACGAGGAGGAGAAGGAGAAGGAATTGGAAGCGGAGACAGGGCAGCCTCAGCCTCAGCCTCAGCCTGCCTCTGCCTCAGCCTCAGCCTGCTTCGGCCTCAGCCTCAGTCTGCCTTCAGCCTCGGCCTCAGCCTCAGCCTACCGCAGCCTCAGCCTGCATCAGCCTCAGCCTCAGCCTCAGCCTGCCTCAGCATCAGCCTGCCTCAGCCTCAGCCTCAGCCTCAGCCTGCTTCAGCCTCAGCCTCAGTCTGCCTTCAGCCTCGGCCTCATCCTCAGCGTGCCTCAGCCTCAGCCTGCATCAGCCTCAGCCTCAGCCTCAGCCTGCCTCAGCATCAGCCTGCCTCAGCCTCAGCCTCAGCCTGCCTCAGCCTCAGCCTCAGCCTGCTTCAGCCTCAGCCTCAGTCTGCCTTCAGCCTCGGCCTCAGCCTCAGCCTGCCTCAGCCTCAGCCTGCCTCAGCCTCAGCATCAGCCTGCCTCAGCATTCAAAATGTGGCCCAGGAATGGAAGTTCTGGGAACTCGAAGAACACGAAGTGGCCTACAGTTGGCTCCGGGCATTCAAAATCATGCCCAGGAATGAAGTTCTGGGAACTCGAAGACCACGAAGTGGCCTACAGTTGGCTCCGGGCATTCAAAATGTGGCCCGGGAATGGAGTTCTGGGAACTCGAAGAGCACGAAGTGGCCTACAGTTGGCTCCGGGCTTTCAAAATGTTGCCCGGGAATGGATTTCTGGGAACTCGAAGACCACGAAGTGGCCTACAGTTGGCTCCGGGCATTCAGAATGTGGCCCGGGAATAGAGTTCTGGGACCTCGAAGACCACGAAGTGTGCAACTGTTGACTAACAAAAATCCCCGGCCCCCCCTTGGATCGCGCCCAGACCCCCCTGGGGCGTCATGATGCTGTCTTTTGGCCATACTAGAAACCTATCAGTCTTCGCTGTTAGATAATAGTGAGACGAACCAAGGAAAGGCGTGCCAGGGGGGACGAATAATAGCAGAACGGTGACATGGCGTCGAAGAGCTACCTTGTTGTTTGGCGGGCGTGGCCGATGCGTGACTGAGCTGTTGTGGCAATTCCGAGGGCCCCCGCAAGGCTTCCTGGGAACCTCGCAAGAGCTCAGTGGAGGTGTTTTGGGGGGGCGGCTTGGGTGTTTTTTTTTAAGCATCCAATGAGCTATATGAGACATTTTTTTCGGGGGGGGGGGGGGGGGCGGCGTTTGGAAGCTCCAAGGCTTCCAATGAGACCTCTGGGGGGACCCGTTGGATTCAGGAGGTTGTTTGCAATGGTGTGGGGGCCTCCTGGGACCTTCCTGGGGGTCTCGTCGGGGCTCCTTGGAAAAAGCGTTATGGAGGTTTCTGGAAGGCCGCGTAGGCTTTGGGGGGCGTCTTCGGGGCCTTTTTGGGAGGAATTTCGAGACGCGTTTTGACAGCTTCTTGGGCCGTATTGGAACGATCTTGGGGGTCTCTGGGGCCATGATGGACGCTCGTAGAACCGGAAAGGCCGTACGATGCAAAACATTCAAAAACCAATGGGATTTAGATGATTTTAGCCTTTGGGGCTCTCTTTGGCGTTCCTGCCGGGTTCTCCTGAGTTATATTTAAAGGTTGTGGGCCATCTGGAAGTCATCTTGGGTCATCTTGGTTCGATCGGGAGCCGCCATGGAGGTACATGGTGGCCGTGTTGGGCCGGTGGATTTTTCCAGACCGCGACCCCGGAGCTCCCGACCCCTTGGGGGCAGTCCCAGATCCATCTCTGGGGAGTGGCCCCGCGGAGGCAGCGATCAGGGAAAAGTAGAGGGACCGAAGGTATCAGTCCCTTGCGCATGCCCGGGCTTACCCCCGCAGATCCAATTGACGCTGAGGTGTCGGACAACCCCGCTGGGGCTCACGCGGCCAAGAGGATGATGAGCGCGAGAAATCCAAAGCGGATGAGGATGATGATTGTGCAGGCGGGGCGGAATGATGTTGAGGAGGAGGAGGAGGAGGAGGAGGAGGAGGAGGAGGAGGAGGAGGAGCAGGAGGAGACCTTGCGAGGTATGAGCCTCAGCTGGTCTTTCGGAAAAGTCTGACCTGCGGGGGCAGGGCTCGCCCGTGGTTGCCCACCTCCGCGGACGACCTGCGTGCACCGTGCCGCGTTGGCGTCTCCCTGGGGGCGTCGTCGATCTTCGACCCGGGAGTGGTACGGTGCACAGCCCTTCGGCCTTCGGAGCCGACAGACTATCCACCGCACCGCGCTGGAGCGAGGCACGAGTGGGGCCCAAAGACTTCTCACGTCGCAGCGCGGCAGAGGCATTCAGCACGCGCGCGCGCGGGCAGGCCGGCTGACGGTGCTGCGAATCGTTTGGATGCGGGGGTTGCTGAAGGTGCCCCTGGCCCCAGGTGCCCCCCAGCTTTTCACTCAATGTTGGATCCCCTGGGGTCCTCAGGGCCGCGTGAGGGGTGTTCTGGAGGCCGCGGGGGCCTCCTGAGGAATCCTGGGGACACCTTGGGCCAGGGGCACTTCTAGCAGCACCCGAGGAGAGAGGAGCGGCCGCGGGAGGCAGGGGAGTCCAGACACTCGCAGGCCTAGAGGTTGACACCAACACCAAGATCGGCGGTGTGCCTCCACCGAGGGAAGACGATCCCGATCTCGGTGATGGTGGTACTGTTCCTATTCTGCCTTCCAAGGTCACCGAAATGCTACCACCAGCACCGAAGTTCAGGATCGTCTCCCCCGTGTGGAGGCAGACCCCCCTGTGCCGGTGTTGGGGAGGCCCACGTCCAGGCCTCCGAGGCACGGCGCGGCCCGTGCGCGCCGTCCTCGCCCCCGCGGCGCGAGGACCGGGCCCACAGCCGGGTGGGGACCCCGGAGTACCAGGCGCCCGAGATCGTCCAGGCGGGGGCCGCGCTGCGAGCGGCCGTCGGGGCCGCGGGGCCCCGACGGCCGCGGGGCCTCGAGGGCCGAGGAGGGCCGAGGGCCTCGAGGAGGACGCTCGAGGACCGAGGAGGACGAAGGGGGGGGGGATTGGGAGAGGGGGGGGTGACGAGATCTGCTGCATGCAGCTGGTTTCGGCCCCACCGAGGGGCCCGTTCCTCGATGCATGGGCGCCGGGCGGCGCCGGGGAAGTCAGATGCGTGAGCTGATTCTCAAACCCCCCCTTTGCTATCCCCCCTCTTCGCTCGTCCCGAGAGGACCGAGGAGAGCCAGTGGCAGAGTGTCGAGGAGGATCGAGGATCGAGGAGGAACGGTCGAGAGGGGAGCCGATCCACTTGGGAGGTCTGGGGCCCCTCTTTGGGGCCTCCTGGGGAGGCCCCTGACCGTTGCAGGCCGGCCAGGGGCCAGGGGGCCCCATGCCGTGCCATGGGCTGCAACTTTTGGACCCCCGCCGCAGGCGGCGCTGCGCAGCCGATCGGGGGAGGCCCCTGGTCCTCTTCCGTCCAGAGCGTCGCGACCCCAGATATCCGAGGGGGCGACTTCTTCAACGGTGCAGTGCGCGGCCCCAGAGGTCCCGACCTCTTCGCGGCGGCGCAGCTCTCCGTCCAGGGCCAATGTTGGATGGCCCTGGGTCCCGATGGCGGGCCCCAGAGGCCGACGTCGAGGAACAGCATCGAGATGGGAAAAGACACCGCCGGACCGGCGAGGGCCCCCCGCTCTCCGCCAGGAGCCCCGACGGGAGGGCGCCGAGCCGTGTCGCCTGCAAGGGGGGGCCCGAAGACCCGGGGGGCCGCGCGCAGTTTCCGCCCGCGTCGGAGGCCCGCGCGGCGCGCCACCGCCGAGGGCCGAGGGTCCGACGGCGCTCTGCGGCGACGCGCGCGTGGGGACACGTGCGCGCGGGGAGCGAGGAGGAGGAGGAGGAGGAGGAGGAGGAGGAAGCGGATGAGGGAGAGGGAGAGGAGGAGGACAGGGGTAACTCGGTTGCGAGCAAGGGTGGCCCGTCGCAGGAGTGACCTCTGGTCTTGGCATCGCTCGGACGCGTGCACTTTCTTTTTCGGCGAGGACCATCGAGGAGTCTCCTCGATCACTTGGCGAAGAAACCACGCACGAGACCGAAAAAGACAGGGAATGGACGTCCGAGCGATGGCGAGTGGTGCGGGCACACAGGGGTCCCCCGTGGCGGGCGGCCCGCGCGGTCGGATTCATTCCCCCCCCCCCGCCCTGTCCCCCGCGGCCCCCCAGAAGCCGCGCACCAGGTGGCCTTCTTGCCTGGGGCGCTCCTGCGTGACCTCTGGTCTTGGCATCGCTCGGACGTGTGCATTTTTTTTTCTTTCGGCGAGGACCATCGAGGAGCATCCTTGATCATTCCGCGAAAAAACCACGCACGAAACCGACAAAAAACACAGGAAATGGACGTCCGAGCGACGGCCAGTGGGGGGCAGGGGTGGAGGAGGCATGCGTCCGCGCGTGCCCGTGCGCGGCTCCGCGTGGCCCGCTCACGCCCGCGCGCGCGCTCGCCCGCGCTCGCCCGCGCGCGCCTGCGCGAGCCGCGCGGGGCGCCCGCGGCGGGCACGGGCAGCACTGCGTTTGAATAGGGGATCGATTGCAGCATTGATTGGCTCCAGAAGTGGCTCTCCCGCCGAGTATCAGGAACCGCTCGCATGCTCGCAGATCTACGGGGCAGTGCGCGTAGTTTGCTCCCGGATGCGGCGGGGAGTTCCCTTTTTGTTGGGGCAAGTCAGTTCTGTAGTCGATGCCCTGCTCGATGTCTAGGGAGGGCTGTGTCTCTCTCTCTCTCTCTCTCCCTTGGGGTCCCCGCGTGGGCGCGGAGACAACCGCGCACCGCCGGGCGCGGGGCGCAACGCTGGGTGGCTTGGAGGGAGCGGAGCCCAGCCCTGAGCTCGGTCCAGAGGATGCACTCTCTCTCTCTCTCTCTCTCTTTTTTTTCTCTCTCTCTCTCTCACTCTCTTTCTCTCTCTCTCTCTCTCTCTCCCCCTTTCGATGTATGCATCTCTATATATATATATATATATGTAGATATATACGCACTGCGTCCCAGGCCAGCGGGGAGACCCACGCTCATTCCCCCATGGCGGTCCCGGGCCTCCAGGAGTTCTCTTTATCGCTCCACGACGACTTAGATGCCATCCAAGACGGCTCAAAACGCTCAAGATGGCTTCAGAGATGCCTCCAACACCTCCAAGAAGCTCCCAAGACGCCCCAAGAGGGCTCCCACGAGGCCTCCCAAGAGAGCCCCAAGAGACAAACATGGCCCCACTCCGTCGGGAAACGTATATGTTTACCAAATTCGCCTCTTGGCCTTTCACAGCGTAGAAAACGGCCCGAGAGGCCCCCAATATTGTCCCAAGACGGCCGAAGAGGCTCCTAGACGGCCCAAGAGGGCCCCCAGGCGACAGAAGATGGCCCCAGAACGCTTCAAGAAGGGGCCCAGAGGGGATCCCCGAACGGACATTTGACGTCTCCGCCACTAGAGGTCTCCAGGGATCCCGAAGAGGCCCCCAAAAGGTTCTCCGATAGACGCCCGAGCGGTAAGATATATGCCGAGCAAACCAAATCACCAAAGCTCCAGCAATACAGTGGATACCCATGCCAAGAAACACCCCGCTTGCCTCCAGGGTGCCCTGGGTTTCTTGGGCCTCCGATGGCTTTCTCATCGGAGGCGTGGCGTTCCGACGTCCAAACATCGATGGACGTCCTGGGGCCTCAGGATTGGGCTTCTTGTGGAGGGTTTCCTGTGGACTGGCCTCCACTGTGCTCATACAGTCGGGGCGCTGGAGAAGGAGCCCTTTTCGTTGGCGAGGGGCTCCGTGTTCCTTGATTGTTTCGCAGTTTGCCTCAGGTTTTCTTCAGCTTTTCGATGGGGCATCGAACTTTAACCGATAGGAAATAGGGGCCTCGTTCCTTATTCGGGGTTCCTTAGGTCAACGCCTCGACTGCAGGTCCTCCCCCCCGCTGCCCCACTCTGGAGGCTGGGGGGCCCGCTTCTCGTGGCGGGGGGGGGGAGAGCGGCCAGGCCCGCGGCCACGGCACCGCGGTGGACTGGTGGGCCCTGGGGGTGCTGCTGTTCGAGATGCTCGTGGGCCGCCGCGGGGGGGTTCGGGTCGGGCGAAAGGGGGGGGGTTGGGAAAGGGGGGGTTACGAAATCTGCTGCATACAGCTGGTTTCGGCCCGGCCGAGGGGCCCATTCCCCGATACATGGGCGCCTCCCGGCGCCGGGAGGCGCCGGGAAAATCAGCTACGGGAGCTGATTCTCAAACCCCCCCTTTGCTATCCCCCCCTTTCGCCCGACCCGAGGGGTGGACGGGATGGGGCCCAAAGAATATACACCACCACCACGTCGATTCCTCCTCTCTCCTCTTTCCAGCGAGAGGCAGGGGGGGAGGGAGGTGGTGGTGGTGGTGTATATTTTTGGGCCACCCACGGGAGAGAAGGTCGGGGACGGCCAAGAGGGGGGTGAGGACTAGAGGGGTGGATGTCATGGCGTGGGCCATGATATCTCCCCAGATTTCATGGCGCCTCTTCTTGTTCCATTACGTCCCCGGCCGCCCCCACTGGGGGCGCGCACGTGCCGCTGGCCATGATTTGCGCCCCCCACTCTTGGGCGCCCCCCTCTTGGCCGCCCCCGAGAAGGAGGGGGCAGGCGGCCCAAAAGCTCCGACGCCGGCGACGTTCTTTTGGTTCGATGCCGGCGTTTCCTCGACGTCGGCGGGATGGATCTGGGACGGAAAACGGTCTCCGGGGAACGGGTAGGGACTTTCTGAGGGCAATTTGTGAAAACATCGCGACGTCGGAGGTTTGGGGGGGGCACGAGAGGGAGGTGCGAGGAGGACGAGGCATGAGGAGGAGGAGGCACGAGGAGGAGGAGGAGGAGGAGGAGGAGGACCAGTGTAAACCCTAGACGCATCAACGATGTTAGAATGAACCCTACAAAGTCTCATAGGCCCGATGCAAGGTGTCATGTTCACTCAGGGAAGTGCTCCGTTGGGAGACAACCGTACGGATATTCTGAAGCATGCTAAAACACCATTCTCGGGACCCCAACGCCACGAATCAACATGACTGTTGCGTCTTGACGATCCTGAATCGTGCCAGAACACCGCTCCTGGGACTTCAACACCGCGAATCAACGTCACTGTTGCGCCCTGGCAATCCAGAAACGCTCCAAAACGTCATTTTTGATACGTTGGCCATGGGAATCCGCGAAAGTCTAGCACATATCTAAAGCGGATGTGCGCGGCGCTGAGGCGAGACCCACATTTTGCAAACGAGCCACCCTCAATCCGTGAAGCTCTTGCAATTGTGTTTAAACGAATGTGTGCTATGCGAGAGAGCCACATGTTGAAAACCACTGGCGCTCCATCCGCGAAGCTCTTGCAATTGTTTAAGACGAATGCGTGCGGCGCTACGGCCATAACCACATTTTGAAAACCACCCTGCGAGTCTCAAGCCCCCGATGTCCGAGAAAGATGAGAATGTATATGGCGTAAGCTACGTGTTGCATCCGACGCTGTATCGACTCAAGCGCGCCTTGCCGGCCCAGGAGAAAGGCGGGGCTCCTGGGGCCCAGGGTTGGGTTCTTTGGGCTCCTGGGGAACCCTAGAGGCCGAAGTGGGGTCCACGCGTGGTAGCGGAGCCCTGAGATACTTTAAGGGTAGCTCTTTGGGAGATGTTATAGTATCGGGAGCATAGCTCGCGCGCCGTTGCCTTTGGCTCAAGGCACGCGCGCCCTATTTGCCCGGACACCGCGAGTGTTCGCTATGTGCTGGAAAGACCGATACATCGATCTTATCCTATCTTATCCGTCCATTCATCTTACTGAACCGCGTCAGTACGATACCGGACGCTATTTGCCATCCGCTTCCCATGGAATCGGATGCTATTTGAGTTACCAGGCTCACTTTCGACTTGGTAGCGGAGCTGGCCGCACTCTCGTGTGGTCAGCTCTTGCTCTTCTTAACCTCATACTCTTCGGCACGATCTTCGTGACCACCTACCACCCTGCGCTATTACTCCCAGTACGTTTACGAGGATCTATCCAAGAGCAAGAAGCGACACGAGAGGTACGACGTCTAGACAACGACATGGGTACCATATACGCTTCATCATTGCGCTACCACCAACCGCTCGGCAACGAGCCAAAAGCGCAATACTTGAAGCAGGGGCGGAGAGATCCGCCAGATAGAGCGCCTCGAAGACTCGACAAGGCGCTACCCCAGCGCGGCAACGCGCCTAATAACCGCCCTTATCTACACAGCCTTGGGCTGGTTATCTTCGCTATCATATGGTTCGCGCTGGGGGCAGCAATCGGACACATGCGTCGTGGAGACAACAGCACCGATGGGCAAACACATGGCCCATATTGGGACCCTCAAGGCAACGTACCTTTCCGTGAGTACGTTTATGAGGTCAACGCATGGCTCAACGTCACAAGCGGACGTATGACGCCACAGGCCCAAGCGGCCGCAATACAACGCGGCCTAGGCGGCCTAGCGAGGACACTCGCCATGAGGGTACCGCCTGACATCATAAATTATGGTGCTGACATCGATGGGGTCCACACCGACCCAGTGACCTACATCATGTTCCTCCTAAGCATGAAGTTCGAACGCCTGGAAGATGAGCGCCAGCTCACTTCCGGCACACAACTCATCGACTTCCACGTGCCTCACGGGGAACGAATCGATGTCACCCTTACCCGATTCGAAATGGCCCGTCTTGAGGCACAGTCGGTGGGATTTGACTTTCCCAACTTCCAACTACTAACCACGATCTTGTTCCGCGCATTAGGCGTCGGCAACCAGCGAGCCATGCAACTCTTACAGCCACTTAATCACCAAATGCCCCGAACACAACAACAGTATGATGAGTTGCTGGAGAGGATGCGTTCGATAGGCCACCTATCCGAACGGTCTCCTGGTAATATAGGATCTGTGTTTGGAAGAGGAAGGGGATCTGGTAGTGGAAATTTCTACACTACCTTGACTACTGAAGCCCAGCCTGGGAACGGGCCCTCAAGCATATGGGCTGATGATCCTGGAGAATCCACTGCTCTACTAGCAGGAGATCGATCACAACCAAGCTGGGCAACCAGCCCTCCTTCCAGAGAACCACAACCACACCGCTCCTTATGGGGTGAATCAAACCCCCTAACCGACGGTGTATCCACCTACTTGGGAGACGAGGATTTCGACTCCGGCACCGACGCAGATACTGTATCATCAGATGGTGTTGAGGCTTTAGATTGGTCAGATATTATGAATATGAATAATGACAATCAGCGCGCTGAACATTTGTTCTGGTTACTACAACAGGCCAAACGAAGGTGGAGGAGGTTCACACGAAAACCAGTGCGTCGTGTTAGAAGGAGGATACGGAGGAGTTTTAAGGGAAAAGGTAAAGGTAAGCGTGGTCGTCGGAGGTTGAACGGACGAGGCATCGCGGCATTTCTCCAGAGGCTCTCAGATGAACAATATGATGAGATATTCTTTGGGGGAGAGGGCCGTGGCAAGGGCCGTAGAGAGACCTCAGGAAAAGGCAAGGGTAGGCGGGGAAACCCGCGAGGTAGAGACGGCCAGGTTCTTAAATGCCATGAATGTGACAGTACCGACCATCTTGTGCGAGATTGTCCAGCGAAGGGACATGGAAAGGGCAGGTCGACCGAAGTCCATGCTGGTTCAAGTGAACCATTCATTGAGTATCTGAGCCTCCAGGATTTTGAAGCCATGGAGCAGATATTTCACACTTGGGTCAGTTGCATGGACAATGTCGACGAGCTCGAGGCGTATGGTCATGGATTGTACGCGTACTACCTCGAGTACGTCCGCCGGTTCGTCATTGGCAATAACGAGCTCACTCCCGTGGATCACGGTACGCTGGGAAACCAGCCTCTTTCTTTCTTCGACTGGATGTTCGGGAACCCAGGTAACATCATGGCCTACGAAAGCAGTGACGAGGACATCACTGTAGAGGCCTCGCCTTCTGAGGTTGAACGCCACCTCCAACCCCCCCCCGAAATCCCGCCTGGAAACAGGCCTTCTTTGATGGGAGAATATCCCCAGACTACTGAAGACTTGATAGAAATGGAGTCTCAGGCGTTCGTGCAAGCTTTCATTGCAGGTGAACCAGAGACCCCATTTGTACCCCCTGGTTCGCTTGCTCCAGGCGAATACGGACCACGCGCTCTTCTGCAGACCCTCACGAGGATGCATGAGATACTTATCACCGCGTATCCCGAGAGTCAAGAGCACATCGAAGCTGACAGCATGATACTGCAGGATACCGACGCCTGCGGTAGCTCGGAGTTGTTGTTGGCAGCTCTGACTCTCATTGACAGTGTGCATCCTGAGGACGTGCAGAGACACCTGATATATTCCCGCGGTAGATGGCGCAATGCTCTGGAAATTGCTATCGCCATGCGCGGTCGTGATCTTCCTCCGCCAGGACGGGGTCTCCAGGCGGTGGGAATGTGGCCAAACCACACGGCCATGCGCAACATTGCCGGGCAGCCTGTGCTCGGCAACGAGCCTGAGCCGACAACAGCGCCTCCTACCCCGGGGCAGCCGAGCGACGCACAGACGCCGGCCATGCAGGGACACCTGCCTGTACCAGATACGCCAATGGCCATCATCATCGGTAGTTCTACATCAGAAGAAGAAGAAGGCGATGGTTGCGGACTAGATGAGGATGAAGCTACAATCCTCATGATGGAAGTTGATGGTGAGGAAGAGGTTGACTTCGATCCCGACGAGTCTGAATCATCATCACCATCGGCACAAGCGCCATTTGCGCCAAGCTCCAGCCAGCAGGGGAACCTGCCTTTGACGGACGATCCACCTGGGATCGCACAGGGGCCTCCGCAGGCGCCTCCACCGGTGGCCGCTCAGGCTGCTTCGGCAGCCTCTTCTGATGAGAACACCAGAAGGTCTCGTTCCCATACGCGCGTCAGAGGAGAGCCACATCCACAGGCTAGGCTTCCTCGTGAATGGAGGCAGGCTGGCCCGAAAGAACACGCTCTCAGGAGAGGTGGCCAGCTCCTTCCGCATAATGACCCAAGACGCCGAAAAGGGGAACACTCGGCCTTCGGCAAGGGCAACCCTGCCTATAGGGACATTGAGGGCAAGGCTATCCGCGGAGGATATCAGCTTGCAACAAACATCCGCCGCCCTGAAATTCAAGAAGCGCGGACTCAGCTGCGAGACATCATCGCGGCTCGCAAGCAGTATAGGCCCAAGCAGCTTGCGGGCCTTGTTCCGAGCCGCTCCAGAACCACAGGCCGGGATGCCCCGTTGGCAACAATGAAGGCCTGAGCCCCAACCGGGGCAAAACCCCTCATAAAGAGGGCCATCCGCAACTCATCCCGATGACACAGGACGAGATCGCAGAAGTGAATCACCGTCTCGGGATCCTGAGCCACTTGGATCCGAAAGACGAAGAGGATAAACCTCCCACGGCTCCAAGAGGACTGGTGCCCATGACCCAGGAAGAAAAAGACGCGCTCTTTAGTCTTCCTGGAATGCGAGGAAACTCGCCCGGCGTTTCGAGTCAGTCCCAGCAACCAGAACTGACATCCAAGGACGAACAGAAGGCCCAACGCGTTGCGGAGGACGAGGAGCGCATGCGGATAGCTGACGAACGCGCACGCGAGGCAACTCGCCAGATGTTGGAGGATTCCAACAAAATTTACATGAAGGGGGCTAGAAAACCCCCACTCCCACTACTTTCGAAAGCTAAAAGTGAAACCCCTGCACCGAAGCCGTCCTCGGAGGCGAAACCGAAGGCGCACTCTCAGGACCCTGGGCCAGATGTGCAGATGGAGGTGCCTCGGTCTGCAACTCCGAGGCCGCCGATTGGCGCAACTCCTGCACAAGCGTCTGAGCCCAAGCAGCAACCTCAGGACCCTGTGGAGGAACGGAGACGCCCGCCTAGTCGCAGCAGCTCCATTGCGAAAAGGGCCGCAGCCTTCGAGCGCACCGGGTATGCCCCTGCGCCAGCTTCGCCGGCGGCGGCCCGTTCCAAAAGGTCCGACGAAGGTGCTATGTCTACGGGTACCTGGGTGCCGACGATTAGGGGTAGCGCCAGTCGCGGATCACCGCGGGGAAACCCGCCAGGCGCTGCCGCTGCAGCTTCCTCCTCTTCAGGAGCTGCAGCCTCTTCAGCGACAGAGGTTCCTATGCGGGGAAACCCGCCCGTGGATCAGCTGCACCACCCAGGTGACACGTCCTTCACTAGTGGGACTCCGAGTGTGATCAGGGATAGACTTGCTCTGCGGAAGCTCCCACCGATACGCTCGGTGGACGAGGCATTCATGAAGAAGTGCAGGCAAGACAAAATCCTTCCTACATCCAATCACACTCTCAAACAGCTGAGCAAAGCTCTCAGCAGGATATGCAGACATGCGCCAGACAAACCTCACAACCCCGTGTGGGGCCTGGACTCCTTCGATGATCATGATGGTTGGGTTAACCTCGTGGAGCTCGTGAATGAATATCCGTGGAACACAGGAAAATCGAGACACGATGGGTATAATCCAAGATATGACGAGGCCAAAGTCATCAATGAGCAGCTATTTGCTCGCTCGGTTGACCAACTGGCAGCCATTATGATGGAAGTTGTTCATGTCCGTGAACCAGACGGAGAAGAAAAACAGCGCCTTCAGTTCAAGGTGCTGATGCGGGACTCCGGTGAGCCCGCTATCTTCATCCGCGCCTCTCAGGGACATTCATGGACACTGAAAGCTCCATGGTCGCTGTACAACTATATTGTACTGTGCGACCAACCTGCCGGGAGACCGGCCCCGTACCCCGAAGTCGCCATGCATGGCACTCGGTGGCATGCCTTCGAAGGCATTATGTGGCACGGCCTGTCCTGTAGACCCGAGCACAACACGAAGAAACGGGGGACAGGCCGGTCGCACATCCACTTCGTGCCGACGGTCCGCCGTCGTGCCGTGAACAGTGGGTGGGACCCGGACTCAGACATCATCATCTTCGTGGATTGGCACAAGGCCATACAAGATGGTATGAAGTTCTGTTGGTCCGATAACGGAGTCCTCTTGTCTGAGGGAAACAACGGTATCATTGAACCGTACTACATCTCTCATGTAGAGGACCTTGCCACGAAAAGGCACTGGCGTAATCCAGAGTATCTGGGGAATCGCTGGACGCGAGTCCCCGTTTCTATGATGTCTGCCCCTGACAGGTGGGCTAACGTTGGCAGTGCTAGCGTTAAATACCAGTGGGCCCGAGACCTCGAGGGCGTCGACCCTCCCATGGTCTACCTCCACAGGGAAGTTGGGGACCACTATAGTCCCACCAAGCTGGGAAACCAGCCTGAGATCCACCGGATCTTCATGATCACCGAGAGTGAGGCCGGGAGCGCGGCTCCAAGCCGTGCCCCAAGCTAAGGGCCTAGTGCCGTGTCTTGGCAGGCCATCAGCACCTCGGACCTGGATCAGATAGCGGCCGCGCTGAACCCTGACCAGGTAGAGCAACTGGCGGACAGGTTATATCAGCAGGACCCCTGGGCCGCAGGCCAGGGAGCAATGTCCGCCATGGCGACGCGAAATCGTCAGGCCATGCAGGGAAACCTGCCTATAAACGGACCTGCTCGGTTTGAACAAATGCAGGGAAGCCCCTCGCAGAGCATGCACACTCCGAGGGGCATGACTCCAATGGCCACACCACCTGCACAGTCTCCGTTCGGGACTCCTGGCCGCCCTGCCACAAACGGCACCCTCATGGAGAGGATTGCTGCGGCTAGGGCTGAGCATGGCACAGCTCTCCTGAACATGATGCCGCCCGGCACTCCAACGAGTCAGCAGGGAAACCTGCCTGGCACACCAAGCCACCATCGGGCTGGTGTGCCTGACGACTACCGTGCAAGAGTGGCGGCCGCTGTGCAGCAGGTGCAGAGCCATAATCTGCCTCACCCAAGTGGGCAGAGGTGGAGGCCGGCCTGGTCCTGGGAACCTGAGGGTCCCAACCCAAGGGATCCTGCTCGGCAACGAGCCTTCATCCCGGCGTTCAATGCTCATCCGAGCATGTCCCAGGGCCAGAGGCCACCACCAGCGCAGATGAACCCGCCATTATACCCTGATGGGTCAAGGGTTCCGAACAAATTTGTTCGCGAATTGGCGGATCAGATGCATAGCCTCACTAATGTGCGCTGCAGTGACCAATCTATGTACCCGCACATGGCCTTCATGCCTTCACCGACATCACCAGAGGTGGCTGTCCAGCCCACTGCCCATTCAATATCGTCTGGCAGTAGGGGCGTGCCTGATTACATCAGGCAGACTTACCACGCTCAACAGGCATGTTTCAGGAGAAGGCAGGCCGTGCAAAGTGTACGAGATCATTCACGTGCAGCTGCACTTGAGGTTGTGAGAAATAGGGGCTCACCTTTGCGAGGAAACTCGCCCGCTGTGACTCCTACCACCTCCATGCCAAATGCCGGAGTGCCGGAGGTGCTGGATCCAACGGGGGCTCCCCCAGCAGCCTTCATGCCCTCCGAGACGGTATTGGAGAGACAGCGGCGGGTATATCCCAGAGCAGCAGATGTAGAGGTTTTCACTGGGATGGAAGATACCTGTGCGGTATGCCTCGAAGAATTTCAGCCCAGGGAAAGTGTTTACCGTTTGAGGTGTAATCACTTGTTCCATGAGGGATGCTGGAATTCAAATGTGGTGGGCCATGTCACAAATCAGCGCGAGGGAGATCCTCAGCAGCCACCATTGCTATCTGCCGAGCACCTGGCATCATAGCGTCATCGTTTCCGTGGACCGGCTCCTTCATTCAGACTCCTGAGCAAGCAGCGAGGGAGCTGCGGGAGTTGAGGAGCATGGTGGAGGAGATGACGGCTAGGATGCTAGATATGCAGACAGCTCAGCCCCAACAGCAGGGAAACCTGCCAGAGGAGGTAAGGCCGCCGATGGAGACGGGATATTTTGATCAGCTTATCCCGATGACGGCGCCTCAGCAGGGAAACCTGCCCAATACTCCTCAGATGTCTCCCCAGAGTGGAGGCGGGGCTGAGATGGCACTGGACCTTGACCAGTTGCGTGAGTTGCGTGTTCGACATTTCCAGAATCAGATGGATAATGCGCACACAACATTTATGCTGGATGCCGACAATCCTGAGACTGATAGTCCGTCGCTTGACATATCAGACTCCTCAGTGGCAACAGCAGCAACGGCAGCCAGGGCCGTCAACATCACAGCGACGAACGAGGAGTTCGAGGAGTGGCTGCAATACCGGGATCACATCACGAATGAGGGACTGCAGGACATTGCCCTTCACTCGTACCTGACGCTGACGAGGCGCACAACCCGCGAGCAGTATAAGAGCATACGTGATGAGCATGCCAACTGGCGGGAGGAG
Organism: Prorocentrum cordatum; assembly: GCA_963575745.1. Taxonomy (NCBI): domain Eukaryota; class Dinophyceae; order Prorocentrales; family Prorocentraceae; genus Prorocentrum; species Prorocentrum cordatum. Next base: position 166,679 of record CAUYUJ010016892.1, read on the forward strand.
CGTGGCAACCACGCCCAGCACGTGTCGTACTTCCAGTACATCGATCTGGCGCGCATGGCCGAAAGCAGGTCGCATGCCAGTGCCACGCGGGGTAACCCGCCAGGGAGTACGACTGGGCTGCGGGGAAACCCGCCTAACAGCACAGCCGACACTTCAGAAACGGTGCACATCAAGCAGCCGAGTAAGACGTTCTTGGATGATGGTGGAAATTCCATCCTCATCGATGTCGGCTCGAAGATCAATATCATGGGCGAGAACACGAGCCGCAAGTTCGTCCAGGCTGCCGAGGCACATGGCCGTACTTGTACGTTCGAGCCCCGCTCTCGTTTGAATATCAACGGAGTGGGAGAAGGGTCGGCCCCAGCGGATACCGTAGGCACATTCAGTATTGCCTGCGAGTACCAGGGGTCGGCCCAACTCGATTCATACAAGACGAACATTGTGTCAGGCTGTGGCAAGGACCTGCCAGCCATCCTAGGCCTCGATAGTATGCAGGACAAACGCACGATCATCGTGCTTGAACGAGGCCAGGAGAAGCTGATATTCCCTGGTAAGGGGCAGGTCAAAATGGAGCTCCCTGAGGGCTCCAAGATCATGCCGACGACGAAGTTGCCGTCAGGGCATCTATCGATCAGGTGTGATTGTTTTGGAGCTGCGGGGCAACCCGCCTCGAGCTCAAGCAGCACGTCATTCCAGACAGTGCTGACGGGCGAGCCGACCCCGGCACAGGAGCGCGAGCAACTGCAGGGAAACCTGCCTCAGGGGTTAATGGAGACGCTCGCCAAGGCCACTATGCGAGGCGACAGCATCGACGATCTGGAGACGTTCGATTGCCTTGTTGCCAGGACACTGGCCCAGCATGGTGGAAGTGTACCCATGGGCGCTGTACAGTCCCGCCGGAAGATAGTGATGGGATACACTAACCGTGAGGTGCAGACGGTCAGCGACGCTAGGTCCAAAGGCGTGCTGAAGCAGCTGATGGATAATCCATCCATGCTGACAGCATTTGCGGAGCAATCCGCCTCTGAGGCCACGGCGCGCTGCAGTGCTGAGCTCCAGCATCTGAGGGAAGCCCAGATGCTGGCAGACATTGCAGGCACATCTTCTTTATCTTGAAGATGGCAGGGCGACGTCGCCCCCTCGTCGTCTTGCCTGTTGGCCGAAAAGCCGGGGGGTAACAAGGACAGCGGGGCAACCTGCCTTAGTAAGAGGGCTTTTGTCATTGAAGATACGAGAGAGGCTTGCGCCGACCTCCGCACCCGAGGTTATATCTGTGATCGTATTTCCCACAATGAGCTTATGACAAGCGTGGGCACAGATTACCTGGGTGCGGTGATCAGTGGAGATTACACTCTCATATGGATTAGTACCCCGGGTGACTGGTATGTACGAACTCCAGGAAAGAGAGTGGCCCCACATTGGTCACGTATCCAGAACCTGTTGATAAAAGCCAAGAAACTCCGTATGAAAATCATAATATTTGGTCCCCCAGGATATGTTTGGAAGTTATCTCCAGTACGTGATACCCTGGAAGATCTTAAGTTGTCAGTAGTACGGATGCGTTTGTGTCATTTCGGTATTCGGTTCAATATGCAAGACAGTACACCGAGTGGTACTTATATGCAGGTAGCGTCATCAATACCGATTAGCTCGAAGCTGTGGGCATGTACATGCAAACAGGCAATACCACAACATGTGTTGGATTGGTACGGCCATGCAGTACGGCATGCTGAATGGCGAGCTCAGACACGCACTACACTCATCCGTCATCTGAGTGACAACATCCTGGGGAGCACCACCACGCACGGAAACGTGCCTGTATATTTAAACACTTATACACGTACGGACCACAACATCCGTCACTACGTGACGACCAACAAGGGAGGACCGAAATGGTCTGAAGTTATCCGACGTGTAACAATTAACCTGGATACCAATGCGGTTATTCAGGATATCTCAGTTACCGATCAACCAACAGGGTATGATTGGCATGCACCACTACCTGCAGGGGTTGCCAACATCAGCACTCGGTTGTATTGGCAACCCGAGGAACTGGTCTTGCTCGGAAACGAGCCTACTCAATCACCACAGAAACCTCGACGCGTCATCATAGATGACTGTTCTCTCCCCCTCCCAACTCTGGCGATTGACGCATGTACCCACTCAACCACGACAATGGGCACACGGACCGGCGAACAAGATGAGCAAGTTCTACCCGCAGAATCGCGTATCAAGCAGAAGGAAAGGCTCAAAGCCGAAAAGGAAGCAGGCATCAAGCCTCGCCGCATTAAAAAGCACGTTGAAGACGGAAACGATGATTGCGGCGACGATCTATCAGGACTCGGACAGGATCTTATGGCAACCTGGAGTACTGACGTCCCTATTGAGCTGATAAGCTCCGATGAGGACGATGACCTGTTCCTTACCCTCCCCACATCTATGCCCGACACACACGCTAACATATACAGCATAGTTACTACACTATGCTATGGTCATAACAACTGCGTGGATATGTTGGAGCTTTGTGGCGGTGAGGGTGGTATCTCAGAGCTTGCCTTCTCAAGGGGGCTCTCCTCAGGAGGCAACCTAGACAAGACTACATATGTCGATCTGGGAGACCCCTCGGTGCAGCGGGTTATAGATCATTACTTCGCTATATGCTACGTACGAGTTGCCATGCTACAACCCAGTTGCCGCACCACAGGACCACCATCCTACTACAACTACAAAGTCAACTACAACACTTGGGAACAGCACCACAGAGAAGATTTACCACACATAACTTATTGCGGTAAAATTGCTGTAACCCAAGATGACGCTCGGAGGTGGTTTATACGCGAACAACCTACAGGAACCTGGGTGGATGATATTTCCCCATGGAAGAAACTTGCCAACCGACCACACATTACAACCGTACGCATTGACCAATGTGCTACGGGACTCAAAGATACAACTGGTGACTATATTAAGAAGCCGACAAATATCACCAGCAACGACGAGACAATTCTTAAACCCTTTTGAGCGACTCAAGTGCAACGGTCAGCATGTGCACGCACAACCGTGCAATAAAGAGCTTTCACTGGCACAAAAATACACTCGACGACTGCAGTCTGCCTTCGTGGAAGCCGTCTATCTGGCGAAAGCCATTGACACTACGCGCGGAAACGCGCCTATAAGTACCGCACATGCTTACCCTGCAGACCTTCCCGATCAAGCTGAACCAGGCGAAGGTATGAGACGCATCGGTGATCGTATCATCCCAAAGGTGGCCACTTGCCCGGCATGCATCGACAACGTCCGAAAGGACAGTCCTAGCCATAACAGAGACCCTACACAGTGTAAATATCACGATTCCATCTCTGTATACTGGCCATGTCCGGCATGCCAGAGGGATCTTACGAGAAGCAAGGGTGTTAAGAACCACCTCGATACCGAACCTGGTAAATGTCGTTTTGCTGAACCATTTAAACTTCCAGACGATCACGACCCCGAAGGCAAAACCGTGCCAGCTTGGTGGAAACCCTTACCTAAACCGGGTGAGGGCCAAGCTTCAGCTTCAGGTGGCCGCCAAGGCGCACACGCCAGGCCACCACGACCACGATCCTTCGGTAACGTCGATCCGACATCTGGTGCCAGCAGCTACGACATGCTACGAGACGCCCCCGAGCGTGGAAACACGCCTTCTGCGTCCTCTAGCGAAACGCCACAGGTAGCGGCCCGTCGTGGCCGCCTACAAGGCGTACCACCACCTCCAGATGCAGTCAATACAGGGGACCAACTACGGAGAGCTACAAGGAACCCTCTTGCCTCTACCGGCTCTGGGGCTCCTCGACTACCCGACTGGACTAGATTCGACATCCAACACAGTCTACAGAGTCTCCGTAGTCACGAACCTCACGTCGTGAAAAAGGAACTCCGAAAACTACATCTGCGATGGCATCATGCGAAGGAACCAAAGATGAGGCTAATCCTCGACAAAGTGGGGCTTGATAACGTTCGACTGAACATGATCAAGGAAGTTTGCGATACCGGTCGGGAATGCAGAGCATGGGAACGTCCAGGAAACTCAACACTACCCTCGGTGAGCCTTCCTGGTAACTGGCTTGACGAAGGTGAAATGGACCTCATGTTCTACAAAAAGCGGACCATATTTCATATTATGGATCGCTGTATTCGCCTGGCAGCGGGCCTAGAAATTTCCGACAGAGAACGTGGCACTATCATTGACGCCTACCACTACTGCTGGATTGCCTATCACGGACCCTTCAAAGTCTTATACTCAGACGGAGAAGGCGCCCTGAATAACGATGCCGCTAAAACTATGATGGCCAACAAGGGCACGGAACTTCGTATCCGAGCACCTGGCCAACACGCGACTTCAATTGAGTCACGGAACGGCATCCTCAGAGGCGTCCTCCACATGATTGAGGAAGAACTGAATAGACACAACATCCCTGTTGTATTCACTAGAGTATTGGCGGAAGGCATCTTCGTTACTAATGCTTTTACGTTTTATAACGGAGTATCGCCATACCAAGCACGCACAGGACGTCAGCCCTCCTTCCTTCCCGATCTCGATACCCTTGACTTTCCCAAGGGACCCGAGACTTCAGGACACGAACGAGAACGTCGTGTACGGGAAGTCAGCCTAGAAGCTATAACTCAGGCCACTGCTGTGGCCAAGACAAATCGGGCTCTTAGGGCTAAAACGACTCCTGATGGTGCTCGCCTTTATTCTGCAGGGGATTTGGTCGATTACCACCGACCCACTGCCACCAAGGACGACCATGGAGGCTGGAATGGCCCCTTCCCGGTGATCCGTAATGTGCCTGAAAGAGGACATATTGTTGTCAAGGCAGGATCTCGTGAGGTAATTGTGATGTATCCTGATGCTCGTCACACACTATACATTGAATGTCTCCTCACACGGGAACTTGGCATGGATAATATGGCCATGCAAACCGTCCTTACATATGTGGCACACCTCGGCGCAGGGAAACCTGCCAAAGTTTTCGGCTATATCCCCGATTACAAGGGAAACCTCAATCTTTCAGACGACAGCAAGTTTCACCCGCGCGTACATCTAGCACTGCAGTATCTCGTACGAAACTACTTTCGAGTAGAACATGTAGTGGCAGTTAGATTGGCCAAACGTGTGTCAATCCTACCTGCAGTAAAGTACGCCACCGGGTCTACGCTGATCCACTATGACAACGATATCAGCCCGGCTTTCCACTACTACGAGTGTGTGGGCACCGGCCTAAACATTTTTCAGATCACTGGTAGCACTCATTCCAGACTCATTCAATGCTTGACTTCACGTGTCCCTTCCTTAGGATTTCACGACGACCTGGCTAAATATCAGCACTCAAGCAACACGTCTGGAGAACACGATTCGCTTGGAAACAGGCCTCCTCCAGACGCCCCGGGTGCCTCATCGCCGAGCGAAGGCCGTCTGTCGACAATCTATGAGGAAAATGAGGAACATAATATCGAAGCTATGATGCTGGAAGAGTGGTACGACGAACTACGTATGGACCTTCATCCTACGACGACTACCGACGATTATCTTTACTGCGTCCCAACAACCATGCTGCCTGACCAATGTGTTTTGGTTTCAGCATCTGTGGACGAAGAAGATACCATATCATCGGACACGCTCGGAGACGAGCCTGAACCACGAGAGTCCTGTATAGTCTCTCTCTGCTCAACCACACCTGACGAGAGCTACTCTCTTGATAGTGATGAATATGGTCCTTACGTTGAGCTATGTTTTACATCAGAAATGTCAAAAATAGTGTTAGATCAGACTCAACTTGCACAGCTCGACACCGATATGGTCGCAACGATGAGAGTATATGTATCCTCTGCTGCTAAACGTGCTGTGGTCGTTAAAGAAGATGATCTACTGACCAAAGCCGACATAGCAGCACACCCAAAGGAGGTTAGTGAAGCTTTGTATACTGAGCTCAAAATCTGGATTGACAACCGATGCTTTGAGATGTATGATCTATCCAAAGCTTCCAACATCATGACATCCAGGTATGTATACAAGTGGAAGTTTGTAAAGGTGGGTACCGAGAACGTTAAAACCATTCGTCTCAGACTTGTCCTTCGCGGATTTATGGATACTGAGGCTTTCGATGTGGAAACATTCTCGGGAACCGCCCGAAGGCAGTCCCAAAGACTCCTGGCAAGTGAGGCGGCATGCCATCCAGAGTGGATCTTAGCATCCATGGATATCGACAAGGCGTTCCTCAAGGGTTTGACCTATGAGGAACTTGCCCATGCCACAGGCGAGGAAACTCGCATGGTCTGCTTCACTCTTCCACCGGGAAGTGCCCAGGTACTTCGTGCACTACCCGGCTTCTCATCCTATGACGAAAGCCGACACTGCCTCAGATGCCTCAAACCAGGAACGAGTACAAAGGATGCTCCAAGAGCGTTCTCTCTCAAACTTCGTACGACCACACGAGCTATGGGTCTTACACCGACCAGTTATGACCCTGAATTTGAATTCAGCCAAGATCTACTAACGGCAAAACATGTCGATGATATTAACGTGACTGGCCTAGAGAAAAATATAGACGACTACGTCCAGCGTGTCGAAAAGGTGTCTGGCAAATGCAAGCTAAACAAACACACATATACGAACTGCGCCGTTCGCTACACTAAGAATGATCAAGGGGATGTGATTATGGATCAGGACGAGTATATCAAACAACTACGTCCTATCACACACCCAGAACTTACAGGAGCGGCGGCCGATGCCAAAGCCACGAAACTCATTACCGACATGTTCGTCAGCTTGCGAGGAGCCCTCGCCTATGCCCTTCTTACTCAAATCTGGCTCATGGTATACGCGGTCTCTCTCCAGAAAATCCAAGAGCCCACCAATCTGCAAGTCAGACGCCTGAATGCTGTGACGCGAAAGCTGATCAGCAGCCCGAAACGCATCACCTTCCCTCGGATGAAGCCGACGAATGAAGTTGACATCCACAGCGATTCGGGGTATCGGAAGCTTACCGGGGAGGAGGATGATGAGACCAAGGGCTACGGCATACGCGGGGCGAATGTACTACGGCGAGGAAACTCGCCTCAAGGCAAGTCCGTCGTTCACCTCTGTGACGGACTATGCAAATCACACCGACTGCAGGTGAGGTCCAGCTATGCTGCGGAGGCACTCGCAGCGGCGCATAACCTCGATGAGTGTTACCCTACGCTCATCACTCTCCACGAGCTCAAGGCAGGAGCTCTGACTCCACGACAACTACGAGATATGCGTGAAGTTGGAGGCCTAGCCATCAAAGTATCTCTTACCATAGACGCTGAATCCGTTTATAAATCATTATCAAGCAAGGATCTTAAGATACCGACAGAACGGACTCTGCTTGGACACATCAGTTGGATACGTGAGCTTATGGATATAGGTATAGCACATAACGTGCAGTGGTGTGATACTAGGGATATGACCGCAGACGGGCATACAAAGGGAAGCATCGATCGGGAGCTGCTTCTGGAAGTGATGTCAGGCACCCAGTCATTCAAGCATGACGTTAAGCAGTTTGTTCCCTTTCGGGGTCCCGAGGACAGAGACAAACCCAAGTCTAATCAATTTTAGTCTGTCCTTGTTGCCCCCGCGGTCCAATTTGCCAGCATGGGCGCCTACTATAGAGGCGCCCTTCTAGTTGCTCGGAAACGAGCCTCACATCTCACGCCTGGCAGCGAGCCGGCTTTGTATGACTCAGGCTCTTTGCCTTAATACATATTTGCTCGGTGAGGTATGGCCTGTTTGGCTTACCTCTAACTGAGCCGATAGCCCTTCATCGTTCGAAGGGGCTATCTTGTATTTGCGTGAAATGCCTTGCGAGGAAACTCGCCTTACAGTCTGGTGTTAGGCCAGACTGTACGCACTGTTTTCTTTCTTGCAAACAGTCGTGCGCGCGGCCTTTGAAAAGCCTAACGGCTGCGCGGCTATGCTCTCCGTCTCCTCCCCTCCCGACTTTAAGGGTAGCTCTTTGGGAGATGTTATAGTATCGGGAGCATAGCTCGCGCGCCGTTGCCTTTGGCTCAAGGCACGCGCGCCCTATTTGCCCGGACACCGCGAGTGTTCGCTATGTGCTGGAAAGACCGATACATCGATCTTATCCTATCTTATCCGTCCATTCATCTTACTGAACCACGTCAGTACGATACCGGACGCTATTTGCCATCCGCTTCCCATGGAATCGGATGCTATTTGAGTTACCAGGCTCACTTTCGACTGAGATGGTTCCACGGACCTGGCGTAGATTGATCAGGGACCGCAGCTGCGATGGGGGCGACGCAGCAGCAGGTGGAGCAGCTGCTGAGGCAGAGCGAAGAGCTGAACCGCCGCCTCCTGGAGACGGAGCGCCTGAGCCAGCAGGCGCCACTGCAGATGCCGGCGGCGACAGCAGAAGCTCCAGCGAGCGGTGTCGACACCAGGCTTGTCAAGCAACCAGGGATGTTCGACGGAGCTCGCGCGGAGTGGTCACGCGTTCAGAGCCTACGCGGCGGCGATGAGCATAGCCATCGCGAAGCTGATCACGGGAGCGGAGGCGAAGGGCCCAGAGCTGATGGAGCCCCCAGACGAAGATCTCGACGCGGAGCAGGCCCAGGCAAACGGGCAGCTCAACTACGTGCTGGTGGTGCTCGTGAAGGGAGCAGTACTGAGAAGGGCCAAGAGTGCTCCAGTCGGACACGGCTCGGAGGTTGGCGGATGTTGGTGTATGAGTACGAGCCAAAGCGGAGGAGACGGTTCCAGGCGATGTTGTCGTCCGCGCTGCGCGCGAAGCTCCCCGACCCTCGTCAGCGAGAGCTTTGACAACTTTGAGAGGATGGTCAAGTAGCATGCGGACCAGTCGGGCAGGGAGATCCCAGATGAGATCTTAGCAGCGACGGTCCTCAGTGGCATTGAGAAAGAGACGGTCGGCCAGCACCTAGCTCTGAACGGTTCGACGCTGGACACGTACCCCAAGATAATGGACTCTGTCAGGACATGCATCAGCGCGAGCAGGACGTGGCAGACGACGGAAGCTGGTGACCCGATGGGGATGGGCGCTATGTTCAGCAAAGGCGGTGGAGGAAGAGGGAAGGACAAATATTCGAAAGGCAAGGGTAAGGACATAAACGGCAAAGGCAAAGCGGCTGACGAGAGCGACAAGAAGTGCTTCTACTGCGGAGGCAAGGGCCACATCGCGCGCAATTGCCGCAAGCGGATTGTCGACGAGAAGGCCGCAGGCAAGGGGGCAGGAGGCGACGGCAGTGAATGATCCAAGGGGTCGATGGGGGGAGAGGCGCGCGAGGATCGTGGCCTTCGAGCAGCAGCAGCCGCAGGGCAGGCAGCCCTCTGCGCCCGCCCAGCAGCCAGTGCCCGCTGCCAGTCTGCAGCCGCAGCAGATGGCGGCGGCGCGCGCTCATCTGGCCGCTCAGCAGGCGGCAGCAGCGGCAGCGCGGCAGAGGTCACAGCAGCAGCAGCAGTCCGCGACGCTGATCACAGCCAACGTGGACGCGTGGCCCGACACGGATGACGAGCGCGGCTTGCACATGCTCCTCGAGGCGACCAGCAACGAAGGCAAGGGGTGCCAGGATAACGACATCGACTGCAGGTTAGGCCTCAACGAATTTGACGTGATGGCCACCTCGGGGATCGAGGACATCCCCGATGGCGACTTGCCCGTGGCGATGATCAACAGGAGCCAGCCCGACCCGGCCACCCGCGTCTACCAGGCTTTGGCGGAGATCTCAGACGAGAACGACGTGGGCAGGGTTCTGATCGACAGGGGTTCGGGGGTCACAGCTTGCCCGAGCAGCTTCGCGCGGGACATCGAGGTAGACGCGTCGAGAGGTGGAGGACCGAGGTGCGAGGCGGCAACTGGGACCTCGGTTGAGCTGCGAGGCAGACGTTGCGTGCCGATGCTCATCGAGGGCCAGCCGTGCGGCTTCGACTTCCATGTCGGGAACGTTCACAAGCCGATCGTGAGCGCACAGGCCTTCCTGGATGCGGGCTCCGGGGTCCGCCTCGACTCGAGCAGGACTACAGCTACGTGTTGGGCCCGATAGGGCTGGTCATCCCCATACGCAGGTGCAACCGCACGTTCTGGCTGAAGGTGAAGAGGTCTGACACGACGAGTGACACGTAGGTCATCTCGGCCGCGCAGCCTGCGCTGGGGGGGCAGGCCCCTGCCAGCAGTGGCCAGAGACCAAGGGCAGCTGGCTCCAGGGGCGAGCTCATCCCCAGCAGGACCAGGAGTTGGTTCGGCAGCGGCAGCCGCGAGCTCGTCCTCGGCAGGTCCAAGATCGGGTTCGGAGGCGGCAGCAGCAGCAGCAGCGCAGCCGCAGGACGAGGAGGCGCCGCTGCCAGCAGCGCGGAGGTCACGGGCCGAGATGGACGCCGACGACCTCGTAGAGGCCACGAAGGGGTCCCAGGCGATCTCGGAGGAGGCGCAGCGGGCCCGCGCGCGCGGGATCCCGGCCATGCCACACGTGGCTGAGCGTTTCACGCATCGGCTGACCCACATGCCGCACAGGAACTGGTGGGTGGACTGCGCGGCGGGCAGAGGGCGAGAGGCCCCGCGCCCTAGTTGGGTAGTTCGAGAGGTCCTGCTCCCGCGCGCGTGGATTGACCACTGCCCCTCGTCCGTCCACTAGGCGCGAGGTGGCCAACCAAGTGGCGATCGAGGCACTGCCCGTCGCCGAGAAGGGCCCAGCGGAGTTCCAAGTAAAGACGGTGACCAAGGCCATCGAGTCTTTGGGGTTCAAGCGAGCGGTGGGCGTCACCGACGGCGAGCGCTGCTCGCGGCGATCAAGCTGAAGCGACGGCGTATTCCTCAGCGCCTCGGTACGACTCGCAATCGAAGGGCCCCATTGAGAACGCCGTCGGCAGGGTAGAGGGCTTGCTGCGCGCGATGATCAGCGCCGTCGAGCGGAAGTGCAAGCTCACGCTGGACGCTCGCGCGCCTCGGGGGGTCCGGGCGGGCTGGCCCCTGGCGGGGGGGCCCGCAGCAGGCCCTGCAGGGGGGGCGATCGCAAGACGCACTAGCACCAGGAGAAGTTCAGGGGCCCAGCGGGAGAAGTGGCTGGGAGAGGTCGCAGCCACAGGAGAGCGCATCATCGGCGCCGAGCGGCAGGCCGCTAGCGAGGTCAGTGGCCAGGCGTCCAGAGGACAAGCGCCAGTCAGGAAGGCTACTGGCCCAGGTCGCCCGCGCGCCGCGGAGCGCCGCGGCCGCCCTCGCACCGAAGGGGGCGGCCCCGAGGAGCACCTACCTCGCGAAGTCGGTGCTGGACAGGTTCGGCAGGGCCACTGGCCGCAAGGCCTGCGAGGGCGGAGGAGGCCCGCGCACCCGCGAGTGTCGGAATAGGCTCGAGGAGGCGCTCGCCGAGGAGCTGGCAGGTGCGCGGGCCGCCGAGGAGGCAGCGCCAGCGCCAGCCCGGGAGGCTAGCGCGGGCCCCGCGGCTGCTGCGGCCGCCCCTCCTGGGCATGCGCCCCTGGCAGAGCCATCGCAGGCAGCGCTGGCTGACGGCCGGGAGCTGCGCGACGTCGGCAGGCCGATGGCGGTCGATGGCAAGCGGGGACCGCGCGGCGTGGAGGCCGGGGCCGACCAGGACGTCAAGAAGTCTCGCGTCGCCGACAGGCCGATGCAGATTGACGGCGGCCGAGGTCGAGTTCGAGGACAGAGCAGCGGCACGCAGGGCGACGCGGAGTCCGAGGAGCTTCGCGCCGTCGGAGGCTTGGGCTTGAACTTGGCGCAGAGCGCGTTCGTGCCCATGGTCGCTGAGGTCGGCGAGGTCAACGTGGATGCACCAGTGTACGCAGCTAGGCCAGGCATCTTGCTGGACCCCGCCCTCGCGGAGGCAGGGCGCCCGCGAGAGAGGGGGCCCATGCGTGAGTTCGGGGTGCACGCGCGCGCGCTGTGGAGCGAGGCTCGCGGCAAGCGCGTCGGTGCCCAGTGGCTGCTCGACGAGCGCTACGACTGCAACGGCGCGATGTTCGCGCGCGCCCGCCTCGTGGCCATGCAGGTGGCGCGGGAGGCTAGGAGCGACTGCTTCGCAGGGGCGCCCAGCCTGCCTGCGCGAGGCTGGCCATCAGCTTCGCGGCCGCGCTGGTCGGAGGAGCTCGGAAGGGGGGCTGGTCGCGCTGGACGACGCGTCGGTCGCCTTCTACCACGCGCTGCTCGATGGGGACATCTGGGAGGGCCCGCCCAAGTCAGAGAGAGGATCCTCAGCGCGCGCGGCAGCTGCGGAAGGCGCTCCACGGCGCGAGAAGAGCAGGCAGATTTGAAGTTCCAGGAGCACGTCGTCGCCGCGCTCGCGAGGTCCGGCTTCAAGAGGACCACAGTGGCAGCGCAGATGTTCTACCGCGCGCGTCGGGCGATCCTGGTCGCAGTTCACGGCGACGACTTCTGCGCCATGGGCGAGCGGGAGGAGCTGGACTGGCTCGGCGCAGTTCTGGAGCAGCACTTCGCGCAGTTCTGGAGCAGCACTTCGCGATCAAGCGCGGGCCTCGAGTCGGCCCGCCAGCTGTCGGAGGGACCGACCGCGGCCTCTTCATCAAGCGCGCGATCAGCTGGGCCGACGACGGCTTCCACTGGTCGCCGACACGGCGCGCATCGAGAAGGTCATCGCGTGCAGCGACAGGGCCGAGAGGCGCGCTCACAGCCAACTCCTCAGCCCAGGGAACAAGCGCATAGGCAGGAGTCGTAAGGGCGCGGCGGACCTACTTGGCGCGGCTGCGGATCGCCCAGACATCCAGTGCGCGACAAGAGTGCTGATGAGGGCGCTGGAGGAGCCGTTGGTGCTGCAGAGGCGCCAGCTGGAACGCCTGGGGAGCTACCTCAAGACGTGCAAGGAGTTGCAGCGGGACTTCGTGCACCAGGAGACCCCGCGGGAGCTGCGCGCCGAGGTCGGCCCCGACTGGGCGCAGCGCCCGAGGGCCAGGAGGTCCACTGGAGGTGGGCTCTTGTTCTGGGGCAAGCACCTGTTGGACAGCTACTGCGGGCAGCACCAGAAAGTCGCCCTCTCGTCGGGCGAGGCTGATCTGCACGAGTTGGCGAACGGGGCTGCGCGCGGGCTGCTCCTCAAGCATGTGCTAGGGAGGAGACGGGCGTGCTGCACTTCGTGGCGAAGGTCGATTGTGTCTCGGCGGCGGCGCTGGGGATCACCCATCGCCTCGGCGCTGGGGAGCGAGACAGCTGGAGGCCAAGCAGCTTTGGATCCGGGAGCAGACAAGGCCGGGGAGGGTTCAACCGATCAAGGGCAAGACGGCGGTGAACAGGGGGGGCTTGCTCACCAAGTTCCTTGACCCCGAGATCATTGGGCGCTGGTCAGCGCCCTACCGCTGAGCGTGCTTTCGGCAAGGCGCGGCGCGAGCGCGCTGGCGGTAGCAGCCGCGCTGATGTTCCTGCCCGAGGCGGCAGAGGCGTTGGACGTGAAGAAGGCTGAGAACATGGGGGTCGACCCTATGCCGGCGGCATTCTTGCTCGTCGCCCTCAGCTGACTCAGTTCGAATCATCGGGGCAAGAGGGTAGCTGAGAAGAAGGACCAGAGTTCCCAGACGGACGAGGTAGCCCAGGACATTGCAGCGCCAGGCTCGGTCAGCATCGGGTCGGCAACCAGCACTACGAGGCGCAGGGGGCGTGTCTTCGCGGCGCTGAGGTTCGGGGAGAAGTTCCATTCCTCTCGCGTGCGCGGCGGTCTGTCGACCGCCAGGGAGGTGAAGGAGCTCGAGAGCTGCAAGATCTGCGGCTGGGTGAGTGAGTCCTCAGGCCGACTATGCATGTTGCCAGCTCGGGGCAGCCAGGCACCAGAGCCGATGGAGTCCCGACCCGAGGGGGTCGATGGTTTTTCCTTCGAGGCTCGACCGAGGCCAGCTCGAGCGGGTTCCCACAGAGGGTCGGGAGCACGGGTGTGGACCAGAGCCCTGGAGATGGTCTGATCGAGGTTGTGCGCGCAGCAGAGAGAGCCCCTTCGGCGGAATTGGCCAAGGGGCTGTCGGTGGGGGCCCGCTGAGGTCCGAAGGGGCCGTAGCGAGGAGGCGTACGAGTCTCCAGCCCACGATGCCAAAGAAAGATTGGGATGTATACAGCGCAAACTACGTGTTGCATCCGACGCTCTATCGGCTCAAGCGCGCCTTGCCAGCCCAGGGAACAGGCGGGGCTTTGGGGCCCAGGGTTGGGCTCTTTGGGCTCCTGGGAGACCCTAGAGGCCGAAGTGGGGTCCACGCACACCCGCCCTCCATCCGTGAAGCCCTCGCAACACTTTATGGCGAACGTGCGCGGCGCGAAGCGAGAGCCACATTCTGAAGACCACCCGCCCTCCATCTGTGAAGCTGTTTCAAATGCAAGCTGCAGGGTCAGAAATGGTGCTTGGCATCGCTCGGACGTGTGCATTTTTCTCGGCGAGAACCATCGAGGACCATCCTGGACCATCGAGCAAACAAAAACACGCACGAAACCGAAAGACGCACGGGAAATGGACGCCCGAGCGACGGCAAGGGTGAGGAAGTCTCAGGCGAAAGCCAGGCCCGCCCTTTCGACCGGCCTCGGGGCACGACAGGGAGGAGTTAGTTGTAAGGAACTGAGGAGGAGGAGGAGGAGGAGGAGGAGGAGGAGGAGGAGGAGGAGGAGGAGGAGGAGGACGAGGAGGAGGAGGAGGAGGAGGAGGAGGAGGAGAGGAGGAGGAGGGGGAGGGGGAGGAGGGGGGAGGGGAGGAGGAGGGGGAAGAGGAGGAGGAGGAGGAGGAGGAGGGATCGAAAAGATGGAAGGATTGAAGCGAGGAGGGAGAGACGGAGGATGCAACGCCAATCGGGCGCCCGCCGAGAAGCCAACGGGTTTGGGCCCACAGCCCTCAGGGCGGGGCGGGGGGAGCCAGAGAAATGGGGGAACCGCGCACGCCGAAGGGGAATTTCGTGGCGCGATGTGAGGAGGACGGGGAGGCGGCCCAGGACGTGGGGCAAGATGGGAGAGGAGGGGTGGATGGGTGGAGGACAATCTGTGGAGGCAGGGAAGGGTGGGAATATCGGACGAGATAGTAGCAGGAGGGATGGATGCGGGAGTAGTCAAGAGGCGAAGGAGGTCGAGGGAGGAGGAAGAGCACGAGGAACAGGAGGAGCAGGAGGAGCAGGAGGAGGAGGAGGAGGAAGAGGAGGAGGAGGAGCCACGAGGAGCCACGAGGAGGGCGGAGGGGGTGAGGAGAACAGAGAAGGGAGGCGAGGGGGAGTCGCCTCCAGGCCTCGAGGCCGCCCGCCCCGCTGGGCAGTCGGCGGCACGGCTGCCCCGTGCGGCAGCACCCTTATGGCAGCACCGCGCCCAGCCTGGACGCCAGTGCCGCTCACGCTGGGCGCGCACGGGCCCGGGTCGCGGTCCTGTGTGTTCGTGTGCGGTCGCGGGCGTTCGCTCCAGCTGTCCCTGGTGTGTGGCGAGGGCGACGCGGGAGGCTGCGCGGATGGAGGAACAAAACATTCCAAAAGTGCACCCCGTTCCAGAGCCCCCGAGGGCCTGACGAATCCTGTCCCATCGGCTTACGGGGACCTGGCCAATCAGGCGAATCGAGGCAGGTCTGCGCAAGCCGACGCACCTCCACATGGGCCGAGGGAAATCCAAAGAAGATGTCCGGGTGAGCCTCTGGAGTCTTTGGACGCCCGAAATGGGTACGGAAAGAATGGGTACAAATGCCCAACAACAAATGTTGTCCCAAACCAACAGCGGCCGCTGTTGAGCAGGCGGCCTTCTGTCTCGAATGGACACAGGCCGCGGCGGCGTGGACAGCGAGTCCTGTTCAAAATGAACAGGATCCGCTGTTGGGCATTGTACCCATTCTTTCCGTGTCCATTTCGCTCGTGCAGAGGAGTTTGTCGCGGAGGCTCCAGCGCGAGCCGAGGTGCAGCAGAGGTCGTCAGGCCCCCGACGGCAGAGATGTGGGTGCTCGGCCTCTGTGAGGGCGCTGCTTCGCGCCGCCAGCCTCGGCGCTCGCGGTGTGTGCGGCGGCGCGCGCACCCCGTGTCGCTCTCAAGTAGTGGCGAGGCGTCTTGGCTTGCCTGTAGGCCCATGGAAGACTTGGCATCGCTCGGACGTGTGTATTTTTCCTTCGGCGAGGACCATCGAGGAACATCCTTGATCATTTGGCGAAGAACCACGCACGAAACCGAAAAAAGCACATGGAATGGACGTCCGAGCGATTGCCACAAGAAAGTTCGAATAACCTTTTGTGGTCTGCACGAGATGTTCTTAGAGCATCTCTGGCTGGGCCTGTCCTGTTTGAACACATCGGTTTTATGCTACAAGAACGTTGTTCTCGTTCTTCGAACATGTTTGGGTCCCCAGAAAATTTGGTGGTAGGCCTATAAGAATGCCGGGACGGTCGGTCCCTGCTCAAGTGTGTGCGGCGGTGGCGCGCGCACCCTGCGTCACTCATTCCAACAGGGCCAGCGCATAATTTCATACACAGACAGCCAGCATCAGTAAGACAACTCGCTCCGACAGGAGCGGCCGACTGGTCTCTACCTCCTCTGGCCGAGCACCCTTTCCGCGCCTCCCAGCTGGAGGGCCGCCCCCGACGCCCGCGATCCCGATACGTAGCACTGACGCGCCGTCGCCGCCCTCCAGATTCTCACTCACGGTCCCCGCGCAACACAGCACCCGACCCGACTCTGCGCTGGCCTCCCGCTCTGCCCCGCGCGCCTTCAGGCCGCCGGCCTCCCATCCGACAGCGGTGGCTCAAGGTCTCCCGCATCACGCTGGCAGTGACAGCACACATGCCCGCCAGGTCGTGGACGACTCGGCGTCCGGCCTCCGCGTCACCATCCGCACTGTCACAGGCACCTGGGCACCCGTATAACCTCATGGGTGCCGTTCGGAGCGTCCACGCCCGTCTTGCGCGACCCGCAGCTACTGTTGCACCCGTTCCCGATGGGGCCTCTGTCCACCCAGCTGCATCCTGATCGCCAACGCCTTTGCCATCCGAAGCAATTTCCAGTCCCGTGTGTCGAAGGGTCACACCCACTGATGCACGGACGCATCCGATCCTCATCATGCACTCGTGCGTAGACCCACTCACACGCAGTCCCCCGTATACTCACATGCACTGATGCTCAGACGCACTCATACTCAGACCCATTCGTAGTCAGACTCAGCCATGTCACTCATACTCAGACTGACTCATTGTCAGACTCACTTATACTCAGACCCACTTGTTGCCAGGTCCACTCATATCCATACCCACTCGTAGTAAGACTCAGTTGTGCGCTCAGACCCACCCACACTCGGACCGACTCATTCTCATACCCACTCATACCTAGCCGCTCATACTCAGACTCACTCATATTCAGACCCACTAGCATTCTGCCAGTTGCACTCAGCCTCGCTCACACTCACACTCGCCCGTGCAGACGCACATGATGGAACATGCCAGAAACTACGTGCAGATACGTATGGGGATCTTCGCGTCAAATATATTTGGTTGACGGTCCCGCTGCCCGAAACCGGTCTTCGGATTTCGACAACGGGAAAAGATTGGCCGCCTATATCATCGTTACGGGACGGCGCAGGCATGGAAAGGAGGATGGCGCGAGCCTCCCCAATCAGCCCCAGGACCACTCCTTGGGTGCGCCCTGGCCGGAGTTCCAAGGCAGAGCCAGCCGTGGCCACGAGGGCGCCCCCAGACGCCCAAAGGGTGCTGAAGCTTCGGGCGGGTGGGGTATGGGGGGTGACCTACACGCGGGGTGAAGACAGGGGCCCCCAATGGGGCACTTTAGGGCCCCTTTGGGATCCAGCAGGGGCGCCCTGAAGTGCCCCTTTGGGGCTCTTTTTCTTCACCCACCATGTCGCCCACCCCCCCGTACAGTCGGCCCGGATTGGTAGGTCGACCCTGCCAGCTCAAGGGCACCCTTGTGTCCTGTGCCTCGCGACACGTGCCTCCTTACACCCCTATGGCGATGCGGCCCCCGGAAGGGTCTTGTGTCCTCTCGCGTGTCCTGTCCAATCAATAGGGGGGGCCACATGCGAACCCTACCCCTACCCCCCACGATTTCTGAGGGGGAGGGAGGGGTTCAACTTCACCAGGGCCCCGCCAGCGGATCTGGACTGCGGGGCGCCCCAGGGGTGTCGCCCTTCTTCGACGAGTACCCCTGCCTGATCTTCAGAAAGGCGCGCCGCCCCCTGGCCCATCACTCCTCCCCCCCCTCCTGCCGCCTCCTCCCTCCCTCCCTCCCTCCCTCTCGTCCTCCTCCCTCCTCCTCCCTCCTCCTCCCTCCTGTCGCTTCCTCTCCTTCTTCCTCGCCGTCTTCTCGTGTGCTGCCCGCGGTGCCCTGTCCACGGGCAGTGCGGCTCAGCCTGCTGACTGCCCTGACTGGCCGCGCGAGCCCATCTGGGCTCTGCCTGCGGCGGGGACGGCCTAGCACGGGCTGCGCCCCTGCTCCCAGGCCATCGGGCTGGCTCGCCCGGGGGCCCCCGCCCTCCCGCGGGCGCGCGGGGCGTCCGCGGCCGGGGCGACCGCGCCCAGCTCGCGCCTACCTGGCCGCGCGCCTTGCTTGGCGCACCCCAGGCACCCTGTCCTTGGGAGGAGGAGGAGGAGGAGGAGGAGGAGGAGGAGGAGGAGGACGAGGAGGAGGACGAGGAGGAGGACGAGGAGAAGGAGGGAGGAGGGAGGAGGGAGGAGGGAGGGGAGGAGGAGGTAGGAGGGGAGGAGGAGGGAGGAGGAGGGAGGAGGAGGAGGAGGAGGAGGAGGAGGAACAGGGGAAGGAGGAGGAGGAGGAGGAGGAGGAGGAGGAGGAGGAGGAGGAGGTTTGCCGGTGCAGGCGTTCCAGCAAGGGCCTTACCCTCGCGGATCGAAAGGGTTGCCATCTTTTCCTCCGCGGAAGGGCGGCGGAAGGTCGGCGGAAGTGAAACGAGGTCGCGTCCGCCGGCGGAAGCCGGCGAAAGCCGGCGGAAGCCGGCAGAAGCCGGTGGAAGGCTGGCGGAAGGCGGCGGAAGTAAAAGATGCGCCCCCCAGTGATTAAAAAGTGTTTTTTGGTCCAGGGTTTCCGGAATCCGCCAGTGAGGGGCCATTCGGGCGGGGGTCCTTGGGGTTGGTCTCAGCTCATGTGCCCAGCCGCTCCCCCGCCCTTCCAGCCTCGTTTTTCTGTGCTAGGATCCCGCCCTGGGCATTTTGCAGATGTGGAGGATTCCATGGCCACAGGCATTCTGGATTGTGCCCTGAGGGCTCAGCCCACCTGTGCGCCGCCTGTGTCCCAGCTTCCCGCGCTTGGTCGCGTGGTCTTGGTTCCTCATTCTGGCCTCCTTGGTTGGTGTCTCTCTGACGTGTCTGCCACCGCCTGAGATCAGTCATCCGTCCAGCCTGCCTGCACTTTCGTCGTGCTGTGATTCATGCACCTTTTCCATGTTGCAGGGCACGATTGACTGGAACAGAAGGAACCTCCTCCTCCTCCTCCTCCTCCTCCTTCGTTCTCCTCCTCCTCCTTCTCCTCCTCCTCCTCCTCCTCCTTCCTCTTTCTCGTCGTCGTCGTCGTTTTCGTCGTCCTCGTGATTGGCGTTGAGCATCGGACTTCTGCGGCGGCCTTGGGGCCTTTGGGGCCCTCCTCGGTGTACCCGTGCGGAAGGTGCTCGCGGGCCACGTGCACTTCCCGCCGTCCGTCGGCGCCCGGGCGCGCGACCTGGTGAGGCAGTTCTTGACCTTCGAGCCGGAGCTGCGCCTCGGCAACCGCCCGGCGGGGGCCGAGGACCGCCCATGGCCTTCCCTCCGCGGGCGCCTTCGGCGCCAGGAGGAGTTCTGCTGCATCTTGGGGGACTGCTCGAATAGGGGATCGACTACGAAGCACTTACGAACAACAGCTCGAGAAAGCGACGACAGATGCACGAAAAAGATAGGACAAATACGACCCCGAACTGG
This sequence comes from Prorocentrum cordatum, assembly GCA_963575745.1. NCBI lineage: Eukaryota > Dinophyceae > Prorocentrales > Prorocentraceae > Prorocentrum > Prorocentrum cordatum. The sequence goes on from CAUYUJ010016892.1 coordinate 186,581, forward strand.
ATTGCTCCATCGAGTCTGATAACACTGCGTAGAATGCTTCTGAGCTCTGCGGAGCATCCTGCGCGTGTCTCGTCGATCCCCGACGTACGGTGGGGGCCCACCCTGCTTGCCTCCAGGGTGCCCTGGGCTTCTTGAGTCTTGATGGTTCTGCCATGGAAAGCGTGAGGCGCTCCCGCACCAAACATCAATGGACGCCCTGGGGTTTCAGGGCTGGGTCTCTTGTGGCAGGTCTCTTGTGGTCGGGCTCGTGCTGTACTGGCGGCCCGTATTAGCAGGTCGACCCTGCCAGATCAGGGGTACCCTCGTGTCCTGTGTCTTGCGACCCTGAGAAGGCCTTCTCCTTCTCACTTCCCCCCCTCGTTCGCCGCAGTCTTAAGCACGCACAGCAGCTTCTACGAGGATGGCCTTCCCCGAAGACGCAAAAAAACCTATCAGGAGGCGCGAGGGCTTCCGGAGAGTCCCGCCGCCTCCTGACAGGGGCCTCTCGCACGTATGTGGCAACGTGGCCCTCGCG
>CAUYUJ010016892.1:189594-237094 GCA_963575745.1 Prorocentrum cordatum
TCACGCGGCGTCGGAGGGCGTCGAGGAGATCGGGCCCATTTCTGATCGGGGGGCGGCGTGCGACGGCGAACGCGAGCCTGCGGCCCCAGCGGCGGCCCCTCCGAGGCGCCCGCGGGCCCGCCCGCGCGGGGTCGCGGCCTCGCCCCTTCCGGCCGCGCAGCCGCGAGCTCCCAGTCGGGCGGTCGCAGCCCTGGGCGAAGGCGCCCCCGGGCGGAGGTCGTGGCCGAGATGCGTGCGATGATGGCTGCTCAGGCGGCCTTGCCGCGCCGGGCTCCAGCGCTGCTTCTGGCGGGGCCTCCGCAGGAAGCCCAGGTGCCCCGTCGCGGCGCCCCCCAGCTGTTCGAGGGCGAGGCCGCCCGTCTCGGGACCTCGCTGCGCGACCTGCAAAGCTTCGCGACGCCGACGCGGGCCCCTCCCGCCCCGCAGCGGATGCAGGCCAAGACGGGCGCCCCCGCCTCTTGCTCTGGCGGCGGCGCGGGGGGGCCCGCGACCCGCGGGCGCGTCGGTCAAGGCTCCGCCGCCTCCGATTCCGTTCGCAAGTGGGCCGCGCCCAGGGTTTCCTGCCCCCGGCTGGGGATGCGCCCCCGCCGAGGAGGCCGCCGCGGGAGGAGGGCCTTCGGACCCAGCTGCGACCGCGCCGTCGACGCTGGACCTCGCGCTGGCGCGCCTGCGAGAAGCTCTCGCGCGCCAGCGGGCCCCTCGAGCGACGACCCACCCCCTGCTGGGCTCGCCCACCAAGCAGGCCCCGGCGCCGCAGGGTCTCTCCGCGGAGGGCGCGCCCGCGATGGCTCAGACGCGGGGCATCGCGCGACGCCGCGAGCGGCGGTGGGCGCTCGCCCAGCGCGGGCCTCGAGTCAGCGAGCTGATGAATGATCATGTGGCTCGTGATCTCGGGATCCGCTTGGAAGACGCGGCGCCCGCGGCTATGTTCCAATGCTTTCGGGGGCGGAGCCCCCTGGGCGGCCAGACGTCGACCCGCGAGCTGCTGACCCACTTCGCGCGGCTGAGTGCCGAGACGTGGCGAGCCAGCGAGGAGGGGGATGCAGAGCGCGTCCAGACTCTGCTACCATGCCAGTGCACGATTGTGGATCAGCTGGCGGAGGGTCGCGGGCACTTCGAGGCGGCGCGGCTCTTGGCGGGCTCGGGGGGCCCGCCGACGCGCGCGACGCGCCTGCGCGCGGAGCGGGGGGCTCGCAGCCCTCTCTCGCCGCCGGTGGGCCCGCGCCGGCTGTCGGCCCAGGGCGAGCACGTGAAGGAGCTGCCCTCCATCGGTTCCCGCCTGGGCTCGGAGCGGGCGGCGGCTCCGAATGCCCCGATTTCCAAGCCGAAGGCGGAGGCGAAAGCGAAGCCCAACCCAAGGGAACGACCCCGCCCATGGCCGGGGCGGGCGCCGAGCCACCGTGGGCCGACGGACCGCCCCCGCGCGGGCGGCCCGCGGGGCTGCGCCCCCCGCGCGTCAGCCCCCCGCGCCGGCGCCCGTCTTTTTGGGCGCGGCGGGCCCGAGTTCGGTCGCGGAGGTCGGGGTGGGCGTCTCCAGCGAGGGCCCCCTCCTTTCGCCCGCTGCAGCTTTCGGGGGAATCTGGGCCGAGCGAGGTCGCGAAGGTGGGGGCGCGCTTCTCCAGCGAGGGCGTTGCGCCGCCGCGGGGGGGGAGGTTCGTTCTGCCCGCGCGATCATAGCTCGTCCGCTCCTGGCCCGGCTGCCTCTTCGGACCGCCTTGGCCCGCCTATTCTCGGCGACGCGCCGGCGGGCGCTGAGAGGACTTCGCCTCCCCCTGCTTCGGGAGGGCCGCCCCGCCCCTCTCTTTCCTCAGGTGGCCCCCGTTCTCCTGCCGCGAAGCAGTGCTCGGCCCCCGCCTCTCCCCTGGCCTCGGCCTCGGCCGATCAGACCACCCCGTTTGCAGCGGATTTGTCTTCCTTGCTGCGTCTATTCCCTGGCGCGAACATCGACGCCGCCCACTGGGCGGCTGCTTTGTCCCAGGTCGGGACGGGGGCGCGGCGTTCCCCGGCGTTTTTTCTTTTTTGGTTCCCCGTTTTTTTTTTTTTTTTTTTTTTTTTTTTTTTGTCCCCCCCCCCTTTCTCTCGCCCGTCTCGACGCCCGTCGGGCCGGGGCAGTTCCCGCGACCCATGGCCGCGCCCTCCAGCTCCGCCTACCCCGCCGCCGCCCGCTTCTCCGGTCGGCCGCGCGCGGGGGCGGCGGCGCTCGAGGCGCGCAGCTCGCGCGCTAGCTCAACGCGCCGCGATTGCGCTAAACTGGCTGACCCTCGGTTTGCCGAGCCTCGCCCCCGCCGAGACTTCGCGCGCGAGCAGCGGTCTCGCCCTGCCCGGAGGGCGCGCGCTGCCGCGTAGAGCGGTCGCGCCGCTACCTCGCCCCCGCTTCCGCCGCCCCGGCACGCGTGCGGCAGTGTCCTTCTTTGGCGCCCGTCGCGGCGTCGCGGGGCCCCGCCTAGGCGTCGCGCTTCAAGTGTGATTATTTACCCATGTTTGCTCCCACTTCCATCCTGTCCGACCCGCTTATGCGCCGGGCGTTTCTGGGCCTTGATGCCATGGGACTCCCGAAGGCAGAGTGGCCTGCGGGCCAGCAAGGGGCGCGCGTCCACATGGGCCGCGCAGATTTTTGGGCTCTCCTCCGCACATGGGACGCATGCGGCGCCCTGCACCTTGCCCCCGCTGCGCATCTCTGCTGGGGAGTGGCGCGCGCAGCCTTCCGAGTCCCAAGAGACGGCGAGTTGGATCGTTCGATGCTCGAACCCTACGGCCGTCAACAGCCGGGGCCCCTCAGTCTCCTCGAGCGCCCAACAGTTCGGCCAAGGGTTTCTGCCGTGCCGACTCGGTCTCGGCCCAGGAGAACGGCTGGTCATCTTTCGCGACGATTTGATGGGGGTCCTACTACACATTTCGCGCCCCGTCCGCACGCGCGCGCGCCGGACGGCGTCGCGGGTCAGGTTGCCCGGGGGGCTCTGTAAGTCCTTCCGAGCCTGGCGCCTCAAGCTGGCAGGCGCGGCCGCCGCGCCGCGTCTGAGTGCTCTTGCCGCGGGCGACAACGCGGCCGTAGGAATCGCCAACACGGCTCACGAGGGGGTTCTCCGCGTCTTCGGTGCCCTCTAGTTCCAGGAGCAGCGGCGCACCGATGTCCCTCAAGGGGAACTTCGTCGAAATTCTCAACATTGACGACCGCGCGGGCTTCCAGAAGCTCTCGCGGCGCGGCTCCGCCCCGCGCCCCGACGACCCTTCTCGCCGCGATCGGGAAGTCTTCGCCGCGTGCGACCGTGGCTGCCCGCAGGTCGGGCTGGCGCAACGCCCAGGGAAGCGCGCCCGCGGCGAAGCCCACGAGGTCGTCGCGGGGGCCGAGATCGAAGGGCGGATCGGGATCGCGCGCGGCCCCTTCGTCCGCTCGGTCGCCCTGTGCAGGCTGGCCTTGATCCAAGTGTACCTAGACTGTTCGACGCATGCCCTGATGGCGTCCCTCGTCGGCTGCTGGGTGCAGGTGTGTCTGTTCCGATGTCCTGTGCTCTCCCTGTTTATGCGCGATTATACGTTCCTGTTCGCGGATTGCTCTTGATGACGAGACTGAGCACGAGCTGCCTCCGCCCGTGATGGACGAGTTTTTAGCCTGCATGTTCGTAGCTTTTACGGCCATCGCCGCGCGCGGCCCCATGCCCCACAGCGTTCGGCGCGGATGCTACCCTCAGCCGCGGGGGAGTAGTCCGAACGGGCATCGGCGCCCACTTGTCCGCAGAGTTGTGGAGGCGTTCCCATCGCGGAGTCTGGCACGCGCGACTCCCCGATCGGCACTTTCTCCAAGTTCTGAAGCGAGGGGTCCCCCTTGTCCCCGAGCTCGCCCAGCTGCGTCGCGACCTAGGGCTGCCCTCGCTTTAGGTCTCAGTCGCCCCTCGCTGGTTGACGGAGCTTTCTGAAGCACTCAGCTTCCGTTTGACGTGCAAATGGCAGTTCCGCGCGCCCAGACATATCAACATCCTCGAGACCACAGTCTTCAAGGGTTTGCGCAAGTACTGTTGCATCAGGATGCCCGACTCTCGGGCGCCTGTCTTCTTAGATTCCAAAGTGGCTCTGGGAGCTGCGGCCCACGGGCGCAGCAGCTGTCCAGGATTGCCCCATGTCTTGCGCACTACACTACCGTGCATCATCTGGGGCGGATGGCACATGGGGGAATGTTCGCGCCGACGGACGCTCATCGGGCAGACGACCCCTCGAGGCGCCGGTCGGTCCGCCCCCCCTCTCGAGCCCCCCCAGGGCGGCTCGGGGGGGCAGCGCGAGGAAATTTGAGCGATTCGATTGCGCGGCCCAGGCCGGCGCTCTCTCTTCGCGCCCTACCTGCCTATGGGCGCGCCCCGTCGCCCTGCTCGCGGCTCGAGGGGCGGGCCCGCTGGGCCTCCTCCGGGCCGCCGTCTCCCCCTCGGGCGCGGGGGCGGCCGCCGCCGATGACGCCGCCGCGAGAGAGCCGGCGTCTGAGGCTCCCGGCGGCGGCGGCGCGCGCAGCCCAGGCCCGCCAGCCCCTCGGGCGCCCGGGGCCAGGGGCGCTCTGTTCCCGAGTTCCGCCGGGGCCGCGCGCGCCGACGCTAGGGCCACCGCTGACTCACCCCGCTCCTCGGGAGAGGCGGGCGCAGGGGGAGGGGCTTGCCCAGGAGGGGGGGGGGGGCGCGAAACTTGAGGAACGCTGGCATAGCCGCGCCCCGCGCTTTCGGGCGAGGCCGCCTCGGGCGCGGTGGAAGGAGCGAGAAAGAATTGGGACTGTAGATGGCATAGCAACACCCCTCTCGCTCTGCCAGGGCCGCCCTTGAGGGGCGCCTTCTTGGTGCCCTTCTGGGTCGTCTTGCAGCCCCCATGGGGGCTGGATCTTCGTGTTGTCCATTGATTTGGCCACAGCTTTTGACGGAATCATTCGCGAATTCAGATTTGGCGTTTCGGCTTCGTCCAAAGATTCCTCTCGCTTCGCGGGGTGCACGTCCGGAGCACGTACAGTCACGTCGCGGGGCCTTCTGGGAGCCTCTTGGGGGCCTCCTGGAGGCCTCTTGGGAGCTTCTTTGGGCCTCTTGGGGACTTCTTCTGGCCTCTTCCCTTCCTTTTTTGACTCCCTCCCCATCTTCCCTTCCAGCGCTGGCTCTAATCATGGGCGCCGCCGTGACCAACTTCCACCTGGCTGGCGCTGCGCCGCAGTTCGTCCAGGGGGGGAAATAATATTACACTCCAGTCGCTATGTGGCCTTTGGGGGGCTTCTTTGGGGCCTTTTGGAGGCTTCTTGGGGACTTTTCGGATGTCTCTGGGGGGCTTTTTGGGGCCATTTGGGGGCCTCTTGGTGGCCTCTTGGGGCCTCTTGGGGGCGTCTTGGGCCGTCTTTGGGCGCTTTCGCGCCGTTTCGCCCCTTCGGAGGCCGTCTTGGGGGCCTCTCGCGGCCGCCTTGGGGCCCTCTTGGGGTCCTCTTGGGCCGTCTCAGGGGTTTCTTGGACCGTCTTGGGGGCCTCTTTGGGCCGTTTTGTGGCCCTCTGGGGCCGTCTTGGGGCCCCCTTGGGTGTTTCTTGGGCCTTCTTGGGGCCATCTTGGAGGCTGCTCGGGCCGTCATGGGCTTCGGAGAGGCGAAAAAGGCGAGAAAGCTAACATTTTTCAAAAACGTAAGGAAAATCAATGTTTTTGGCCTCTGGAGGCGCTCTTGTGGGCGCTCTTGGAGCCCTCTTGGGCCGTCTTGGGTTCTTTTTGGGCCCTCTTGGGGCCATCTCGGGCCGTCTTAGGGCCGTCTTGGGCCGTCTTGGGGCCATCTGGAGCCGTCTTGGGGCCCGTTGAGACCCCCAAGAGGGCCAATGTGCCGAAATCATTGATTTCCCATACGTTTTGGTACGTTTTGGGGCCCCCAAAGGGGGGCCGCCAGTTTGGTACGGCGCTGTGGCGCGACTCCAGGGGGGGTTAGGGGGGGAGACATAATAATGTAATACAATACAATATGTAGCAATTATGCAATCATTGGACACATTGGATCCGTTGCATTACAGCATCCGCGGACCTGCCTCCGGCAACACGTCACTTCCGGACGTGGATTCCTCTCGCTTCGCGGGGTGCACGTCCGGAGCACGTACAGTCACGTCGCGGGGCCTTCTGGGAGCCTCTTGGGGGCCTCCTGGAGGCCTCTTGGGAGCTTCTTTGGGCCTCTTGGGGACTTCTTCTGGCCTCTTCCCCCCCTTTTTTGACTCCCTCCCCATCTTCCCTTCCAGCGCTGGCTCTAATCATGGGCGCCGCCGTGACCAACTTCCACCTGGCTGGCGCTGCGCCGCAGTTCGTCCAGGGGGGGAAATAATATTACACTCCAGTCGCTATGTGGCCTTTGGGGGGCTTCTTTGGGGCCTTTTGGAGGCTTCTTGGGGACTTTTCGGAGGTCTCTGGGGGGCTTTTTGGGGCCATTTGGGGGCCTCTTGGTGGCCTCTTGGGGCCTCTTGGGGGCGTCTTGGGCCGTCTTGGGCGCTTTCGCGCCGTTTGGCCCCTTCGGAGGACTTCTTGGGGGCCTCTCGCGGCCGCCTTGGGGCCCTCTTGGGGTCCTCTTGGGCCGTCTCAGGGGTTTCTTGGGCCGTCTTGGGGGCCTCTTTGGGCCGTCTTGTGGCCCTCTGGGGCCGTCTTGGGGCCCCCTTGGGTGTTTCTTGGGCCTTCTTGGGGCCATCTTGGAGGCTGCTCGGGCCGTCATGGGCTTCGGAGAGGCGAAAAAGGCGAGAAAGCTAAAATCTTTCAAAAACGTAAGGAAAATCAATGTTTTTGGCCTCTGGAGGCGCTCTTGTGGGCGCTCTTGGAGCCCTCTTGGGCCGTCTTGGGTTCTTTTTGGGCCCTCTTGGGGCCATATCGGGCCGTCTTAGGGCCGTCTTGGGCCGTCTTGGGGCCATCTGGAACCGTCTTGGGGCCCTTTTGGATCCCCAAAAGGCTCAAGGTGCCCAAATCATCGGTTTTCCATAGGTTTCTCTAGATTTTGAGGTCCAGAAGGGGCCCTCCTCCTGAGGGTCGATGGAAGTGGCGCGACTCCAGGGGGGGGGTTAGGGGGAGACATAATAATGTAATACAATACAATATGTAGGAATTATGCAAGCATTGGACACATGGGATCCATTGCATTACAGCATCCGCGGACCTGCCTCCGGCAACACGTCACTTCCGGACGTGGATTCTACAGGCTTACGCCACATCCGCCGACCCTTTGTATTCCTTGTTCGCTCAGGTAGCACTTCCTTTTTTATCTCCCTTCCCCAGGGGCTCTTGGGGGGTCCTTGGCGCTTCTGTGGGGGATGAGGCAGAGGAGTGGGAAGATAAATAGATGGAGGAAGGTGAGGATGAAGAAACGGCGTCAAGCGGGCTCTGGTAGGGGTCCAGGGATTCATTTGGAGTGGATATCGTCTTCACGCCCCTTCGGTTTTCGGGGGTCCTGTCCGGCGCAAGGAGAACGTCTGCAGCCCCAGGGCCGACTTTCCTAACGAATAGGATGCATCTCGTCCGCCTCCTCTTCCCTCTCTTCCGCCGACATTATTATCCTACTCTTCCTTGTCCTCCTCCCCCCCACCTGAGGAAGAAGAGGAGGAGGAGGAGAATGCGTGTGACCCCGTGTTTTCTATACAGTGGTGTGTGTGGCTCGATCTTGCTGATGAGGTCCGTCCGGGACCTGCGGGGGTAGTCCTTTGTCGGTTTGAGAGTCCCTGTTGTGGCTTATGGCGGCGGATATTCTCGCACGCTTAGAGGCCGACAAGGGGTCGGTCGATATAGATGGTCATTGTGATTATGCGAGCAGGATTAGCGAGCTAGTAGTAGTAGTAGTAGTAGTAGTAGTAGTAGTAGTAGTAGTAGTAGTAGTAGTAGTAGTAGTAGTAGTAGTAGTGTAGTAGTAGTAGTAGTAGTAGTAGTAGTAGTAGTAGTAGTAGTAGTAGTAGTAGTAGTAGTAGTAGTAGTAGTAGTCGTCGTCGTAGGAGTTGTAGTATTCGTATCAGTCGTAGTTTCGGTAGTATCAGTACCTTTCGTAGTCGTCGTAGTAGTGGTACGTCGTCCGTAGTCCGTAGTCCGTAGTAGTCGTCGTCGTAGTAGTAGTAGTAGTAGTAGTAGTCGTAGTAGTAGTAGTAGTAGTAGTAGTAGTAGTAGTAGTAGTAGTAGTAGTAGTAGGAGTAGGAGTAGGAGTAGGAGTAGGAGTAGGAGTAGGAGTGGTAGTGGTTGTCGTAGCCGTAGTCTTTGAAGTCAAGGTATAAACACATATAGGCTTGCTAGAAGTAGTACTACGCGGGGAGGACTAGAATGAAGCGGGGGAGGAATAGGAGGAGGGGAGCGAGGAGGAGGCGGCGGAGGAGGAGGAGGTGGACAATGAGATGAGGCTCTGTGGTATGGGTTATGGGGTAGAGGCGTTTTGCATCGGCACCGGGATCTCGTGGCACGCCTCTCGGGGCCCTCTGGACTGCAGTTTTGAAGCCACTGGGGGGCCGTTTCGGAGTTCTGGGCGGCTTATGGGGGCTTCCCGGGGGTTCCTTGGGGCGTCTTGGGGGCCTCTTGGGAGCTTCTGGCGGCCTCTTGGGGCGCTCTTCAGGCCCCCTGGGGCTCCCGGGGGCGGACAACTAGATGTTTAAAAGTTTGGTTGCCCTTTGGGGCCCAAACTGAAGGTGGCGGCCAACAAGGCGTCGGCGTCTAGTGTGCGGAAGTGGAGAGACGGGTTGGCGGATTGCGGGTTGAACGAGGGACAGCGTAGCGTCGTTGGGAAGGTGGCACATCGGGTGCTGGCGCAGGAATCTCCAGGTTTTGCGATCGGCGCGAACAAAGGCGAGAGTCGTTCCGATACGCAGCCCCTCGTGTGGATGTTGCATGGTGGTCCAGGGACCGGAACAAGTTTTGTGATAGACAAGATCCGGAAGGAACTGTTCGAAAAGGAGATGGGGTGGACACGCGGCATAGATTTTCAGGTGGCGGCGTTGCAAGCTACAAACGCGTCGGCTCTGGACGGAAATACTATCCATAGTGCTTTTGGGCTCAGTGTGAGCCAGACGAAGGGACCGAATGCTGGGGGCGATGGGGGCGCGGAGTCGAAAAAGAAGACGAAGAAGGAAATGGCCTCGCAGCGTATGTCGCAGTGGAAGTGGTTGATAGTAGACGAAGTGAGCATGGTCAGCGCAAACTTCCTCGCAGAGCTGGATTCGCAGTTGCGCTCGTGCATGTCAGCAGCAAATGGCGCGAAGGTAGATGGAGACGGCGTGCCCAGGCCTTTCGGAGGCTTGGATGTGTTGTTCTGCGGGGACTTCTACCAGTTGGAGCCGCCGTCAAGGACGGCCATTAATGCGCTTCCGACGTCGTACTTGAAGAACGCGAGGACGTACGCGCCAGGTGCCACGGAGGACCACGGACAGTATATCTTTTGGGGCGCTGGTGGCGAAGGCGCAGTTCAGGGAACGACAGAGTTGACGGATTGCAAGCGCGTCGAGGACCAGGACGACTGGTTCCTTGGAGTACAGGACGAGTTTCGCCGAGGCAACCTGCCTGAACGCGCGCACAACTCTTTGCGTGGCAGACGGGCGGATGTGCCGGGGTCGCGGGTGAACGGCGCACCAGTGTGCGGGAACCCGCGTTGCATCGATGAAAAAGAGGCCATTGCGCAGAAAAGCGAACTAGAATGTGAGGCGTGTAAAGTTCAAAGGCAGAAGAGGAAGCTCGTCGCGACATCGCCCGAAGACGCCGCGTTTCCGGGGGCAAAATTCCTTGGCGCTGTCGCTATTTACGCTAATCAAGACATCCGTTGCCGCGTCGGGAAACAGAGAGCTGCGCAGTGGGCCAAGGAGCGAGGAGAAAAATGCCCTGGGTCGCGGCCAGGGGCCGCCCCTGCCACGGGGGGGGACAGAGGCGACCGTGCACGGTGGAGGACAATATACGTTGGCTCGGGTACCACGACAAGGAGTGCGCTAGCTTGCCTGGGTGGCTGCCGCTGGCCAAAGTGATGCCCGTGGTTTTGGGTGATCACTTGGATCGGTCGAAGAAACAGCTTCTGCCGGGGGCGCGCGGCCACGATCCATGGATGGGCGCTGCACGAGGGCGAGGTCGTGGGAGATGAAGACGAGGAAGTGTTGTTGCATCTGCCGCGAGTGATTGCGTTGGACTTCCAGGCGAAGGAGTGGCACCTGCCTGCCCGGGCGGGAGCTGGGGCTGCATCCGATCTTTCCATCGAAAGGGCGGCAGTGGTTCTTGGACGGGTATCGGAAGCATCCAGTCTCGAATGTGAAGCGCACCCGATTTATGGCAACCCCGGCTTCGGCAGTAACGGCGCACTCTGCCCAGGGCCGAACCACGGCAGCGGTGATAGCAGACCTCGAAAGAGGGCGCGGCGTGAGTTGGATGTCCAGTTACGTTGCCATCGCGCGCGTGCGGAGGCGGGAGAACTCGTTGATTTTCAGGCCCCTCGACAGGAAGCCGCGCAACGCGGGGGAGATGCCAGGCGCGCAGAATTTGTTGCAGGTGCTTCGTGGGGATAAAATGGATTGGGACGAGTGGGAAGCGGAATTAATGCCACGAGACCGGTGCGAGCGCTGCCGGCGGAGGTTGGTGGTAGAGGCGTTCACGAAGTACGAGTTCCAGAGATGGAAAGGCCAGCGCTCTGCAGAGTGCGCGCGGAGGAAATGAAAAACGCAGACGAAAAATGGCGCGCAACGTGCAGAGGGTGGGCAACGAAAGCAGAGGGTGATGACGCGGCGCGCCATGGCAGCGGTCGGAGCGCGGGCGCGGTGGCCGACGACGGGGAGACGAAAAAGGGTTAAAACAATGTACTGCGCGAAGGGCAGCCGTGTCAAAGCCAAGCTGAATTCGCGGAAAGGGAACGCGAAGTGGAACGAGAGCGTCGGGACAGTGCGATGTTCGAGCAAGACGTGTCTGAGGGTGTTTGAAGAGCAGGCGGAAATGTCGGATGCTCAGAAGAAGCACAATGCCGCGGGGGAGAGGCTCTGTCGGAAATGCGCGGTTGAGCGAGAGAAGGAGGTGCGACGGGGAAATGCGGGGGCAGCGAATCGCAGACGGAAAGCCGAAGCGGGCGCGAAACAGCTGACGTGCGCGGCGCGCGGAGGAGCGTTCTCGGACACGAAACACCTGGAGCGCGCGCAAGAAAAATATCATCGAAGGGCGAAAGAACCCAAAGTGGCGTGCGGAGGTTGCCAGGAACTCCGGTTCACAGCCCGCAGTTGCCAGTCGTATCAGTGCAGCGGCGCGTGCAAGAGAAGACTACCGAAGTCGGCGTTATCCGTGAACCCTGCCCATGTCGCGCGCGATGCAAGATCGAAAGGGCACCCTGAAATGCAAGACTTGCAAATCATGCCCAATCGGGCGCGCGTGCTGGGGAGGGAAGGGGGGGCAAGGCGGGGGATCGGGGGAGAAGAACCACGGAGGACGATGATGAGGCGGGGGATGAAGAGGAGGAGTAGGAGAGGAGGAGGTGGAGGATGAGGAAGGGGAGGGGGGGGGGGGGGGGGCGGGGACGCAGAGACGAAGCTCTGGGCGCGCCTCTCGGGGGCCTCTGGAAAGCAGTGAAGCCGGGAAAGGCAACGATTGCAAAGATTTTCCAAAACGCGGTGGGCATGTAATGAACTGCGCAATGTGCGCCTCTTTCAAATGTCCTGAGGGCCATCTTGGAGACTTCGTGGGCGATATTGAAGCCCTTTGAGGCCATCTTGGGGCCATAGTGGGCCATGTCGGAACTGTCTTGAGCTGCCTGGGAGCCACCTCGGGCCGTTTGGGAGCCACCCTGGGCCGTCTTGGAGCAATCGTGTCCTCGGAAGCGCGACTTCGTTTGATGTAGTGCGCAAGCACAATGCCGCCGTCGCGCCTGGGTTGTTGGTGTGAGGCTTGCGCGGTGACCGCTGGGATCTCTTGGGGGGCTTCTCGCGGGGCTCTTGGAGACAGGTTGGAAGCCTCTTGGGGGTTCGTATTGGGACCGTTTGGGGGCCTTTTGGAGGCCTTTTGGGGCCTCTTGGGGGCCCTTTGGGGGCCTCTTGGGGCCTCTTGAGGCCTTCTGCGGCCGACTTGGAGCGGAAGGCTCGGATTGTCGGTTCGGGCTTCTCCTCTTGGGGCCGTCTTGGGGCCCTCTTGGGCCGTCTTGAGGGCCTCTTGGGGCGTCTTGGCGCCCTCTTGGGCCGACTTGAACGCCCCCCTTCGGAGCGACGGTATTCAACGCGGGGCATTCGGTCCCGATCGGAAGGAAGTTCCAGGAGGAACTGAGGCGCGAGGGGATTACCTTGCGCGCGAAGGCGGGGGAAAAAAGGCCTTCTGGCGCACGGCCGGGGGCGAAGCGGAGGAGATCACCGCCGAGGAAGAAATCATCGACGCCACGTTCGTGGACGATGAATGCACCGCGTTGGCGACTGCGTCCCAGCTGCTCGACCGCGCGATTCAGACGTTGCTGGAAGTTATGTGCTGGCTGTTCCGTTCGTGCGCAGAGGTGATCGAGTCCGCTCTGGGCAGGGCGGAGTGCGTGCTCCGGTGCAAGGGAAAGAACGCCAGCGCGCATTGGGAGCAGCGCGGGCACGATGACGGCGCGCACGTAACATCCAAACACGATGCTGCCATCAAGTTGCCCATCGCGCAGAACGCAGCTGCTGGCGTCGCTGTCGAAGACGCGCAGCGGGAGAAAAAAAAAAAAAAAAAAAAAAAAAAAAAAAAAAAAAAAAAAAAAAAAAACGATGCCATGCGCGCGGGCGGTGCTTGAGGACACCCTGCAGAAATTGAGCAGCCAGTGCTCAGAGCTGGGGGGGGGGCCTTGCGAGAGCGCCAGGCAGTGGTTGGATCTGATCTGCAGCCCAGACCAGCGCTGGCACAATATCGTAGACTCGATTCATTTCGCAGGGAGCAAGTGCGACAGCTGTGCCGCGCCGCAAGGGGTGCAGCTCCATTTCGCTTGCGACTTGTGCCTAGGGATCAACCGGCGAGCCTTTGCAACTAGTCTGGGGCTCGCGCAGCACCAGCGCGCCGTTCACGGCGCCAGGAACGAAGCGGGGAGGTACGTCAAGGCGGACGGCGTTTGCCCAGCGTGCCAAACTGACTCCCGGCAGCGCTTCTGTTGCATTCGTCACCTCTCAGGATCCTGCCCCAACGCATGCACAAAGATGCGACGCTCGGGGGCAATAGAGCCTCTCCCCGACGACTTTGCGGAGTCCCTGGACAGAGAAGACAGGGCCTTGTGCCAGTAGGCGAACAAGGAAGGGCATGTCAGACCCTTGGCTGCAGGGGCGGTGAAGACCGCCGCAAGATGCAGCTGATATAGGTTTCGCACGGACAGAACATCAGACGCCTCGAGCCACCTTGGGAAGAAAAAGGGGGCTTCTTGGCTCGTCTTGGGGCGATCTCCACGGCCTCTCGGGCCATCTGTGACATTGTGCTTGCCCATGAGGCGAATGTGCTAAACATGCACGTTTTCCAAAGGGAATGGGCCGAGTTTCTGCTTCTGAAGGCCCTCTCGGGGCGCCTCTTGGGGGGTTCTTGGGGCGTCTTGAGGGCTTCTTGGGATTTCGGGGGGGCCAACGTGGACGTTGTGGATCGATCTTTCGGCGATTCGTGGCCCGCGTGGACTGCCCCAGGGGCCTCTTGGCGCCGTCTTGACCTGTTTTGGGGCCCTCTACCCCCCCTGGCGCGTTCATCCACCTCCCGGGGCCCCCCCTCCTCCAAATCAACCGGGCCGGGCTCCCAGGGGAGGGGGTTGGAGAGGGGGGAACATCTCGCATGCCGGTGAACCCCAGGGGCCGCATCCACGCAGGCTTCCGCTATTCTTTGTAAGTGCGGCTTTAAACACGAAAAACTTGTCCGACCGGTTCCAGTTCCCCCAGACCCCCTCGTCAGAGGGCTTCGCCCAACCAGAACGTCACCACTCGTACCTCGCTTCTTCCGTCGTGCCCCTTCTTGGGTCCAAATCCTTATGTTGGGCATCCAAGTGAGCGATCGGAAGTGCGTCTTCAAAACAGGCGTTTCGCTTTAGGCATTCTCGAAGATTCTGCGCGCTGGACGCGCCATCCTCCTTGCGGGCATGCACATACTTAACTCCTCATCGGTTATCTTACAAGTCGCACAATGCTCCCCATTGTTATTTGTCAAAGGCGAAAACAAGGGTCTGCGGACCCCGATAAGCATTTTTCGAGGATCCGACATGGGGGAGATGCACTCTTTCTTTGAGTGGGCACCCACGAAGCGCATTTCTTCAATTTGACATTCGATTTTGCAGTGTTTTTTCGTTGGACTGGAACTCTGCCAGCCTTCTTCAGCCGAGGCGTTGGGGGCAGGCTTACCCACTAAAAGCGAACCTTGGGCCCATGCCCTTTTTAGGAAAAAGTGCAGACGAGACGCACCCGTCGTCGTCGTCGTCGTTGTCGTCGGCGTCTCCCCCTCTCGGTGGTCGACGCTCGGTCCGTGCCAGCGTCGAGGCCCCTGACTCTGGGAGGCCGTTGCGCCAGTCCCAGGCCGCCAGTGACTGCTTCCATTCTGGCGTTCTGCCTCGATCTCGGCCTCAGGGCACCTTTCATCGGGCCTTGGGGCCATCAAGAACTGGATCCAGGTTGACAAGAAAGTGATGTTTTACCCTTTGGGCCATAACGCGCGTTCTGCCCCCTATATACTCTCCTCCCCCCTCCCCCGCCCCCCCAGAAAGTAACGCTCCCCCCCTCAGCGCGCACTGCCGCAGTGGGTCCGGCACTCCAGGCTTTGCGGGCGGGGGGGGCTATACATTATCGAGGACGCCGGCGGCGCATCACCGGCCGCTCCCTGGGAGTTTGTCGAAGTGGTGTGCAGCATCGAACGTCGTGACGTTCCAGGGGCCTCTTGGGGGCGTCCCAGGGGCTTCTTGGAGACCTCTTGGGGCCCTCTTGGGGCCTCTTGGGGCTCTCTTGGGGTTTGTTGGGGGCCTCCAGGGGGCCTCTTAGGGCCTCCTGGGGGCCTCTTGAGCCGAAAGCTCGAAATGTTCATTCGGGTTCCCCTTCTGGGCCTCCTCTTGGGCCATCCTGGGGCCCCTCTTGGGCCGTCCCGGAGGCCTCTTGGGCGGTCTGGGGGCCCTCTTGGGCCGTCTTGGGGCCGTCTTGGGGGCCTGTTGGGCCGTCCTGGGGCGATCTTGGGGGCCTCTTGGGCCGTCGTGGAGCGTGGGTAGGCCTCTTGGGCGGTCTTGGGGCCCTCTTCGGCCGTCTTGGGGCCGTCTTGGGGGCCTGTTGGGCCGTCCTGGGGCGATCTTGGGGGCCTCTTGGGCCGTCGTGGAGCGTGGGTAAGCCGAAATGGCGTGAACGTGAAAATCCTTCAAAAACCATTGAAAAATCAATAAATTGTGCTTCTCGGGGCTGTCTTGGGGGTGCTCTTGGAGCCCTCTTGGGCCGTCTTGGAGGCGTCTTGGGCCGTCTGGAGGCCATCTTGGGCGTCTTGGAGCGATCTGGAACCGTCTGGGGGCTCTCTTGGACTGCTTGGGACTCTCTTGGACCGGCTTGGGGCGCCCTTGGGTCATCCCCGGGCCGTTTGAGACCTTGAAGGGGGCCGGCGGCAGAGTGGGGCCGGCGGCAGAGTGGGGCCCCCTCGGAGGAACTTTCAGGAGGTTTTTGACCAGGCACTGGAGAAGGGGGCCAAAGACTATGCCAGACACTGTGTCAGAGAGGTCTCGCACGGCCCAACCCGCCGGGCGGGAGCGGCCGGATCCGTAAGGGCTTCGCCCTCTGCCGCCGGCCCCCTCTCTCGGATAATGGGCTATGCAAGCTAGAGCTAAATCATGAGGCCTCGGCGCCGCCGTGAAGCAGCATCGGCCAGAGAAATTGAGATTACGATGATATTGTTGAACTCAGTGTTGCATTTTGAATCTGCCCCCGTATGCTGTGCACTCAGGTTTCCCAGATAATTTCAGACATGTGGCAAATCCTGTAGGTTTTTAGATCCTGACCCTGCTAATCTGCGTGAGGGGTGCCGCCGAATTTCAGAAATGTGCCAAATCCCATTGGTTTTTCGACCCTGACCCCGCCGATCTGCGTGAGGGGCGCCGCCGAATTTCAGAAATGTGGCAAATCCAGTTGGTTTTTCGACCCTGACCCCGCCGATCTGTGTGAGGGGTGCCGCCGAATTTCAGAAATGTAGCAAATTCCATTGGTTTTTCGACCTTGACCCCGCCGATCTGCATGAGGGGCGCCGCCGAATTTCAGAAATGTGGCAAATCCAATGGGTTTTTCGACCTTGACCCCGCCGATCTGCATGAGGGGTGCCGCCGAATTTCAGAAATGTGGCAAATCCCATTTGTTTTTCGACCCTGACCCCGCCGATCTGCGTGAGGGGTGCCACCGAATTTAGAAATGTGGCAAATCCCATTAGTTGTTCGACCCTGACCGCGCCGATCTGCGTGAGGGGTGCCGCTGAATTTCAGAAATGTGGCACATCCCATTGGTTGTTGGACCCTGACACCGCCGATCTGAGTGAGGGTTGTTAATTTCGACCAAAAAAAATGTTGATACCCCTCCTGGGAGGTGCTAACCATGGCGGTTTTCGGTCCCCTCCCTCGCGCGGTCTACAACAAGGAACAGCAAGCAGCAAGAAGCAGAACTGTAACAATGGAAACTGGAAACTGGAACTGGCGCAGGGAACAGCAAACCCTTAGCCTACAGCCTGCTGGCCCCACAAGGGGGCCAGCGGATCCTGGCGAAGGACCCGACCATACGCAATTGTGAGTACCGCGTTGTGGGTACCCCTTTCAGCGGAGCTCCCTATGGGGCCACGAACCGCGTGAGGGGTGTGCAGACATGGGGCGGCGGTGATATGCGGACCCTACCACTGGGGCCTTCGGTGGAGCTTCGTATGGGGCCACGAACCGTGTGAGGGGTGTGCTGAAATGGGGCGGCGGTGCCATGCGGACCTTGCCATTGGGGCCTTCGGTGGAGCTCCGTATGGGGCCACGAACCGCGTGAAGGGTGTGCCAAAAGGGGGCGGCGGTGCCATGCGGACCCTGCCACTGGAGCCTTCGGTGGAGTTACCTATGGGGCTACGAACCGTGTGAGCGGTGTGCCGAAATGGGTCGGCGGTGCCATGCGGACCCTGCCACTGGGGCCTTCAGTGGAGCTCCCTATGGGGCCGCGAACCGTGTGAGGGGTGTGCCGACATAAGGCGGCGGTGCCATGCGGACCCTGCCATTGGGGCTTTCGGTGGAGTTCCCTATGGGGCTACGAACCGCTTGAGGGGTGTGCTGAAATGGGGCGGCGGTGCCACGTGGACCCTGCCACTGGGGCCTTCGGTGGAGCTCCGTATGGGGCTACGAACCGTGTGAGCGGTGTGCCTAAATGGGACGGCGGTGCCATGCGGACCTTGCCATTAGAGCCTTCGGTGGAGCTCCCTACGGGGTGTGAGGGGTGTGCCGAAATGGGGCGGCGGTGCTATGCGGACCCTGCCACTGAGGCCTTCGGTGGAGCTCCGTATGGGGCCACGAACCGTGTGAGGGGTGTGCCGAAACGGAGAGGAGAGGCAGGGATGGGAGGAGGGGGGGGCAGCGCGAGGAGTGAAGGCGGGGCGCAGCCTCTTCAAAACGAGGACCCAACACCACAGGATGGTCGGGAAAACATGCATTATAATTTCTCCCCAGAGCAGGCGTCGGGACCCTTGAGGCCACGCGGCGAAAGATCACATCGTCGCATGCATGGGGCCAGGGCATTGCAGGGCTGGTTCCGATCCGATGCGAGTCCGATGTGATATCGGTTTCTGGAGCTTGATCCGATGCGAGATCGATTTTCCGACGATCCGGTGCGATTCGGTGCTCACACGGCGACATTGTGCGTCCTGGTGTGGCCGATCCGATCCAGTTTCGATTCCGTGCCGATGCGGCACAATTCGATGCACATTCCGATTCGATGCGATTTTCCGATTCGATGCCCGCCGATGCCTCCAACAGCACCACCGACTGCAGTAGCACCACCGACTCTGGCAGCACCACAGAGTCAGGCAGCACCTCCGACTCCGACAGAAGCGCCACCGACCCCATCACCACCGACTTCAGCAGCACGACTGACCTCAGCGACGCCGACTCCGGCAGCACCACCTGACCGCAGTAACACCACCGAGCTACAACTCTCCAGCGGCCCGCTCTAGCCCACTGGAGCGTTGTGGCAGAAGCAGGGGTGCGGAGCAGCATGTCGATCGCCTGCCCTCGGCCCCTGCGCCGAGGGCTTCATGAACCACGCGTGATCTCTGGAGGTCTCCTGCACTGGGTGCCTCCAGAGGAAAGACGGAGGAAGCACACGCGCACGCAGAAAGCACGTCGGCCCTCCTCGATGCCATCTCGAAAGCCACGGCGAGGAGGAGGAGGAGGCGGAGGAGGAGGCGGACGAGGAGGAGGAGGAGGACGAGGAGGAGGAGGACGAGGAGGAGGAGGACGACGAGGAGGAGGAGGAGGAGGAGGAGGAGACTCCCCGAGGAGGAGGAGGAGGAGGAGGAGGAGGAGGACGAGGAGGAGGAGGAGGAGGACGAGGAGGGAGGGAGGAGGGAGGAGGAGGAGGAGCTTCGACGCGATTTCCCCCGAGACCAGCCTGGGGGCTGCCTCTCCGCCCCGCGCTGCTTCTCGACCGCCCGGAGGCCCAGCAGGGGCTCCTCCTCTCCTCCTCCTCCTCCTCCTCCTCCCTCCTCCTCCTCCTCCTCCTCCTCCTCCTCCTCCTCTCCTCCTCCTCTCCTCCTCCTCTCCTCCTCCTCCTCCTCTCCTCCTCCTCCTCCTCCTCCTTCCTCCTCCGCCCCCTCCTCCTCCTTTTCCCCCTCCTCCTCCTCCTCCGCCTCCTCCTCCTCCTCCTCCTCCGCCTCCTCCTCTTCCTCCTCCTCCTACTCCTCTGGATCCTGGATCCCCCATCGCTCACATATGCGCTCTGGGTGTTCGTCTTCCCCGCCACTGCTTTCCCACATGCCCATGGACATCGACGCCTCTGTGTGTCCGTGTCGATTATCTGCCCCTCCTGGTATTTCTCGGCGATGGCCCGGGTTTGCGCAGCGCGATGCGGTCGGGGTTGGAGGTTTCGCAGGTCCATTCCGGCACCCTTCCCCGCCGGGGGCGTGCGGGCTGGGGCCAGCATCTCGGGAGGGGGATCCAGCCGTGGCCACGAGGAGGCCCAGAGAGGGGCACAGGAGATCCAGCAGCAGCCCCCCCCCCCCGCCACGCTCCTCCCGCGGCGCGAGGCCTCTGGGTGCAGGATGCGCGGACCGAGCTCCCGCACCCGAGCGCCAGTCCGGCGAAGGGCCGACTGGGCGGGGCGTCGCGAGGGCTCCCGCGAGGGGGGCCGGGCCGCGCGCCGAGGACGTCATGAACCACCGGTGGTTCGCGCGCACCCCCTGGGCGCGGCTGCCGGTGCGCGGCGCCCGCCCTCCCCACCGGCCCGGGGTCGCCTCCGCAGGACCGGCCTCGGCGGCCGCTCGGCGGCGGCGCGGCCGCATCGGCGGCCTCTCGGCCTCGTCGAGAACGAGTCGATGCGGTCAAGTCGACCAGTGGCGAGGCGTCTTGGCTCGCCTATAGCCCTACCAAACAATGTTCTAAGAACCGCTTGTGGTTTCGACGAAATGTTCTTAGAACGTTTCTAGCTGGGATTGTCTTTTTCTATCACACTGGGAATACGTTCTCAGAACATTGTTCTTGTTCTTCGAACATTTTTGGGTTCGAAGAACATTTCGTGGTAGGACTATAGGAATGCCGGGACGGTCGGTCCCTGCTCAATCAAGATCGGAGCCCTCGACAGATCGGACACTTGTCAGGCAACGCATTCTAATACTGTCGAGTATTGCCGGATTTCGGGCACCCCTGCGTCTGGGCCAAACGTCTCGTGCCGGCATTGGGGTGTACAGTCGGCCCGGATTAGTAGGGCGACCCTGCCAGCTCAAGGGTACCCTTGTGTCCTGTGCCTCGCGACACGTGCCTTCTTAGACTCCTATGGCGATGTGGCCTTCGGAAGGGTCTTGTGTCCTCTCGCGTGTCCTGTCCAATGAAGGCCGACTGTAGCACGCACCGCGCAAAGACCGAAAGCAAGAGCCGTCAGTTAGTTCACTTTGAAGCAGGCCTTGTGCGACCTGTCTCGGCCTCCCGGGGCCCATCATGGGGCCGGGGGGGGGGGGGCAGCAGAAGTGGAGCTGCGGGGCGAGAGGCTGCCCCTCTTGGAGGACAGGTGGCGGGACCTCTCGGGGCCGCGCTGGGAGAAAAAGACATCGTCGGGTGTCAGGGGGGGAGGGGGGGAGGGCGGCGAGGGCGGCACAATTCGCGGCCTTCGAGGGCGGCGGCGAGCAGGGGGGCGGGGGCCAGCAGGACGAGGGCGGCGACGGGGACAGCGAGGGGAGCGAGGGCGACGCGGCGACGAGGCGGGCGAGGACGAGGAGGACGACGACGAAGGCAAGGAGGCAAGGAGGGCGGCGACGGGGCGAGAAGGGCTCCAGGCGGCGAGGGCGGTGGGGTGGACGAGGCCAAGGACGCATTGCGGCGGCGGCGGGCGCCGCGCGGGCAGCCGCGCAACTCCTGCGGGGGGCGGAGAGCGAAGGAAAATAATGAGACTGGGTCATCATACTGTCTAATGGCCTTCGGCCACCCTCACCGTGCCTGGGTTTGGGGTATGAGGTCTACTGGATTTTCGCTGGGGTCTCGTGATGGGCCTCTCGGGGGCCTCTTGGAGGCAGTCTGGGGGGCCTCTTGGGGACCCGAGGACACGCCCACTCCGCGTCCAGAGGCACGGTGGCGGATAGACTTGCGGGGATCCGTGCGGATTGCTTGAATCGGCGCTGGACTCCCCTGCTTGGCGCGCGAAGCGCGCCAATGGCGGCGCTGGATGAGGCCCCCAGCGGGGCCCAGCGCCGATCCAAGAAATCCGCGCGGGCCTCTGAAAGGTTATGTTTATGAGTCACCAGAACAGATCTTTCTTCTTTCGGAAGGGCGGGCTCGAGGACCCAGGTTTCTGACGCTTTGGAGCCCTTCCCGAGGAGGAGAAGGAGGCAGGAGCAGGAGCATGCGGAGGAGGAGGAGGAGGAGGAGGAGGAGGTGCAGGGACGTGCGAGGAGGATAAGGAGGAGGACGAGGACCAGCGTAAACCCAAGAGTCACCAACGATAATGGAATAAACCCTCCCTCCAAGCTCCGTCGTTATAGGCCCCTACAACGGTTCATATCCATTGAGGGAACTGCCTCGTTGGAAGACAACCGTTTGAAGACCCTGAAGCATGCCAAAACAGTGTTCTCGGGATTCCAACGCCACGGGTCAACCTGACTGGTGCGTTTTGATGATCCTGAATCGTGCCAGAACGCCATTCGGACTTCAACACCGCGAGCGAACGTAAGTGTTGCACCCTCATAGTCCTGAATATTCCCAAAACACCATGCCTGGTATGTTGATCATGGGAATATGGAGCCGCCCTCAACCCCTGAAACTATGCAACGTTGATTAACGAATGTGCGCGGCGCTGAGGTGAGAGCCACATTTTGAAAACGGGTCCCCCTCAATCCGTGAAGCTCTTGCACAAGGTTAAAGCGAAAGTGCGCAGCGCTAAGACGAGAGCCACATGTTGAAAATGAACCGTCCTCAATCCGTGATTCCCTTGCACAATTGAAAAACGAATGTGCGCGGCGCTAAGGCGAGAGCCACATGTCGAAAAGGAACCGTCCTCAATCCGTGAAGCTCTTGCAATGTTTTAAAACGAATGTGCGCGGAGCTAAGGCGAGAGCTACATTTTGAAAACGGCCCGCCCTCCATCGGTGAAGCTGTTGTCAAGTTTGAAGCTTCAAGGTCATACATGGTGAGGAAGTCTCAAGCGAAACGCCCACCCCGCCCTAAAAATTGGCTTCGGGGTGAGGCAGGGAGACGTTATGTATAAGGAAAAGGAATGGAATATGAGGGGGGGGGGGATGAGGAGGAGGAGGAGGAGGAGGAGGAGGAGGAGGAGGAGGAGGAGGGTGAAGGAAGGAGGATCTGGAGGAGGAGGAGGGTGAAGGAAGGAGGAGGAGGAGGAGGAGGAGGAGGAGGAGGAAAGGGAGGAGGAGGAGGGGGGTGTCTGCTACGCTCGATCAGGAGGAGGAGGAGGAGGAGGAGGATCAGACCCCCCGGGCCTCTCCCTGTGCCCTCGGAGTGGCCGTCTCGATATCACCGTTCGGAGGCGATTGATGTCTTCGGGGTACTGGTGCCAGCTGCTGCTTGTCACGCTTGCACGAGTCGAGTGTTCCGTGTTCCACTGTTCAGGGCCTTCTCTTCTTGGGGCCCCATGGCTCAGGGCCCCACCACTGAAGTGCCGAGAGGAGGAGGGAGGAGGAGGAGGAGGAGAAGGAGGAGGAGGAGGAGGAGGAACCTTGGTGGGCAAATTTCCACCACCAGTACCATAGGTAGAGGACGGGGGTGAAGGGAGGATGGGGAGATCCTCCTCCTCCTCTTCCTCCTCCTCCTGCTCCTCCATCTTCTACCTATGGTAGTGGTGGTGGAAAATCGGCCCATCAAACCTGACATCCACATCCGATGTCGTGTTGTTATCGCAACGCGAACCCCAGACTTTTTTACCCAACAGCGAAGACTGATAGGCTTCTAGTAGGGTCAAAAGAGAGCATGGGGGTCTGGGCGGGATCCGGGGAGATGCCGGGGATTTTTTTAGCCAACAGTTACACATTTCGTGGTCTTCGAGGTCCCAGAACTCCATTCCCAGGCCACATTCTGAATGCCCGCAGCCAACTGTAGGCCACTTCGTGCTCTTCGAGTTCCCAGAACTCCATTCCCGGGCCACATTTTGAATGACCGGAGCCAACTGTAGGCCACTTCGTGCTCTTCGAGTTCCCAGAACTCCATTCTTGGGCCACATTTTGAATGCCCGGAGCCAACTGTAGGCCACTTCGTGCTCTTCGGTTCCCAGAACTTCCTTCGAGTTCCCAGAACTCCACTCCCGGGCCACATTTTGAATGCCCGGAGCCAACTGTAGGCCACTTTGTGTTCTTCGAGTTCCCAGAACTCCATTCCCGGGCCACATTTTGAATGCTGAGGCAAGCTGATGCTGAGGCTGAGGCAGCTTGAGGCTGAGGCAGGCTGAGGCTGAGGCCGAGGCTGAAGGCAGACTGAGGCTGAGGCTGCAGGCTGAGGCTGAGGCTGAGGCTGAGGCTGAGGCTGAGGCAGGCTGAGGCTGAGGCTGAGGCTGAGGCTGAGGCTGAGGCTGAGGCTGAGGCTGAGGCAGGCTGAGGCTGAGGCTGAGGCTGGCTGAGGCAGGCTGAGGCTGAGGCTGAGGCTGATGCAGGCTGAGGCTGAGGCTGAGGCTGAGGCTGAGGCAGCTGAGGCTGAGGCTGCAGGCTGAGGCTGAGGCTGAGGCAGGCTGAGGCTGAGGCTGAGGCAGGCCTGAGGCAGGCTGAGGCTGGCTGAGGCTGCAGGCTGAGGCTGAGGCTGAGGCTGAGGCTGAGGCAGGCTGAGGCTGCTGAGGCTGAGGCTGAGGCAGGCTGAGGCTGAGGCTGAGGCAGGCTGATGAGCTGCAGGCTGAGGCTGAGGCAGGCTGGCTGAGGCTGAGGCTGATGCAGGCTGAGGCTGAGGCAGGCTGAGGCTGAGGCCGAGGCTGAAGGCAGACTGAGGCTGAGGCTGAAGCAGGCTGAGGCTGAGGCTGAGGCTGAGGCAGGCTGAGGCTGAGGCTGAGGCAGGCTGATGCTGAGGCAGGCTGAGGCTGAGGCTGAGGCTGATGCAGGCTGAGGCTGAGGCAGGCTGAGGCTGAGGCCGAGGCTGAAGGCAGACTGAGGCTGAGGCTGAAGCAGCTGAGGCTGAGGCTGAGGCTGAGGCAGGCTGAGGCTGAGGCTGAGGCAGGCTGATGCTGAGGCAGGCTGAGGCTGAGGCTGAGGCTGATGCAGGCTGAGGCTGAGGCAGGCTGAGGCTGAGGCCGAGGCTGAAGGCAGACTGAGGCTGAGGCTGAAGCAGGCTGAGGCTGAGGCTGAGGCAGGCTGAGGCTGAGGCTGAGGCAGGCTGATGCTGAGGCAGGCTGAGGCTGAGGCTGAGGCTGATGCAGGCTGAGGCTGAGGCAGGCTGAGGCTGAGGCCGAGGCTGAAGGCAGACTGAGGCTGAGGCTGAAGGCAGGCTGAGGCTGAGGCTGAGGCAGGCTGATGCTGAGGCAGGCTGAGGCTGAGGCTGAGGCTGATGCAGGCTGAGGCTGAGGCAGGCTGAGGCTGAGGCCGAGGCTGAGGCAGACTGAGGCTGAGGCTGAAGCAGGCTGAGGCTGAGGCGCAGGCTGAGGCTGAGGCTGAGGCAGGCTGATGCTGAGGCAGGCTGAGGCTGAGGCTGAGGCTGATGCAGGCTGAGGCTGAGGCAGGCTGAGGCTGAGGCCGAGGCTGAAGGCAGACTGAGGCTGAGGCTGAAGCAGGCTGAGGCTGAGGCAGGGAGGCTGAGGCTGAGGCAGGCTGATGCTGAGGCAGGCTGAGGCTGAGGCTGAGGCTGATGCAGGCTGAGGCTGAGGCAGGCTGAGGCTGAGGCCGAGGCTGAAGGCAGACTGAGGCTGAGGCTGAAGCAGGCTGAGGCTGAGGCTGAGGCAGGCTGAGGCTGAGGCAGGCTGAGGCTGAGGCTGAGGCAGGCTGAGGCTGAGGCTGTGACTGCGACTACCGTTGCCACTGCGACTGCCATCGCGAATGCGACTACGACTGCGAGAACAGCAGAATTCTACAACAGGATTCTCATCTGAATCTTAAGGGGAATGCTTCCAGATATGCTCCTACACATCGCTGTTAGGTTGCTTTGCCGGGATAATTCCGCTGTCCCATGGGGCTGGGTAAGGCCCCCTTGGGGCTGGAGATGGCGCAAACTCCTACGCCGTGGCTTCTTCAGGACGCGAGGAGTTTGGGGAACGAACGGGGAGGAGGAGGAGAAGGAGGAGTAAGAGGAGGAGGAGGAGGAGGAGGAGGAGGAGGAGGAGAAGGAGGAGGAGGAGAAGGAGGAGGAGGAGGAGGAGGAGGAGGAAGAGGAGTATGAGGAGGAGGAAGAGGAGGAGGAGGAGGAGGAAGAGGAGGAAGAGGAGGAAGAGGAGGAAGAGGAGGAAGAGGAGGAGGAGGTGGTGGTGGGGGAGGAGGAGGAGAAGGAGGAGAAGGAGGAGATGGAGGACGCGCAGCTGCAGTGGGGCGTCCAGGGCCCCCCCCGAGGGGCGCCCATAGGAGACGCCTCGATGTTCGACGAGTTCTCGGAGAGCGACGGCGAGTTGCTGCCGGCGGTCTCGGCAGCGGACTGCCGCACGGGCCGCGAGTGGCGGGATGGGGGACAGGGAAGGCGTGTGCGTCGGCGGCGAGCCCGGGAGAGACTCGGCGGCGAGCGAGGGGGGGAAGTAAGAAGGAGAAGGGCTTCTCAGAAGGCGGTGGGATTTCTTAGAAGCCCTCGCGCCTTCTCAGAAGTTGTTTTGGTCTCCGGGGAAGCCTCAGAAAACTTCTCAGAAGGCCGGGGGACTTCCGAGCCTTCTGAGAAGGCCCGCCCTTTCTCACTTCCCCCCCGCGCTCGCCGCCAAGAGACGGTTCGGGAGGTTCGGGTTCGAGGTTCGAGGTTCTCGGGCGGTTTCGGCGCTTCTCGGCAGTTTTCCAGCCTTGGGATGCGCCCCGTGCAGCGGCTGCACCTCGCCGAGGGCGTTCCCGGGGTGCCCAGATCTCCCCGAACGGCCACTGGAGAGCCGAGATATGACCGACAAAACAAACAGGTGTCCGAGAAGGGGCGGGCCTTCTCAGAAGGCTCGGAAGTCCCCCAGCCCTCCTCGAAGTTTTCCAGGCCCTCCCAGAAGACAGAGAACTTTTCAGAAGGCCCAAGGTCTTCTGAGAAGCCCCGCCGCCTTCTGGGAAGGCCTTCTCCTTCTCACCTCTCCCCTCGCTCGTCGCCGAGAGAGGGCAGGGGGACAGACGGAGGTGGCAGGGTTCGTGCTTCCGGATGCCTGCGCGGCTTCCTGACATATCCAGCATTCTGGAGGTCTGCGCGGATCTCTTGGGTTGGCACTCTGACCACCCAGCGTCGACCCAGGGAGAGCACGCGGAGCTCCGAACGTTCATGCTGACGCTGTGCCACCAATGTTCTAGATGAAGAGGGAGGGGCGATTTCGCGGGGTGAGGGCGGGGATTTTTTGGATTGCCTGCTCGTTGAGGCAACTAGCCTGTCGAGTTACGGTGGCGCTGCGGCTAGCGATGCAACTGAAAATGCAGGATCGCACGGGCACCTAAGGATTGCAGTACACAGTACCAGTACTCCATACCCACATCCCAAATTATCCCATCCACCAATCCGACCCATATAGGCGAGACGCGCCGCGGTCTGAGACCCACGAAAAAGAATCATCAGCTGACAGCCGCGGGGCTCAACCCGTACGGCAGGGCGAAAGGCGCACAGGCCCGCTCGGCAGCGACTGAAAATCGTGGTCTGCGCTAGGACTAGGACGAGCAAGGCGGCAGGCTGCACAAAGGAAGACGGCGGTCCTGCAGGCTTTGTGTCGTTGGTTCCCTGCCCAAGAAATCACAAAGCGATAAGCTGCCAAAATGGCGCTGTCGTGTGCGCAAGAGAGTGCGCACGATGAAATGTCCGATCCCGCCCAGCAACCCGACTGACCCTCCCTGCATCCGTCCCTTCAAAGAGAGGCGGGCAGCGTGCAAAAAGAGAGAGAGAGGGCATGCTCGCTGGCAGGCTGGCGAGCCAGCCACTGTACCTCGCGGGCGGGGGGGGGCGATACGGCGCTGCCCCCCACCGGCCAGCCTTGGAGAGGCCGCACCAGCAGGGGTGGGGCGCACTCGGTCGACAGGGGGAGGACTGCAGTCGCCCCGCACACAAGTGTGCGGGGGTCCGTGCCCCGCAGGCCCTGGCTGCTTGCTTGCCAGGGCCACCTGGACCTGACCCACACCCAGGCACGTCGTAGCGAATCTGACTGATCAATCAGCGCGGCGAGAGGCAGGCAGGGAGGGTACAAATGATGCGCGGGGCGGCGAGGGGAGGGGCGGCTGGCGGCGAGAGAGCGAGAGAGCGAAAAGGGCAGGTCGCTTCCTCGCTCGTGATCCCTCCTCAACCTCCACCCAACCTGATCCTGAAACTCCACCCAACCTTCTACTAGCGAAAGATGCCGCTGCCGAAATTCGGCTGCGTCGTCCAAAGAACTGTGCGTGCGGCAAGACACGGCTTACGTCTATCTCTGAGTAGTGCGTTCCTCCTTCGGCCGAAACTCCAGGGGCCTGGACCTGAATCCGCTGGGACCTGCAACATCCCTAGCACTAGCCATGGGGCATGCTTGAAATTCAGCCGCCTCTGACGTACTTGGCAGATCTGGTAGTGAGGGGTCAACACCACATAGATAGCTTCATGATTGAAGAAGCGCGGGGCGGCAAGGGAAGGGGCGGCTGGCGGCGAGAGAGCGAGAGAGCGAAAAGGGCAGGTCGCTTCCTCGCTCGTGATCCCTCCTCAACCTCCACCCAACCTGATCCTGAAACTCCACCCAACCTTCTACTAGCGAAAGATGCCGCTGCCGAAATTCGGCTGCGTCGTCCAAAGAACTGTGCGTGCGGCAAGACACGGCTTACGTCTATCTCTGAGTAGTGCGTTCCTCCTTCGGCCGAAACTCCAGGGGCCTGGACCTGAATCCGCTGGGACCTGCAACATCCCTAGCACTAGCCATGGGGCATGCTTGAAATTCAGCCGCCTCTGACGTACTTGGCAGATCTGGTAGTGAGGGGTCAACACCACATAGATAGCTTCATGATTGAAGAAGCGCGGGGCGGCAAGGGAAGGGGCGGCTGGCGGTGAGAGAGCAAGAGAGCGAAAAAGGGGGGGACGCTCCCTCGCTCGTGATCCCTCCGTACCATCCGTCTACTTAGCCCAAGATGCCGCTGCCGAAATTTGGCTGCAACGTCCATGGAGCTATGCGCGCGGCAAGGCGCGCCTTACGTCTATCTCTGGCCTCAGCGCGCTTGCGTTGAATCATGTCACGCTGTGCATCCGCGAGCTGGACTGGAGTAGGCAAAGGAGGGGGGGCGGAAGCAGGGGCGACATGTGACGGAGACGCTGTGCCTTCTAGAAAGGCAAGGGCGTCTGCGTATTCCTGCTCTTCGTCTGCCTCGGCAGGCCCTGCCTGCCGAGGAGTGGCGCTGGGGTCGTGCACAAGTGACGGTTCGGGCACATCGGCGACTGGCCTTCCACCTGGGAGCTCGGGGGGCAAGAACCTAGAGCTTTCAGGATCGGCGCGTAGGCGTCGCGTCGTATCTCCTACGAAATCGGGGGCCCACTCCTCGTTCGTGCCTATTTACGGGTCCCAAGCAACATGAAAAAGCCTCTAGTGCCCCACGGAGTGTCTCTTCTTCCTCCTCCAGGTCCTCGGGCCATGCCTGAGGGTCGCTCGTCACACGCATATGATTGACCGCATCCACGATACCGTGGGCCAATACCTGACGAAGCGCGGGGGGGTATGTCTTCTTTTTGGCCGTCCGCCATTCATCCTTTTGACCGTCGAAGCCCAAGAGCACTTCGTGGGAGTTCCGACCGCGTGAGCAACGTCCGCGGCCAGGCGTTTCCAAAATGCGATCATGCAGGGTAGACATCCTCAGAGCCAGAACTCGTGTAGGCGCGCGAGCACACTGTCCGTGTTCGCACTGACCGCAATCGGTTGTAGAGGCCGCAGGGGACGACACGATCGCACGCAAGGGTGGGCACAATAATGAACTCACAGTCTCTTGTCGCCACGACGCTGGCACTGGGTGCTCCATCCAACAACAAGTGCCGACGGCTAGGTGAACGGCGAAAAGTTCGATCATGGCTCCTAGGAGCTCGTTGCCAACACGTACCTGCTCCATTTGACGCGGTGTAATGGCAAGCATGCCCCAGAACTCGTCGTGGGACCGCAGTGGTGGGGGCCCCATGTTCCGAGCCCATCGGATGGCGGACCAGGTTTCGCAGGGGGGCCCACCTCCAGAGAGGGCCACCCTGCGCGCACGGATGTGTTCCTTCCAAACCTCCAAGGTCTGGGGCCGCATCATATTCCCAAGGACGGGATCAATAGCAATGTCTATGGACAGGACCGTGACCGTACAATCATCGTCGTAGTGCGTCCACTCTAAACATGCCTGAATATCCTCTGGCCGCCGACGTCCACAAAACAAGTTGAGGACATAATACTCGGCCCTCTTGATGGCAACAGGTAATGCCTGCGCCGCCAGGCCTGTATACTGGTAGGGTAGGAACATGCGGGTTGGGTAGCGTTCTGTCTGGGCGGGTGGGTAGGGCTCGGCATCCACGTCATCTAGTCCTGGCAAAGGTGCTGGTGAGGGTATGAAGGCTGCTCGGGCGTCGTCGGTGAGATAGGGGTCAGCCTCCAGTATGGCCATGCGTGCGTCCTGCTGTGAAAGGTGGAGGTGGTTGGTGGCCTCCCCAGTTAGTAGGCTGGGCGCCTTGGTAGTGGGCGCGACCACGTGCCGTCGGGGTATACGTACTTGGGCGGTAGTGCCCGGTGGCTGGAGAATGGGTTGTGGCTGCAGGTGGTGGGCTGGGTTGTCGGTCTGTAGCAAACACACAAGTAAACACCGTGGTGATCCCACTAATAAATGGTCCACTAGGTGCGCTCGAGCGTAGAACGTAGTGAGGCACGTAGTGCATGTGCCGCTGGGGCATGCGCATCCCTTTCCGAGTGTTGATAGCTGTCGATGTGCGCGCGCGATATGTGTCCGAAGGGCTCGATGGCGCGAGTACTGCGTGCTGCACCACGTACATGTATGCGTGGGATGTGCGGCAGGGGGTGGGGGATCCACGACGAGCCCGCGCTCGTTAGTGTAGATTCGGTCGGGCATTCCGACTGGCTTCACAACGGCAAAGAATTGGCGTTCGACATGCTGCGCCAACGTCACACGTGCTGCATGCTGCGCGTGTGCATGTAATCCAGCCTGAATAATGCGCTTCCATGCTGACTGAATGCGACGAATACGAGACTCCCATGCGGCAAAGTCGTCGGCTGGGAGGGGTAAATCACCCAGGGTGGGGAGCGCCTGTTGTAGCCATCCGAGATCATCATACCAAAGTCCCAGGATAGTCCGATTTTGTGCGTTCGTAGCGGTGGCTGCGTGCCACTCGGCCGCAACAAGCCCGAAAACGACCGAGGGACCTGTATGGACCAAGGACCCAAGTAGCCGATGTCTGGCGGCCCGTAGGATCATGACTGGAGAGGGTCGACGCAAACGTGCCAGGACCAACTGATCAGAGACCTGCGAACTGTCCTCGCGATAGCTGACACGGGCGGCTGCTCGATACACCTTCGTGACCTCAGCGTGTATGAGATGTGCTTCGGGACGAGTGAGGGCGGGCCAAGCCCCTGCATTGTGCAGTCGACTGGCCAGGGCGAGACTGTCTGCAAGAATAAGGCGCTCTCTCACATCCAAGTCATCGGTGGCAAACACCCGTCGTCGTAGCACTTGCAGAGAGGCGACCGATGACGACGACCGATAACGGATTTCTGGAGTCATGACACCTCCCGCATCGAACACCGATCCCAGATGGATATAGTTGTGTACAATGGGTGTCTGAATCCGTCCCAGAAGATCCGAGACGCCAACAATGTGTCCTCCACATTCATGCCACGCAGCATGCCTAGCCTTTTTTGATCCGGGTCCGCGCCACGAAATCAAAGCCGCCGTTTTGGATGGTCCCAGGTTGAGTTTGTGTCTTCGCGTGGCAAACGCCGCGGAAACACATGCAAGAACTCGGCTGAGTCCATCATACAGCTGGCTCGCAGGCATGATTAGGATGACGGTTCCATCATCTGCATACGAAATATCGAGTAGTGGTAGAGTGGGTTGTGGTCGTTCAGTCGGGTCGGCAGGCAGTAATGCTGCCAGCGACCTGCCTATCGGTGGTGGGAGAAGGTGGGCATATCCTTGATCGGTAAGCTGGGTGCGGACGTCCTTCATGCAGTCGGCCATTTCTAGCTCAAATAGAACGTCAGCTAGGGGTTGCCCAGGAAAGAAGGATCTCTGTGGGAACGATACTTGATCGGACCCTTCGCAGACAAACCAAGGGGCCTGGTAGCATGGGCCACCTTGGGCCACCACATGTCGGTCGACATCCGAGCTGTTGAGGGCCGCGGGCCGCTCACTGAGTCTCTGGGCAAGCTGAGGCATCACAGAGGGCGGTAGTCCGGTGGCTCGCACCAACGTCGCAACCGCATCGTCATCGAGCTCGGTCTCGTTGCATGCACGTATAACGAGCTCTCGAATGGCCCGATAAAAAGCTTGTACCACGTCCAGAAACAAGGCTCCAAAACTCGTGTTCTGCCGTCGTGCTAGAGCCTGTGCAGTACGTAGTATGAGGGATGCGTGGGCGGTGCCGCGGCCTGGGAGGCCCCCGAACTGGTTTTCGCTTGCTTCCTGGGCCAAGAAGGGAAGTAGTTGTTTCCGCATGCACCTCCGAGACGCCTTTCCTATCTGGGACGAGACAAGAATAGACCTGGAGCTGAGGCATTGTGTCGGGTCCGCTTGACCAGACTTGATGAGATCCCTGTAAAATCCACCCTTCCACTGGATAGGCTCCACTAGTGTAAGGGAGAACTTGAGTTGTAGCGACGGCAGCAGGGCACGCTCGCACCTGGCCTCCTGGGATCCCGTCACAACCTGGGGCCGAACGACGGGCCTGTCGGCAAGACCACTGAAAATCGGAAAGAGTCGGGATTGTGGCCAGCGAGACTGGGGTATCGATCGGCATGCTTTCATACGGTGCACGTCCGAAACGCCTTGCTATATGGGGGATCTCATCCATAGAGAAGGTGGCCCCGAGCTCGAGGCTGGCAAAGTGCTGTTGCCATCGCTGGGCAACTGCTCGCTCCGACACAAGAGGCTGTCCCGCGATGTCGCGTAGGGCCGGGAGAACACGATCAATTTTGCGCCTTTTGGACCCTGCCCCGATACGTCGTAAAGCCGAATAAGCCTCGGCAAACTGCCGTCGGTCCTGACGGTGGGAATAGTAGTTCGGCGGTGGCAGGTCGGCGGGCTAAGTATCTGAGGCCCACTAAGTGGTCTTGGCTGAAAGGTGGGTAGGTATACTTGGCTGTTGGACTGCGTAGGGGCAGGGTAAACGGGGCAGCGCAGTCCATGACTGTGTCCGTAGCCTTCGCGATAGTGCGGCATACACACAGTAGTGGGTAGTGGGGCGGGCTCTCGCGCCATGAATGGCGCCAATTCAAAGTCCGATGGCAAAACCAAGTGCCACTCTCAGCGCCGTCGGTGGCCCAAGCGGTGAACACGCACGACGCACGTGAGCAGTAGGCGGGACAGTTGCGGCCGCAGGGCCCGTAGGGCCGCACGTCCTTGAGTTCTAAGGTCCATGAGGTCCAGGGACCCCTTGGATATCCACCCATGTTTGGCCTGTCGGCCACTGTCCGAGACACTGGGCGGGAAGGCAACCTGGGCCGCATGCAAAATGTGTTGGTTCAAGTGATCGGCATGGTCGTCCGGGTGGGTTTGGTAGGTGGGCTGAGGCACTGACTCAAGCTCACGCACGAATGCGGCACAACACTCTGGATCATTGTACTTCGCTTCGTCCACTCGTAAACGGGACCACGTGTGTGCGTGCTGGCATGGCAGAGATGGGTGCACATGCACATCTGCCGACACCACAAAATGATCATCACTACGCAGAGAGAGATCAAGGTCCACTTCCACTGACTGTCGTGTAACGCACGATAGCTGTCCGCATGGCACAGTGATGTAATCAATGCGATGCCGTGGGTCAGTCCCTTGAGCCCCTGGGGGAAGCCAGGTACCATGGACCCCAGAAGCCGAAGGTAACATCGTGGATTGGGCAATTTGTCCAGTGGTTTGCAGAAACTGATGGAAACGTGCCCCAGTGTGGTTCTCGTTTTCGGCGGCAACGTCGCCAACATGATCCGAGACCCGAGAGCCCAGAGTAGCATTAGCATCCAACAAACAGTACAGGGGCGCGGGATGCGGGCGCTGGCGCTGGATGCGTTCGATACTTACCCACCACTCTTCAACCTCGACGCTGTCGCGTCTGGAGTGCGGAGCATGCCCGACCAAGATATCGACACGCAAATGTGGCGCACGCACAGCAGCGAGAAGATGGTGAGAGGCAAAGCTGAGAACACGGAGATGGCGGCGAGCTAGCGTACACCCACGCACGTACTGAATACCTGTGTGCACCCACAAAGCTACCCCACCTGCACCCTTCTGATCGGCGGCGGCGGTGAGCACATGATACTGAGCAGCAGGCGTCCATCCATTGCGACGTATCATAGTCTCAAGCGTGCCGATAAAGAGAAACTGACGAGCATCAAACAAGTACGCCAAAGACAGCATGCGCCCAGGGGTATCTAGTCCTGCTGCGTCCTGGTACCGACATCGTATCCGCATCCTGCCTCCCTTCCGTGCAGGTTTCCTCCCGGGCCGTAATGTACGAACATCGGCCGCAGCAAGCCTGACAAAGGCATCAAGACCTGAACTGGAAAGCGAATGGACCGCGTCTTCACTTTCCGAGCTGAGTCCTGCATGCGGCGAGAAAGCACGACGGGGATCTAGGAGAGGTGGACATATGCTGAGCATTTCATTCATGCCAACTTTCGGGTATACCCCATGACCGCCGCTGGCGTTGGAAATAACTGACATCCACAGCCAGGGCGCAGCAGCAACGGCGGCGGCGCCTAGCGCAGACCACGATTGAAAGTCGTCGGGCGCAGTCGGTGCAAGGCCCATGTAGGCTAATCGTGCAATGGTATCTGCAAGCTCGTTCCGTGGGTCGGCATTGTGTCCCAAGACGTGTTTTCAACGCACCGTGGTAAAACAGCGGAGAAGCTTCAGCGCCCCATCGAACAACCCAGGATAGTCCCCACAAGATGAGTAGTGCGTTCCGCCTTCGGCCGGCCTGACTACAAGGATATTGCCCGCGAAAACTTCCAGGGGCCTGGACCTGAATCTGCTAGGAGCCTGCAACATCCATAGCACTAGCCATAGGGCGGCAAGTCGAGGAGAGAAGGGGTCAACACCACATCGATAACCTTCACATGTGTACTGTTGTGTGCCAGTAACTGAGTACATACACCAAGCCCATGACGGTGGTCCACCCAGTACTTGCACCCGAGATCCACCAGATCCGTCCGTATGCACCTCATACCTGACAACCTCATCCTCGGGGGGGTAAGGGCACCTCCGTGGGATTCAAAAAAGGAACGTGTGCTACTATGAAGGTAGGGGGAGAAAAAAGCAGGAGTCGGGCAACTGCTGAGGCCCGTAGAAGACTGGCGTGAGAGTGCGAGCGCAGGGCCAGGGCTGACGCAGGCCTCGTACAATCGACTCACAATCGGGCATGGGGCAAGGCGGCCTGGAGCGAGGGGGGAGAGGCGAATGGGACTGCATCCGGTCGAGGGGCTCTGACGCGACATCGGCTGCGCTGGCAGCCACAGGCGAGCTATGAGATGGCTCAGGCATCTCACCCCCAGCAGCTCGCCTGTCCTGATGCATCACCCCAGCGTCGACTCTCCCGTCGATTCTGCACCAGCGCCGCCAACCATCTCGAAACCGTCGGGCCTGCGGGGGCTGCGATCGCGGCTGTGCCGCGTCCGCCTTGCAGCCGCAAGCAGAAGGAGTTGGAGGGAGGAGGGAAGTGGGAGGAGGAGAGAAGAGGGAGGACCAGGACGGAGTGGTGATAGAGAAAGGAGGAGGAGAAGGAGGACCAGTGTAAGCCCAAGGCTGACCAACCATGTTGGAATAAACCATCCGTCCTGGCTTCCTCTTCATAGGCCCCTACACGGATTATTTTCCATTGAAGGAAGTGTTCCGTTGGGAGACAACCTTTCGAAGATCTTGAAACTTGCCGACAACGCCACTAATCAACCTGACTGTTGCGTTTTGACGATCTCGATTCGTGCCAGAACGCCGTCCTTGTGACTTCACCACCGCGAATCATCGTAGATATTGCGCCTTGACGGTCGAATCATTTCAGCACGCCGCGTCTTGCACGCTAGCCATGTGAATCCGCGAAACTCTTACATTCGTCTTAAACAAATGTGCGTGGAGCTAAGGCGCGAGCCACCTGCTGAAAAGGAACCGTCCTCCATCTGTGAAGCTCTTGCAATATGTTACAACGAATGTGCGCGGAGCTGTGGCGAGAGCCAGATGTTGAAACTGACCCGCCCTCAGTCCGTGAAGTTCATACACTTTGTCAAAGCGAATGTGCGCGGCGCTGAGGCGAGCGCCCCATTTTGCAAACCACCCGCCCTCAATCCGTGAAACTCGTGCAAAGTTTATCTGACGAGTGCGCGCGGTGCCAAAGCGAGAGCCACAGTTTTCCATCCGTGAAGCTTTTGCAGATGTTCAAAACGAATGTGCATTGCGCTAAGGCGAGAGCCACATTTTGAAAATCACCCGCCCTCAATTGGTTAAACTTACTGCATATGTCTACAACGAATGCGCGTGGTGCAAAGGCGAGAGCCACATTTTGGAAACCGCCCGCTTTCCATTTGTGAAACAGTAGCCAGTTTCTAAGATTCAGGATCATAATTGGTAGGGAAGTCTCAGGCGAAACGCCCAGCCTGCCCTTCCGATTGGCTTCGGAGCGCGACAGGGAGGATTTATTCGTAAGGACCAGGAGTTGAGGAGGCGGAGGAGGAGGAGGAGGGAGGAGCAGGAGGAGGGCTGAGGGAGGAGGAGGAGGAGGAAAGAGGAGGGCGGAGGGAGGAAGGAGGGCACCTCGGCGTCGACGCGAGTCTCAAGACATCGTCGATACGACGAGCTGCCCGTGCAAACAGGGGAAGGACCACATTTTGCCCCGGTTTTGGATGGTCCGGCCTAGGCCCAGACGTCTGGCGTCGTGTTTGTTTCACCGCGTGGCCCCGGGCCCTCAGGGCGATGATGATGAAGTTGAAATGATGATGATGATGATGATGATGATGATGATGATGATGATGATGATGATGATGATGATGATGATGATGCTGATGTTGATGCTGATGCTGATGCTGATGCTGATGCTGATGCTGACGCTGATGCTGATGCTGATGATGATGATGGTGATGGTGATGGTGATGGTGATGGTGATGGTGATGGTGATGGTGATGGTGATGGTGACGGTGTTGATGGTGACGGTGATGATAGTGATGTTGATTATGGAGATGAGAGTAGATGATGAGATGATGATGATGATGATGATGATGATGATGATGATGGTAACGATGATGATGACGATGATGCTGATGACGCTGGTGGTGGTGATGATGATGGTGATGATGATGACGATGATGGCGATGCCGATGACGATGACGATGACGATGATTTTGATGATGCTGCTGATGATGATGGTGCTGATCATGGTGATGATGAGATGATGACGATAATGAGTCTTATGATGATGTGTGTGATGATGATGCTGATTGTGGTGATGATGATGGCATGATGGTGATGGCATGGCTTAGATGGTGATGATGATTTTGAAATGGATGATGATGGTGTGACGGTGGTGATGATGATGCGGATGGCGATGCGGATGATGGCGATGCTGATAATGGTATGATGTATATGATGATGTTGATGATGACGGTGATGAGGATGGTGATGGTGATGGATATCGTGCTTGTGGCGATGTTTATGCTATTTATGCTATGGTGCTAGTTGTGATGGTGATAGTGATGATGATGAGGAGGAGGAGGAGAAAGAGGAGTTTGTTGCTGATGGTGATGATGTTGAAAATGATGATGAGGATTAGGATGTGGATGGGGATGGCGACCATGACGCCGATCATGCTGATAATGTGTGATCACTATGGAAATGCATGGGTGGCGATGGGTCGGGATGGGTGGGGATGATGATGCTGATAGTGGTGATGATGATGGTGGTGATGATGAGGATCGGTGATGATGGATGAGGGTAGGTTGGGATGGGTGTG
Source organism: Prorocentrum cordatum (assembly GCA_963575745.1). Lineage (NCBI taxonomy): Eukaryota > Dinophyceae > Prorocentrales > Prorocentraceae > Prorocentrum > Prorocentrum cordatum. The sequence goes on from CAUYUJ010016892.1 coordinate 226,409, forward strand.
GATGATGATGACGATGACGATCACGGAGATGATGATGCTGATGCTGATGATGACGTCCATGATGATGATCAGCATCATTATCATGGTTCTCAGTATTATGATTGTGGTGGTGGTGATAATGGTGATGCTGATGATGACGATGCTGCTGATTATGATGATGATGCTGATGAGGATGATGATGACGATGGTGATTATGGTGATGATGCTGATGAGGACGAGGATGGTGATGGTGATGGTGATGGTGATGGTGATGGTGATGGTGATGAAGAGCAGGAGGAGGTGGAGGAGGAGGTGGAGGAGGATTAGGATGAGGATGATAGTGAGTGGTGATAGGGGTGATGATAATGATACTGGTTGTGGTGATGATGATGATGATGATGATGATGATGATGATGATGATGATGATGGTGATGGTGATGGTGATGGTGATGGTGATGGTGATAGTGATGGTGATGGTGATGGTGATGGTGATGGTGATGGTGATGATCCACGCGGCTAAAGGGGACAGGAACTCCCTGCTCGCACTGCCCCTCGGCCCGAGGCGTTTCCCTCTGGCCCTGCGGCGGCAACGCTCGGGCACGTGCGCCTCGGCGCACACACGCAGATTCTCTCGAGTGCCCTGAGCTGGCATCCGCCTCGGCCGAAGCAGACGATTGACAGATCCAGGCAGCACAGAGAGACTCAGCACACGTGGCAGCAAGCACATGCCTCGGTCGCCGAACCGGCGCTGGTTCGCAGACCAACTGTGTCCACGCACCACGCACCCACGACGCGGCTGCTCCTCAGGCCTGCGGAGCTCGAACCAGAGCGTGGGAATACCTACGCTCTCGGGTCGCCCTCCACGTCGAGACAGACGCGGGGGGCCAAGGCGCGCCGAGCGCGCCGAGCGCGCCGAGCTACATTGAACGGACGGCGTGCGAGCGCGCCGAGAAGAGGAGAGCGCGTGACTGCACCTCTCCATCAGCAGCGCCACTTGTCCTATGGCACCTGGCCGCAGGCAGGACTGGTTGCATTGCCAGTGGCGTCGGAGCCCGATCCCGAGTGAGGGCAAGCCTTCGCCCTTGGCCCGGCTCCGTTCCGAACGAACTATGGAAGGGCGCAGCGCGCCAGACAGATTGGCAAGCCAGGCTCGAAACGGTTTCCGCTCGAAACGCGCCCACAGCCAGCAAAACGCAGGCCGCCGAGCAGAAGAAGACGGACGTAGGCATACCCTGTTCGCACAGCGATGCGGACCCGTGTATGCAGTCAAGGGAAACGTTGCATCATTGCCTTTTTGGCCATCTTCGGCCCATCCTCAAACCGCGTTCGATTGCCAGCCCCGCTCGGAAAAATCGGCATGGGCGTCCAGGACCATTGTATTCTCACCGCGCATCGTTTGTTCCGCGCAGGGCTTGGCAGCGCGCCGCCCACGTGAGGGAGTATTGCCTGACAGTGAAGAAGACGCGCACTCAGGTTCGCACGGGTGGTGGGTTGCACCGCGCTCTGCGTAGCTCGATTGACCTCAGCTTCGATAGATCTAGCGTTAGGTGGGATCTCAAGTTTGTTGGAGTTTACCAGAAAGAGGAGATGGGCAACCCATGGAAGGAGCGAAGGAGACATGGAGGTGAAATGATCCAAGGGCATGGGGGGAGAGGGCGGCGAGGGGGGGAAGGGGGAATCATATATGTTGAGGCAAAGGGAGGTCGATCGCCAGACGGGCGAGACCCTCTTCCGCCGCGTGGACATCTCGGCTGTGGATGTGAAGGCCTGGCGCTGGCAGCATTTGTGTCTGCAGCATGCGTGCTGCAAGCCTCCACTCCTCACCGCATGGGCTCGCCTCCTCCCTCTCCTCTCCTCCCCCCCCCCCCCTCCCCTCCCCATGCACCCTGATTATGTATGTCCCTCTTCTCGCAGCGCCCCCCCCCCCCGCGCCCCCCCCCAAAAAAAAAAAAAAAAAAACAACCCCCAGCAGAGGGGGGGGGGGGGTGAGGATGCGGCCCCGAAGAGGCCAAGTCGCAGAGAATCGAGACGAGGATGAGCACAGGCGAGGTCCCCGTGGAGCAGGTGGCCAGCAAGAAAAGCAAGTACGACAAGAAGGTCAAAGGTGAGGCCGACTCCGAGAGCTCGCACGAGTACACGAGCTCGGAGAGCGATGAGGATTGAAGGGATGTATGAGAGTAGTGCGTGATCGACCCTCTCGACCCCCCCCCCGTCCTCGCGCGGCCCCCCTTAGGCCCCAGTCAGGCCCTTCTCGTCGGACCGTCCGCCTCCCGCGCGCCTCGCCCTGCCGGGAGAAAGAGATCGCCCAGGACACGCGCGCCGACGCTAGCCGGCGCGGCGCCCTGCTCGGAGAGCGCTGCAAGATCCACGCGCTCCTCGCCGGCCTCGACGTGGGAGGGGGGGGGGGGGGTAGATTTGGGCAGGCTCGAGCGTGATGTTCGAACTCGGCAGCAGATCGATGTCCCGACCGATCGCCAGTGCCCATCGACCTCGAATCGCTCCTCGATCCCCCTTCAGGCTCGCTATCCCCATCCATCACCCCGCTGCTTCCAGTTCTCAGCGTCTGCTGCGGGTGCGATGTTTATCCATATGCAGTGCGTCTTGGGCTTTCTTGGAAATGTCGCCGAAGGCCGAGGCGCGCAGCAAATGGAGAAATCTTCTAGCCTCTAGTGGCCAGAGTGTTATCCATGCCCAGCGCGCCTCGGTCTTCTGGCGCGGGCCAGGGGCTCCAAGCTGCAGCTGACATGATCGAGTTTTGCGATATGGGGGTAGGGGAGGCGGACGCCATGAAGTGGTCGAAGCCTTTCGAGAGCCAGGTGAGCACGAGCGCGGAGACCCTCGACGGCCACAAGTACGCGCTCACTGAAGCGATCCAGGGGAAGTCAGCCCCCGCCCCCGCATACCGAATCAGAGGGGCCTTTGAGAGGAAGGAGGAGAAGGGGGAGCAGGATGAGGAAGAGGGAGGAAGCAGGATCGCAGAGATGATCGAACGCAAACGCTTATAGGCGGAATGTATAGGTCAGTGGCGCACGCAACGAGAAGTGATTCAGGCGTTGGTTTCCTTGGTCCAGCTCCTCCATTTTTTCTGTTCTCTGAGCTCTGTCTCTCCTCCTAGGGTCAGCCCTTCCCTTGCTGGCGCCAGTGTCGCTCCCTTGTCCTGCCCCTCCCCCCCCCCGTTCCCTCCGCCTTCCCCTGCTCGCCCTCGAGACCCCCGCTTGTTCGCCATTTCTCGCCCGCCATTTCTCGCTTCCCGTCAGCGCCAGGCCCGAGCCCGGCCTCGAGGAGTTGAAGGAAGCGCTGGAGGAGGCGCGCTTGCGTTGCCTCATCTTGCCAGCGGGAAGGGGCGATCGGCCGCTGGCAGGAAGATGGGGGGCAAGGTAGCGGGGGTGGGCCTGCAGGGGCGCGACGATAATCTCGCTTTGCGCGTTTCGGCAGCGCTTGTGCAGCTCTGGCGCGCGAAGACAGCCGCCCTCGCAACAAAAAACGATGGGAAGGTCATGGAAGGAGGCCGTGGGAGAGCTGGTGGGAAGGAGGGGGATGCGAGAGGCTCCAGTCGGGGAGTCGAAGTGCCATCAGCTTGCAGTGTAGCTGAAAGCTCTCAACCTGTGCGCCCCGTTAACAGGCCAAGCGCGTGTGGGGACTGATTTCGCCCGTGATGGCTTCGGTTTCCGCCGCGACGGCGGCGCTTTCAAAGTAAGTCGAGCTTGTAGACCAGCAGACCCCCCTCCCGAGCATCGTTCTCCGATCTGGCATGCGGCCCTGGGAAGATAGTGATACCAATGGGCTGTGCAGATTCCGATCTGGTGTGCAGCTCAGACATAGGCTGTGCATCTTTCAGGTATACTGTGTAGCTCAAGTGCACTGTCACGTCCGCGCCGCTATATATATATATATATATATATATATACATATATGTAAATCAGAGTGAGGGGGCCGAACGGTCATTCACTGTCCCTGGGTGCGTGGCTGAAGTGGAATTCCGCGGTGCGGATTATCGTTGTTGTTGTTTGTTGTTGTTTGTTGTTGTTGTTGTTGTTGTTGTTGGTGTTGTTGTTGTTGTTGTTGTTGTTGTTGTTGTTGTTGTTGTTGTTTGTTGTTGTTTGTTGTTGTTTGTTGTTGTTTGTTGTCGTCGCCCCACCCGCAACCCGCCCCGCGACCCGCCCGCGACCCGCCCCGCGACCCACCCCGCGACCCACCCGCGACCCACCCGCGACCCACCCGCGACCCCACCTGCGACCCACCCCGCGACCCACCCCGCGACCCACCCCGCGACCCACCCCGCGACCCACCCCCGCCCGCGGCCCACCCCGCGACCCACCCGCGACCCACCCGCGACCCACCCGCGACCCACCCGCGACCCACCCGCGACCTACCCCGCGACCCACCCGCGACCCACCCCCGACCCAAACCACGTTCAAGGTACAAACAACAATTTTCGGCGCCTGCGGCTGGCTTTTTTTCCATTCCTTCCAGATGGAGAGCCCGCGACCCACCCCGTGACCAACTCGCGACCAACCCGCGACCCAAACCACGTCCAGGGTGCAAACCACATTTTTCGGCGCCTGCGGCGGGCATCTTTTGCATTCGTTTCAAGTGGAGAGCCCGCAGCCCACCCGCGACCACGCCCAGGGTACAAGCCACATTTTTCGGCGCCTGCGGCGGGCATCTTTTGCATTCGTTCCCAGTGGAGAACCCGCGGCCCACCCGCGACCCACGCCGCGCTCAGTGTGCAAACCACACTTTTTTGGCGCCTGCGGCGGGCTGCTTTGGCATTCCTTCCAGGTGGAGGCGGAGAGCCCGCGACCCACCCGCAACCTAGACCACGTTCACTGAACAAACCAATGCTGGGAGGGCGACGGTGGAGGCCGACGAGGGGGAGGACGACAATGGGAGGACGACGATGAAAGGACGAGGGGGGGAGAGGGAGGACGAGGAAGAAGAGGACGAGGAGGAGGGCGAGGTGGAGGAGGAGGACGACGATGACGATGAGGACGAGGAGGAAGAGGAGGAGGAGGAGGAGGAGGAGGAGGAGGAGGAGGAGGACGAGGAGGAGGAGGAGGAGGAGGAGGAGAGCGCCATCGACAGGGAAGGCGGGGGCCACGAGGTCCGCCGGCTCGACGACGCCCGCGTTGCCCGCGCCCGCCCCCTCACTCTCATCCGCAATTGCGGGGTGCTACGTATATATGCATCGAGATAAAGGAATAGATCGGTGCAAATGTCCCCAGCACTTTCTGGATCCACCCCTTCCCCCCGCTGTGTCGACCGCTTCTCTGTCCCATGCTCTCTCTCTCTCTCTCTCTCTCTCTCTCTCTCTCTCTCTCTCTCTCTCTCTCTCTCTCTCTCTCTCTCTCTCTCTCTCTCTCTCTCTCTCTCTCTCTCTCTCTCTCTCTCTCTCTCTCTCTCTCTCTCTCCCCTCTCTCTCTCTCTCTCTCTCTCTCTCTCTCTTTCTCTCGTTTTCTCTCTTTCTCTCTTCTTTCTTTCTCTCCTTCTCTCTTTCCTCTTTCTCTCTTTTCTCTCTTCTCTCTTTTCTCTCTCTCTCTCCTCTCTCTCTCTCTCTCTCTCTCTCTCTCTCTCTCTCTCTCTCTCTCTCTCTCTCTCTCTCTCTCTCTCTCTCTTTCTCTCTCTTTCTCTTTCTCTTTCTCTTTCTCTTCTCTCTTTCTCTTTCTTTTCTCTTTCTTTTGTGTTTTTTTTTTTCTCTCTCTCTCTCTCTCTCTCTCTCTCTCTCTCTCTCTCTCTCTCTCTCTCTCTCTCTCTTTCTCTCGCTACATATGTATTTCTCCATGTCCCGACGTATCTCCTCATTCTGCTTGGGTGGGCACCCGCGCCGAGCGAGTCACTGCAACGCAGCGTTCACTAATTTGAAGTGGAGCATAGCTCCGAGGCCGGAGCGACCATGGGGGATTGATCCGAGGGCGGATCCGAAGGCAGAGGGAGGAGTAGATCTGAGGACGGATCCGATGGGGGGCCCGAGGAGTCCGAGGAGGGGAGGATGAGAAGGATAGGACGGGACGGGGCTCGATGCCTTAATGCAGAGCTTGTTGCATCATTTCGCCGAGCACGCGTTGGAGAAAGCGCTCAATCGAGCACCGTGGGCGGCGCAGCGCTGCCTGAAATGGCGCTCATGGGCTTTGCAGTCCACGTGGGTTCGGCTGCGCTGGTCGAGGAATGAGGAACAGTCACTAGCATGCCCAAGAGATCTGGCCGATCGTTCGCCCCAGTTCAAGGGCCGCGGCGCGGAGTGGCCATCGTTCGCTTCGCGTCGACATCCGTAGACATCTAGGCCAGATCGGGCGTCCCCGACAGCGCTGTTCGTGTCTCCTCGCGTGCGCGCTGACCTCTCGAATCGCGTTTCGTTCGATGGCAGGTCGCGCGGCGGGGATTTCGGTGGAGCTCGAGGGCAACCCATTGTCAGCAGCGGCGGGGTCTTCAGCGGCAGAGCGGCCATCAACTATAGAGGTGGGCACGGCCAGAACAAATGTTCGCATCCCACGGCGAACGGATTACGAGCCCTCGAGGCTGAGGGGCCTCGATCGGTGAGAGAAGAGGGCAAGGAAGGGGGGCCGAAAGGGTGAGTAGCGAGGACAAGATGACTGCGAAGGAGGGGCGTTGACCAGTTGCGCCCGATCGACGCGTCCAGGGGGCGTCCTCCAGTCGTGGATCGAACTGCACATGTGCTGTTCGATCCATGGCAGCTTTTCCTAGAGAGATCCCTTTCGACCCCGCTCCTCAATTGAAAACGAATCCAACAATGGTCGGGGGCAACTGTTCACCGATCGAGGACGTTTGCACGGTGGCGCGGCGCAGCGCGCGCGCGGGCGGCGCGGGCTGCGGGGGCCTGGCGTCGGACCCCGTCCAGGCTGGATCGCGTCGTGCAGATCATCTCAGACAGGCGCTCCGCCTCCAGTCCAGGGGGCGCTTCTGCACAACTGCAATCCCTGGCTGGGGCCCAGCAAGCGAGCGGCGCACAGCGCAGCAGTTTCCAATCCATCTCCCACATGAGTGCTTCCACCAGACTTGGACCGACAATCCAGAGAGCTACGACCTGACGCGCGTGAGCGACCAGGACCTACCGGCATACTTCACTACACGCGAGGTCACTGTCCAGAAGGGCCGCGGACTGTCATTTCCGATTGGTTTCTATAGCGACGGGGTCCCACACACGAAGCGCGATACTATTATATGTATGTGCTGGAATAATTGTAAAACTGGCGTGCGGCATGCGATTCGCAGTGTGCGTGCAGGGGTGTGTGCGCGCTCGGCCCTATAATGGTTGTTATTGTGTGGAGTATCAACGCCGTGGCGACGGGAGTCTTTCCAGAATTCGCGTACGGCGGGGCCCCGTTCGTGGGCGAGTGGAGGCGCGCCGCGCGGGGCCCCCCTCGCGCGGGGGGGCTCTGCGCGGCCCTCGCGGAGCTCGGGGCAGACGTGCTCGAGCTGATCCCCGCGCTGGGCTTCGCGAGGTGGGATAATGCGCTGAACCCGTGCCTGTGCTACAACGCGACGAAGGACGGCACGTTTGATATTCCTTTGGCCGCGGGCTCATCCACGTGGGTGGACAAAGACCAGCAGCGCCATGAGCAAATGGTCAGATCCTGCATTAAGAAAACAATCGCACGGAGCAGCGCTCAACTGAACAGAATCTTTCGCTCCTGCGGGCACGACGAGGCTCTCTGGGGATATGGCAACTGGCGGGCCATCCCCGAATTCGGCCTCGAAGCGGGGCGGCGGCTGATCCCGAGGGGGCGCGTCGCTGATGCCCGCGCCCTTCAGCGCATCAACATCGCCAGGGGCGAACCCCTGGAACTCATCTGGTTCAATGCGAAGAACGACGCAGGCTTAAATGTTGTAGCACCCGTATGTGGTATTATTGGGTTCCTCGTGGGAATGATAGCGCTTGATATTATGCGCATATGCGACCTCGGGACGAGCCAGCGCCTCATTGCAGTTGTATTTTCGAAGCCTGTTCTGGGGAACTTTGCAAACAGTCAGGCCACGACGCAAGTCATGAGGTTCAGAGACAGTATTATGCATCTTAGACGGAGAATAAGGTCGCATTCTCTTTCAAACAATACATTTCCGGATCGTGGCCGTTCCAGAGTTGATCGACTAACGCTCAACATGAGTGGCTCGGGTGCGCGTGGGGATAAGATGGCCTTGCACGCAAAAGCTAATGAGACAAGGCACTTGGTGCCCCTTCTCCCGAGCATATGTTCGGAAAATGCCGGGCGTTTCAGAGAGGGTGCATCAATGGTGCCCCCATTGGCCTGCCAGGAGTTCGTGGGGTTTCAAAGGCTTGTAGATACCTCTCCGAGGTACTTGACTGCAGATCTTCAGCGCCAGGTGGAATCTCACGTGCTTAAGTTTTTGCAGTATTACAAAGCGCCGAGCGCGCGCATGGTGTTCAAGCATCACATTTGCTACCACATTATCAAGCGCTCTCGTTTATTAGGAAACCCACGCTTCCTTTGGACTTACCTGAGGGCGAGAAAAGAACCCTCGGCACGGTCGCCAAGAGCATCCACAAAGGAGGGACCTTCTACGCTTCACTGCTGGAGAAGTTGTTAGTTGTGCATATATATATATATATATATATATATATATATATATATATATATAAGTGTGCGTGCTCGCGCGCGCCGCGCACGTGCGCGTCGCGTCGATCGCCGTCGCAGAGAGCGGGGGGGGGGGAGAGAAGGAGGGGGAGAGAGAGAGAGAGAGAGAGAGAGAGAGAGAGAGAGAGAGAGAAAGAGAGAGAGAGAGAGAGAGAGAAAGAAAAAAAGAAAGACAGAACAAACAAATAATAATAATAATAATAATAATAACGAGAACGCAGAACAGGAGAGAGGGGCTGGGCAGGAAGGGGGCACCGCGGCCGCCAGCGCAGTCGGGGGCCCCATCCAGGAGCCAGAGGTCCGAAGTGGCTGGGGGGCCGCCGACAGGGGGCACGACGCGGGTTCCCAGACTTCCATTTCGACAATGTATATATATATACATGTATAGAGATATGATATATGTGCACACATTAAAAACACATGTGTATATTTATATGTATAAGCATATGTGTGCTTATCCGTATACATATATATATATATATATATACACACATACATATACACGTGTAAATGTGCATATACATAATGCGGTCCCCATGGTCCCGAGGCCGTGGACCTATGCAGGCCCAGCAACCAAGTTATGTCCTTGTCCGCGGGGAGTAGCAGGAATCTGCCCAGGGGCCCGAGACGTCGAGCTGTCGGTCGGAGGTTTGGGAAATTAGCATTCCTCTTCCTCCCCCCCCTTTGGCAGGGGCGGCGCCCGAGAGTCGCCGATCGAACCCCTCCTCTCCTTCCCGTGGACGGAGGGCGCCGAAGCCGACCACGGGCGCCAGGGGCCAGCAGGGTTGCATGGTTTCTTCCTTCCTCCGCCTCATATTCGAACCTCCTCCCCTTCTTCCTCCTCCTCCTCCTGCTTCTCCTCCTCCCCCATCCTCCTCCTCGCCCTCCTCCCCCCCCGTGTTTCGCCGATGCCCTGCAGAGGCGCGCCGCCGTTCGAACCGACCCCCCCCCCTCTCTTCTCGACGCCTTGAGCAGCCTCGATCCAGCTCGAGTTTTGGAGAAGACGGCAGGGCGCGGGGTGGGTGGGGGGGCGCCCTTCCGGAATGGATGGAGCTCCGCAGTTCCAGAAGAAGTCCCGCCCTGAGGGCCGAAAGGCATGAGATCGACCGGCCAATCGATCTTGTCGACTGGTCTCGATCGCTCGATCGATCGAGCGATCGATGGGTCGATCGACCGATCGATCCACGCCTTTCGGGCGGGTTGCGGCGCCGTCAATCTCACCCAGGCCGCCCCGTCGATGCGAGTGCGGGACGCGGCAAACTATTCGATAGAGGGCCGACGCTGTACGACGTCAGATGTCCGCAACAGTATTCTATAGAGGGCCGACGCCGTTAACATCGCGACGTCAGATGTCCGCCGCAGTATTATGTAGAGGGCCGACGCTGCAATGCGACGTCAGATGTCCGCCGCAGAATTCTATGGAGAGCAGATGTCCTTCGTCGTGTTCAGACGCCTGATTGATTCCCCCCTGCTCATCTAGATCTCAATCATGATGCGCGCATGTTGCGCGGACGCACACACGCGCGCACTCGCGCACTCAGGGGCGCAGGCACATGCACTCGCAAACTCAGGCACACACGCACGCACGATCGCCGAGTACTTCGTTGACGTGCGAGCCTGGATCCAAGTGGGAAAACCGAGTGGGCTCGGTTTCGAGGGTTTGTTTTTGCCCCCATTTCCTCCCCACTCGGCCTCGACCCCAGTGACTTCTCCGGGGGCCCCCGCGACAGCCCCCCCTCAGCCCCCCCCCTTCATCCGCCTCTTCCGTTGGCACCTCCGTCGGGGCGCGCTCCGCCCCGCCATCGGCCGCGAGCCGATGCGCGTCGCGACCGCTGGAAATATCCCCTCTGCATGCTCGCGCCTCATCTCGCTCGCGCGCGGCTCTCATAATGGACGTTCATGAGTGTACAGTGATCTACGACGACTAGCTAGATGCGGTTAAAATGGCGCGCCACTGCCACGTATAGTAGGCATGTATGCATGTAGGCATGTATGCATGTATACATGTATGTATGCATGCATGTATGCATGTATGTATGTATGTGTATGTATGTGCGTATGTATGCTCTTATGCATGATTGTATGTATGTATGTG
>CAUYUJ010016892.1:242094-257980 GCA_963575745.1 Prorocentrum cordatum
GCGGCTGCCGTGGCTCCTCGCCCTCCCACCCTCCCCTCTGCCCTCGTTTTCCGGCGGCGAGCGAGGGGGGGAGCGCGAGAGGGAGAAGGCCTTCTCAGAAGGCGGCGGGGCTTCTCAGAAGCCCTCCGGCTGTCTGAGAAGTGTTCTACGTCTCCGGGGAAGGCTTGCAAAGCTTCTAAGAGGGCTGGGGGACTTCCGAGCCTTCTGAGAAGGCCCGCCCCCTCCCACTTCCCCCCGGGCTGGCCGTCGAGTTTTGGAGCCGCTTCCGCTCCGCCAGTCAGTTCACTGTGCCATGCCGTACGTCGCATGCCACCGTCTTTCAAGAATTCTTTAACAGAGGCTCGGCTTCATGGCGGCGCCGTGCCGTAAGTGCACAGCCTCGATGAGTCGTGGAGGCGTGCCTTGAGATGCATCGACGTATAGTTTGAGCGGCATCTTGCGTACAGTAGACCCGCATGGGAAGGATGGGCATCCTTGCCTCCTCGGCCCATTCTTGGCCACTTTTGTTGGCTGCGCCCCGCTCGAAAAGTTTCGAACTGGTCTTCCAAGGCCCTTGCATCCTTATCGCGCATCCTTATGATACGGGTTGACTGTGCTCTCTAAGCTTTTGTGGCGTGGGACGCCAGAGAGCTTCGGTGCCGGCTCTCGAATTCGTCTGTTTCCATCGTGCTCTCTCCTCCCTCTCCCAGTTTCGGCAGGATCGGCTTGGCGCATAATGTCGGAGGAGAGCCAGTTGAGACAACGGCGTCTCTCCCGCCCAGATTTCAACCCGCTCGAAATGGGCCCCCCGGACTCCTCATGGGGCCCATCCTGACCAACTGCGCCCTCGAGGGCACGAAGTTATTCGCGCTTCGCGGTTCGGCTCCGATTCCTCCTCTTCCTCCTCTTCTCCCCTGGGAGGCGGCGCGAGAGCGCGAAGTCATTCGCACTTCGCGCTTCGCGCAACGCGAAGCGCGAAGCTGGGAGCCTTGGTTTTCCCAAGCGGACCCCCGCGGCGGAGGCCGCCTGGAGGCCCAGAGGTCGGGCGAAGAGAACTATGCACATGCACTGATCCTGGCAAGGCCCATCCTTGACCCAGGATCGGTGCATATGCCGTCCTGGCCAAGGTAGGAGGGCGTATGCACCGATCCTGGGCTCAGGATGGGCCTGGCCAGAATCGGTGCATGTGCATAGTTCTCTTCCCTCTAAGAGGGGACGAACACGTCCTGCGGAGGGCCGACGCTGCAGCCGTGCGGCCCTCCCCCCTGCGCGCCGGCGCAGAGGTGGCGCCGGCCGGCAGCCTCTCCCTGCGCGCCGGCCGCCCAGGGCGCCAGAGCGGCAGCAGGCCGTCCCGGCACCGTGGCGGCCTCCTCCTCCCCCCTCCCTTTCCTCCTCCTCCTCCTCCTCCTCCTCCTCCTCCTCCTCCTCCTCCTCCTCCTCCCCCTCCTCCTCCTCCTCCTCCTCCTCCTCCTCCTCCTCCTCCTCCTCCTCCTGGACTAAGCGCCAGGACCCCCCTCGCGGACCCGGCCTTCAACTCGTCTTTTTTCTAGCCCGGGTGGGGGCGCCATTTGGCCCACTCGCTGTACTCGGGGGCGGCAAAGAGGGGGGTGGTGACCAGGGGGGGTGGATCTCATGGCGGGGGCCACGATCTTTCCCCAGATTTCACGGCGCCTCTTCTGATTTCGTTGCGTCCCTGGCCCCACCGTGCCGGCATGGAGGCGAGGGGTCCTGGAGGAAAGGTGGCCCTCTGAAGTTTGTCACGGTCTGCAGGCTCTTGGGGCCCCACCAGGGCCCACGGTGCCGTCATCAAAATCAGGTCGGGCTGAGGAAGTTGGGTGCGCGGGTGGTACAACAGGGGCCGAACTTGTTTCCATCAGAGCCCTCCTCCCCCAGGCGGAGACAGCGGCAGAAAATCCAGTGAAACAGCACAGCACCTCCGAGCAGGGGCGACAGAGCGTCAACGGCACCGTGCTGCAGATCAGTCCGATCCAGGACCTGGGCTCGCCCCTGCCAGGTTTTGGGTTCGGTGTATGGTCGTCGGAGGCGGCCAAGAGGGGGGTGAAGATTAGGGGGGGGATATCATGGCGTGGGCCATGATATTTCCTCAGATGTTATGGCGCCTCCTCTTACTTCCTTCATTGCGTCCCTGGCCCCCCCTTGGGCCGCGCACGTGCCGCCAGCCATGATTTGCACCCCCCCTCCTGAACGCCCTCCAATTGGCCGCCCCCGAGGTTGGCGTCCCCCTCTTGCTACACCAGTCTGGTCCTGATTCTACCAGGCGTCTTGTCGAGGGCGTTCGCAGAAAGAGCGCTTCGAGCATCTCTCTTTCTGGCGCTCCCGCCTTTTGCACGCACGCGATGGAGGAGGGAGGGAGGATGGGGAGGAGAGGAGGTAGCAGCAGGAGGAGGAGGGGGGAAACATGACAGAGAGGAAGAAGGCCGAGGAGGATGAAGAGGGAAGGATGGCGAGGAGGGGATGGGCCGCGACGCCTTCGTGGTGGCGACCCAGGCTTGCCCCGGAGGCGAGAGGCGGGGCAAGGAGGTCGAGGCCTGGCGCGAGGAGAGCCCGCCAGCCGACGGGGTTCGATCGAGCACGCACTCAGCGCAGGGAGGACTCGGCACGAGCTCACCCCATCCAGTACACTTGACATGAGACTTTTCACCGTCCACCAGACCACCCCAACCTAACCCGAAGGCCCCGATTTGCCCTCCATTTCCAGTGGGGTGGGGATCGGGGTCGGGGTTTGTGGCTGACCGTCTGAGCCTCTCTCTTTGTGCTTCTCCTTCGGTAGCGTGCGATCTGCCTCCTTGTCCTTGTGTCTTTCCTCGCTCCTCCTCCCTCCTCCCTTTGCCCTCGCTCTTCTTCCTTCCCGCTCCCCTCTCTCCGCCGTCTTCTCCCTCCTCGCCTCTCTCCCCTCTTTTGTTTTTCCTCATCCAATCGCTCCCCCGTTTCCCCCTCTGTGCCCGAGCACCGTACGACCGAGAGTGTCAGGCCTGTGTCATCTGCGGTGCGCCCTCCTGCGGACTCATCCGTCAGCGATGCTCCGCACCGCCTGCATGAGCACCGGCCTCGCGGCGGCCTCGGCCTTCGTGGGCCCCGCGCCCAGCGGGGGCGTCGTGAGCAGCGCCGCGACTGGTCAGCGCTTCTTGGCGCCGGAGGCGGCATCGCCCGAGCAGCCTGCTGGCCTCGGCGCCAGCGGCGTTCTCGCGGCGGCCGGCGCGTGCGCCGTCGCGGCCGGCGCCGCAGCGCGCGCCGAGCGCCGCCGCCCCCGTGCGCGGGCGGTGGTCGCTTGTCGCGCCGAGGAGCCCGACACCGAGGCCTTCGCGAAGCAGGTGGCAGCCAGTGCCGCTGCCACGATGGTCGCCGTCAGCGCCGCGGCGGCACCTGCGTCTGCCTACCCGATCTTCGCGCAGCAGAACTACCCGAACCCCCGGGAGGCAACCGGCAAGATCGCCTGCGCCAATTGCCACCTCCAGGGCAAGTACATCGAAGTCAAAATGCCCCACGAGGTCCTCCCCGACACGATCTTTAAGACCCTCATCGAGCTCCCTCTCAAATACGAGAAGAGGGTCCAGCCGATCGCCGACGGCTCCAAGGCCAGTCTGAACGCTGGCGCGATCGCGATCATGCCCGAGGGCTGGAAGCTGGCGCCGAAGGACCGGCTGCCCAAGGCGCTGAAGAAGCAGATGAAGGGGCTCGCCTGGTCGCCATACAGCAAGGACAAGCCCAACATCGTCGTCGCGGGGCCGGTGCCCGGGAAGATCTACGAGACGATGGTGCTCCCCATCCTCGCCCCCGACCCCAACAAGACCCCCGAGATCGTGTTCAACAAGTACGAGTTCTATTTCGGAGGCAACCGGGGGCGCGGGCAGGTCTACCCGGAGGGCAACCTCAGCAACGTCAACATGTACACCGCGGCGGCTGAGGGCACCGTGACCGAGATCGTCCCAGGCGAGAAGGTGGTCATCACGAAGGCGGACGGCACGGTGGTGGACTCGCTCATTGGCAAGGGGGCCACGGTCGTGGTCGAGGTCGGCGAGAGCGTGAAGAAGGACGAGCAGATCACCACGAACCCCAACGTGGGCGGCTTCGGTCAGGAAGACAAAGAGGTCACGCTGCAGGACATGAACCGCGTGTATGCGTACTGCGGCCTCTCCATCTCGATCTTCCTGGCGCAGCTGGTGTTCGTGCTCAAGAAGAAGCAGTTCGAGAAGGTGCAGCTTGCGGAGGGCTTCTGAGCACCAGCGCATGCGCCGCCCCTCCTCATCTCCTTGCCTGCGTTTGACTTCTTTCAGCTGCGGTTCCTCGCCATTTCCATGACCCTCATCCCTCTATCCCTTTCTCTCTCCCCTCTGCTGAATCCCCCCTGCCGTTCCCCCCTCCTCCACCTCCCTCGCTCCCTCCCTCCTGCTCCCCTCCCTGCCCTTCCTTACCTTTCTCTGCTCCTCGTCCCTCGTCGTTGTCGTCGTCGTCCCCCTGCGCCTCAGCATCCTCCAGATCCTCCTACTCCACCACCTCCTCCACCTCCCGCGCACCCTGCCCCGCACAGGCTGCAGCTCCCTCTCTCTCGACGGACTGGCCTCGTCGTCCAGCCTCTTTCTGGGCGACGAGGTTCAGGTTGATCTGGCGTTGATTCAATCGCTTCGCTCACTCCGCCGGCCCGTATTGCATGATCGCTACTGCTTCGTCGCGGGCTCGGGGCCATTTCGGCGCCGCCGGAAGGAGGAAGATGAGGATGGGGAGGGGGAGGGGAGGAGGAGAAGATGATGAGAAGGAACGGAGGAGGATGAAGATAAATATGAGGAGGAGGAGGAGGAAGAGAAAAGGGCGGAGGAGGAAGCCTCTCGATGGCATCTTGCGGCGCTCTTGGGGCCAAACAGGGCCGTCGTCCAGATGCTTCTTTGGGAGGCCCTGCGGTCTGTGAGAGGCCGCTCGTGGGCGCCTGGGAGACATTTTTGAATCCTTGTAGGGCCTCTTTTGAGCCTCCTTGGAGCCTCCTGGGGTCTCTTGGGGGCCTCTTGGCGGCATCATGGGCCATCTTGGGGGCCTCCCGGGGCCTCCTGGGGCCCTCTTGGGGCGGAAGGCTTGAGGTTTCGGTTCGTGGTCCCCATCTTGGGCCCCTCTTGGGGCCGTCTTGGGGCTCTCTTGGGCCGTCTTGGGCGTCTCTTGGGCCGTATCGGGGCCCGTTTGGGCTCTCTGGGGGCCTTCTTGGGGGCCTCTTGAGCCGTCTTCGTGCGCTCTTGGGGGCCTCTTGGGCCGTCTTGGAGCATCGGAAAGCCGAAAATGCGACAAGGCCAAAATCCTTCCAAAACCATAGTAAAATTGCTGATTTTGGCCTCTCGGGGCGCTCTTGTGAGGCCTCTTGGAGGCCACTTGGAGCGTTTTGGCGGCTTCTTGGGCCGTCTTGGGATCATCTTCGGCGTCTTGGAGCGTCCTTTGGGCGTCTCGGGGGCCTCTTGGGCCGTCTTGGGGGCCTCTTGGGGCCCTCTTGGCGCGCTCTGGGGGGCCTGAGGGGCCGTACCCAGGAGGAAAACCATCTCTGAGTAGACCTTCCCGGGACCTTCCCGGGACCTTCCCGGGCTGCGGTCGGGGTACTTTTCGCCGGGGGACCCCCAGGGGCGGCCCCGCGCGCGCGAACTAGAAATATTGTTAAGTAGTTACCGGAGTTCTTAGCACGCCTCTGGCCCGTTGGGCCGGCGAATTCTTGCGGCGGCCGGATTTTTAGTCCGCACAGGGCACCTATGCACCATCGCGTCACCATTGGTGTCTTGGCCAGTGTCATCCTGGGCCCCAGGCGTACATTCCTTCCCAGGCCTTGGCCAGGCGGGCGTGCACACCAAGCCAGGGCCTAGGCTGGCCATGGCCAGGCATGGTAGTGGTGTACAGGTGTCCTCTGCGCATTTAGTACCCGGCGATTTTCTGATCCCCGCGTGAACCGTGTCTAGCGAGTTGCTAGCCGATGTCAACACGAGCCTCCTGCTCCTGCTGCTGCTGCTGCTGCTACCCCCCTTCCCTCAGACCCAGGGTTGGTGAACAAAAGCAATCAGGGTGCGACCTCACCTAGGGTTCTTCTTACAAGTGCAATGCGGCATATCAAAATGCACAGCATCTCAACGCAACTCAATGCAACGCAGCGGAATGCTGTACAAATCATGTGTGCCAGTGTGGTCCCCAAAGAGTTGGTTCTGACATTCTCGGTCTAGGAAATGTGCGGCACCACGTGACCATATGCGTATGGTGCAAACTATGTATTGCGGCATTATGATTCAACGTATTCAATGCTATATATATATATATATATATATATTGTAATGGCCTTCGGACAGTGCCGCCGATCCGGGTCGCTTGGGGTGCCCCCCAGATTGGGCGGCGACTCTTCGCCGACAGACACGCACGCGCACGCTCGCAGACATTGCGCGCACACACACGCACACACACACACGCACACATACACACACCACACAAACAGACATACACACACCACACCCACACACGCACGCCATTTTCGCAGGCACATACACACGCATATGCTGGCAACACACACACACATACACACTACGCGCACCGCACAAACACACACAGTAGTTTCAACGGGCGGGAAGCATCACGCCCCCAACCATGGAGGAAATCGGATGCACCGCATGTTGGTTGCATCAGGACGGGAAATTTGACCCTGGCAACATGGGGCCGAGCACGTCGGGCCGCGGGATCTTGCTGTCGGGGCGCTTGGCGAGGAGGGCAGAAAAGGCAAGGATGATAAGCAATCTCGCTTTCTTTGACCCCGAAAAGGTTCGGCGGCCTTCACATCTTTGAGCCCAGCGTGGGAACAGTTGGACACATGGTGGCGTGTCGTTTTCAACATCTAGTTGTCGCACGGTTGCGCCTTTGCACCAGCACTGAGCTACATGTATGGAAGGCCGGTGGTTCTCAACACCTGGCTCTTGCCTGAGATTTCTTAACGTTTCATGGTCTGGGGATTTGCATCAGTTATGCGGATGGAAGGTGCCTTCGTGCTCTCCTCCATCCCCATCATCCTGCACCGTGGCTCGAGCTACGACCGAGGGTGTCAGGCCTGTGTCATCTGCGGTGCGCCCTCCTGCGGACTCATCCGTCAGCGATGCTCCGCACCGCCTGCATGAGCACCGGCCTCGCGGCGGCCTCGGCCTTTGTGGGCCCCGCGCCCAGCGGGGGCGTCGTGAGCAGCGCCGCGACTGGTCAGCGCTTCCTGGCGCCGGAGGCGGCATCGCCCGAGCAGCCTGCTGGCCTCGGCGCCAGCGGCGTTCTCGCGGCGGCCGGCGCGTGCGCCGTCGCGGCCGGCGCCGCGGCGCGCGCCGAGCGCCGCCGCCCCCGTGCGCGGGCGGTGGTCGCCTGTCGCGCCGGGGGGGCCGACACCGAGGCCATCGCGAAGCAGGTGGCAGCCAGTGCCGCTGCCACAATGGTCGCCGTCAGCGCCGCGGCGGCGCCTGCGGCTGCCTACCCGATCTTCGCGCAGCAGAACTACCCGAACCCCCGGGAGGCAACCGGCAAGATCGCCTGCGCCAATTGCCATCTCCAGGGCAAGTACATCGAAGTCAAGATGCCCCACGAGGTCCTCCCCGACACGATCTTCAAGACCCTCATCGAGCTCCCTCTCAAATACGAGAAGAGGGTTCAGCCGATCGCCGACGGCTCCAAGGCCAGTCTGAACGCTGGCGCGATCGCGATCATGCCCGAGGGCTGGAAGCTGGCGCCGAAGGACCGGCTGCCCAAGGCGCTGAAGAAGCAGATGAAGGGGCTCGCCTGGTCGCCATACAGCAAGGACAAGCCCAACATCGTCGTCGCGGGGCCGGTGCCCGGGAAGATCTACGAGACGATGGTGCTCCCCATCCTCGCCCCCGACCCCAACAAGACCCCCGAGATCGTGTTCAACAAGTACGAGTTCTATTTCGGAGGCAACCGGGGGCGCGGGCAGGTCTACCCGGAGGGCAACCTCAGCAACGTCAACATGTACACCGCGGCGGCTGAGGGCACCGTGACCGAGATCGTCCCGGGCGAGAAGGTGGTCATCACGAAGGCGGACGGCACGGTGGTGGACTCGCTCATTGGCAAGGGGGCCACGGTCGTGGTCGAGGTCGGCGAGAGCGTGAAGAAGGACGAGCAGATCACCACGAACCCCAACGTGGGCGGCTTCGGTCAGGAAGACAAAGAGGTCACGCTGCAGGACATGAACCGCGTGTATGCGTACTGCGGCCTCTCCATCTCGATCTTCCTGGCGCAGCTGGTGTTCGTGCTCAAGAAGAAGCAGTTCGAGAAGGTGCAGCTTGCGGAGGGCTTCTGAGCAGCACCCTCTCTGAGAGGGCACCTTTTCTCTCCTTCCTGCCTCCCTCCTTCACTCCCTTCTGTCCTCCCTGCCGTTCATCCCCTTCATCCCTTGCTCTCAACTTCGTTTCCTCGCCACTTCCATCACCTTGACCCCTCGGAGTCCCTTTCTTTCTCCCCTCTGCACGATCCCTCCCCCTGCATTCTCACCCCCCCCTGCTCTCCCTCCTCCCCTTCCCCTCCTCCCCTTCCCTCCCTCGCTCCCTCCCTCCTGCTCCCCTCCTCCCTGCCCTTCCTCACCTATCTCTGCTCCTCGCCCCCTGTCGCCGTCGCCGCCGTCCCCCTCCTCCTGCTTCTCCTCCCGATCCTCCCAGCCCTCCGTGATTATCCTCCTCGTCATCCCCCTCAGCGCAAGCTGCAGCTCTTGCTGCCCGGTCTGTTTTCGCCGCCAGTCTCTTGACGGCCGAGGAGGGGCCAGGTTCATTTGGTTTTCCTTCCGGGTTTTTAGTCCGCACAGGGCACCTGTGCACCACCGAGTCGGCACCGGCGCCTGGTCAGGGCCATCTTGGGCCCGGGGAGCACCAGCCCTTCTTGGTCTTGGTCAGGCGGGCGCGCACACCAAGCCAGGGCCCAAGGTAGCCTTTGCCAGCCATGGTGGTGGTATACAGGTGTCCTCTGCACATTCAGTAATTGGCGATTTTCTGATTCCTGCGAGAGCCCTGTCTGGAGAGTCGCTCGCTGACGGCAACACGAGCCTCTTCCTCCTCCTCCTCGTGCTGCTGTTCCGCCCCCTTCCCTCAGACCTGGTGTGTGTGTGTGAACAAAACAAAACGGGACGCGTCCCCACTTAGGGGTCTTTTTGCCAATGCAACGCGACATGTTTCAACGCACAGCATTGCAACGCAATGCAAGGCAGTGCAGCAACGTGCAGAACAAATCATGTGTGCCAGCGTGGACCCCCCAAAGTGGGCTATTCCCGAAATGTTGTCCCTGTTGCTTCATACGTGTAGGGTGCTGCCTACGACGTGCAGAACATTGAAGATCTGATGCAGTCGGTATGTTTATGTGTATATGTGTATTCCCCGAACGGTGCTTGCCCTTAGAGGTTCTTGCTTCTGTTACGTCAGGAACCGGATGGGTGTGTCGGGTTTTCGCCACGCTGCCGCCCGTGCTGCTTCGTGGGGTGCCGCCTTGTGGGCGCCTCGGGAGTGTACCACGCTTGGGATTGTTCATGGTTGCGTCGCGTTGCCGCCCGTGCCGCCTCGTGGGCGCCCCGCGCGATTGGGGGTATAGTATGTTTTCTCGACGTTGCCGCTCATGCCGCCTCGTGGGCGCTCCTTGCGCTGGGGGGTATGTTGGGTGTTCGCCACGTTGCGTGGGCGCCTCGTGGGCGCCACGTGCTCTAAGCTTACACGGCATAGCTGTCACCGCACAGGTCAGATCATATAGCTGACACCGGACACATGTACCTATACAGATACACGTAGATATATACATATATATATATATATATTTATATATATATATATATGTATTACAGCTTACAGCACAGCGCACGCCGCTTGCAGCAGTGCGCAACATAGCTTGCAGACACGACATAGCTTGCACCCCATAGCGTCCACCATCAGCTCACACCGCCTAGCCTACACGTCATACTTTTTCCACGCAGCTTCCCCAGCACAGCTTGCACCACACAGCGTACGCCGCATAGCACCCGCCCGTACCGCCTCGTGGGCGCTTCGTGGGCGCCCCGTGCGCTGGGGGCGTATGCAGAGGCTTCGTCACGTTGCCGGCCGTGCCGCCTCGGTCGGGGCGTCCCCTGCGCTGGAGCGAGCATGCCGAGGTTGCGCCGCCACATCGCCGTCCGTGCCAACTCGTGGGCGCCCCGTGCGCTGGGCGAGTACGCCGAGGACTCGCCACATTTTGCCGTTGCCGCCCTGTGCCACCTCATTCGCGCCTCGCGGGAGCCCCGCGCGCCGGGCGGGTCTCCCGAGGCTGCGCCACGTTGCCGCTCATGCCGCTTCGTGGGCGCCCTGTGCTCTGAGCTTGCACGACGTAGCTTTCACCATGTAGCTTGCACCACGTAGAGTGCACGGCATAGCTCACACAACGTAGCTTACCTTACATCACGTCCCACATCAAATCACCTAGTTTGCTCCCCGTAGCTTTCACCTCCAGTTCGCATCACATAGCTTCCACGACATAGCTAACACATAGCTTACACTGCAGAGTTTTCACCGCCATAGCCCGCACCAAATAGCTTACCCGACACAACGTCCACCATACAGCTTACACTATATTGCCTTCATCTCCACAGTGCAATACCAGACTCTTTGGGGTCCGCACTGGCGAACCTATAAATAAATATATATATATATATATATACACACATACATATATCGGAGCAGGGCCCGGGGGCGGCCCGGGGCGCTGCCTGTAATCTCCATGGGGGGTGCAGGGCGCCCCCGGGAGCGTCCGAAGCGTCCCGGAGGGCCCCTGGGACCGCCAGGAACAGTTCGAGACCGCCCAAGACGGCCCGCGAGCGATCCAAGACGCGCATAGATAGCCTCAGGAATGGCCAGGAAGGTTCGAAGACGTTCCAAGAGAGCTCCATGAGGCCCCGAAGGCATCCCAAGAGGCCTCCCAAGAGAGCGCCGACAAGCCAACATCGTTGATTTTTATTGTTTTTTTGAGGTGTTGGGCCTTCTCGCTTTTTCGGGGTTCCGACGCTCCCAGACCGTCCAACAGTCTCCCAAAACCGCTCCAAGACGGCCGAAGAGGCCCCCAAGACCGCCCCAAGACGGCCCAAGAGACCCCCAAAAGCGTCCGAAGATTGCCCAGGAGAGCCCCAAGATGGCCCAGGAGCCGCCCAAGACGGTTCCAGGAGAGCCCCGACAGGGCTTCAAGACTGCCTAAGCGAGCCCAGCGGGCCCCAAGAGGGCCCCGCGAGGCCCCAAGAGGCCCCAAAGAGGCCCCCAAGAGTGACCCTGAGCGCGCCCCAAGACGCCTCCAGGAGAGCCCAACAGGCCCCCAAGAGGCCCACTGGAGGCCCTCAGGAGATCATCCCCATCATGTTCCCGGAAGGCGGTCCGGGAACATGATTCCGCGCCTTGGAGGAGTATTCTGCGCCTTCCGAGGCGCCTTGGACGACGTACGATATATATATATATATATATATATATATATGTATATTTGTGTGTGTATGTGTATGTGTATGTGTATCTGTATGTGCATGTGTATGTGCATGTGCATGTGCATGTGCATGTGCATGTGTATGTGTATGTGTATGTGTATGTGTATGTGTATGTGTATGTGTATGTGTATGTGTATGTATGTATGTATGTATGTATCTATATATACATAAATATACGTATGTATGCAAGCATGCATGCATGTCTTTCTGTCTGTCTGTCTGTCTGCCTGCCTGCCTGTCTGTATGTATGTCTGTATGTATATATATATATATATATATATATATATATATAGGGGTACGGGGCCGGGGGCCTCTGGCCAGCTGCCTCGACTCGCCATGGGGGCCCCCCCCGGCCATTTTTTGGCACCCCTCACGAGGATCGTGGCCCCCTCGCCGAAAATTCCTGCCCTCAGTCTCCGAAGAGGCCACAAGAGGCCACAAGTGGTCTCCTGAGGGCCCCAAGAGAGCCCCAAGAGGGCCCCTGAGGGCCTCAAAAGGCAAACATCGGCACAGTTCCTTTGTACAACGTAAATTTTCAGCATGCTCACTGGCTTCGTCTTCACAGTGCCCTAGACGCCCCGGCGGAGCCCCAAGGCCCCAAGACAGCCCAAGAGAGACCCACCAAGAGGGCTCCAGACAGCCCAACAGGTTCGGCCTGTGGGGCTCACCGAACCCCCCGAGACGGCCCAAGAGGCCCCAAAGCCCAAAGCCCGTCCAGGAGGCTCCCAAGACGGCCGCAGGGAGGCCCAAGAGGGCCTCGATCGAAAGCATGTTCCCGGAAGCCTCTCCGGGAACATGATTTCTGGGTTCCGAGGACGCCCAAGAGGCCCACAAGACAGCCTCAGCGAGGCCCCAGAGGGCCCGAGATGGCTTGAAGATGGCCGATGAGGGCCCAAAGAGGGCCTTCAAGAGGCAAGAATCTGCCCATTTCCTTCGTAAAACGTACATTTTCAGCATACTTGCTGGCTTCGTCTTCGCAGTGCCCCAGACGCCCCCGAGGAGCCCCAAGACAGCCTAAGAGAGACCCAGACGGCCCAAAAGTGTCGGCCTCTGGGGCTGACCGAACCCCCCGAGACGGCCCAAGAGGCCCCGAAGCCGGCCCAGGAGGCCCCCAAGACGGCCTCAGGGAGGCCCAAGAGGGCCCCGTTCGAAATCATGTTCCCGGAAGCCTCTCCGGGAACATGGTTTCCGGGCTCTCAGCGCTCCCTACTGGGCCCCAGGACAGCTTCAGCGAGGCTCCAGAGGGCCCGAGATGGCTTGAAGATGGCCGATGAGGGCCCCAAGAGGGCCTTCAAGAGGCAAACATCAGCCCGTCCCCTTAGTAAAACGTACGGACTCGGCGCGAGACAACTGGCGACCGCAGTTACCGTCCCTTCGTGCTGGGCGCGTGCGAACCTGGCGTTCAGTTTGGACGGAACGTGTCGGGTCTGTTGCCAATCGGGGCTGCGCCAGGTTAGGCCACCCCCAAGGTCAGGTTCGGGAATGGGTCGTAGCAACACGACGACGACGACGACGACGGCACGCCCCAACAGGCTCCCCAAGACGCCCCAAACCCATGCTCCCAGAAGGCCTTCTGGTAACCCGATTCATACGGCCTCCGCCCCCCTACACAACCGTTTTCCTCGAAGGCCTTTCGGAATGCAGATTGGTATGCGTGGACTGTGGTCCACTACTTCAGTGGAGCAGTTAATTCGTCAAGGCCTGGGGCCTGCTAGAACCTGAGCGCGCGCGAAGCGCGCGCGATGGTTCTAGTATATATATATATATATATGCACATATACATAAACATGTATATACACATGCATCTACACCTATATATACATAAAGATATACACATTTACACCTACACATATATGTATGAAAGGGCGCGCTCGCAGCAGACTTCTCACTCAAAGGGGGGGCGCAGCTTGAAGCTGCTCCCCCCCCCTCCTTGGAAAAGAGGGGGGGCTTCGAAGCACCCCCCCCCTGCTCTTGTTTGGATTTTGCAGCTGGCGGGTCCCTGGTTAAGGGGGGAGGGCTTGGAAGCTACCCCCTCTTCCTTCATTTTCGGGGTTCGAGATAAGCCTGGGCTCCCCTTTCAAAAGGGGGGCGTGGTTTCCGAAGCTACCGCCCCCCTCTCC
This sequence comes from Prorocentrum cordatum, assembly GCA_963575745.1. NCBI lineage: Eukaryota > Dinophyceae > Prorocentrales > Prorocentraceae > Prorocentrum > Prorocentrum cordatum. The sequence goes on from CAUYUJ010016892.1 coordinate 255,685, forward strand.
CCTCCTTCTGTTGGCTTTTCCAGCTGGAGGCCCCTGGCTGAAGGGGGGGCTTCGAAGCTACTGTTCTTCTTTGGTTTTCGGCGCGTCGTAGGTTTCCGGCGTACTTGTGGTTTTCGGATTCTTTTTGGTTTTCGGCGCCTTTCTGGTTTTTGGCCGCCCCTTTGGCCTTTGGCGCCCCTTTGGTTTTCGGCGCCCCTTTCCTTGTCGGCGCTCTTTGGGTTTTCGACGCCTTGTGGCTTTCGGCGCCCTTTTTGATTTTCGGCGCCCTGTCGTCTTCGTATCTTCCGTTGTTTTCGGCGCCCCGCTCGTTTTCGGCGCACTTTGGTTTTCTGCGCGCCTTTCTTGTTTTTTGCGCACCCTTTTTGGTTTTCGACGCCCTCTTGGGTTCCGGCGCCCCTCTGGCTTTCGGTGTCCTTGTGGTTTCGGCGCCTTTTCATTTTTTTTCGGCGTCCTTTCAGTTTTCGGCGTCCTTTTAGCTTTCGGAGTTCTTTTTAGTTTTCGACGCCTTGTGGTCTTCGGCGCTCCTTTAGTTTTTGGCGCTCTTCGGCTTTCGGTACGCCTTTGGTTTTCGGCGCCATGTTGGATTTCGACGCCCTTTTAAAGGTTATCGGCGCCTCTTCTTAGTTTTTTGGGCGCCGTTGTGGTTATCGGCTCCCCTTTGATTTTCGGCGCTCCTGTGGTTTTCGGCGCGTTTTTGGTTTTCAGCGCTTTTCGGTTTTCGGCGCCCCTTTCGTTTTCGGCGCTCCTTTTGGTTTTCGGCGCCCTTTCTGATTTTCGGCGCCTTGTCCGTCTTCGTAACGTCTGTTGTTCTTGGCGCCCCTTTCGTTGTCGGCGCCCTTTCGGTTGTCGGCGTCCCATTGGTTTACGCTCTTCTGGTTTTCGGCGCATCGTTGGTTTTCGGCGCCCCTTTCGTTTTCGGCGCTCCTTTTGTTTTTCGGCGCCCCATTGGGTGTTCGGCGACCCGTTGGTTTCCGGCGCCCTGGTGGTGTTCGGCGTTCTTTGATTTTCGGTGTCCAATACGGATTTCGGCGCCTTTTGTATTTCCGGCGCGTCTTTGGTTTTTGGATCAATGTTTTGTGTTCGGCGCTTTTTGGTATTCGTCCTCCTTTTGGTTTTCGGCACCCCTTTGGTTTTCGGCGCCCCTTTGGTTTTCGGCGACCTTTCGGTCTTCGGCGTTCCTTTGGTTCTTGGCGCTCCTTTGGTTGTCTCCCCTTCGGTTTTCGGCGCTCCTTTGGTTTTCGGCGCCGTTTTGGTTTTCGGTGCCCTTTTGGTGTTCGGTGCCCCTTTGGTTTTTGGCACCGTTTTGTTTTACGGTGCCCTTTTAGTGCTTGGTGACCCTTTGGTTGTCGGCGCCATTTTCCAAAGGGCGCCAACAACCAAAGCGGTTGTCTGGGGTCAGAGACGGGGGTCGTTTATAGGAATGGCCCCAGAAAGGGGAAATGGAGGGCGACTAAAACGGAAATTTGCTGTCGTTTTGGTGTGAGGGTATTTTGGGGTCATATATGTTTTTGAACGGTTTGAGCTTGGGCTTTTGTAACTCGGTGATGTTCAGCCACACAGCCACAATCAGACCTGCTAAACGATCCAGGAATTTAAACATCGGAGCTTCGCTCTCCCCCTGGTCTGCCCCCTCTCCCCCTCTCTCCATAGCCTGTCTTCGGCTCAGAACGGGCGGAGCACCGCATGCTCTCCCCAGGTTCCGCTGCGGTGCTTCCTGCCTTGAGCTTGGCGCTGTTCGCGGGGCTAGGGTGGCGTCTGTCTCCTCCGCCTCTGGTGCCCGAGGCGCTGCCTGTGTCTCCAGCGTGGCTCGACGAGGTCTCGGAGGCCTGTGAGGCGGCCTCCTCCGCCGCCCTGTGCGCCGAGTCGGCCGCGCGGGCGGCGCTCGACGTGGCAGCCTCGCCGCCGCCCCCGCCGCCCCCGCCGGCGGCCTGCGAGCCCTGCGTGTGCCCGGAGCAGCAGGGGGACGACGAGCTGTGGGCGCTGGTGGTGCACGTGCTCGTGGGTCTCCTCACGCCAGCGTGGCTCTGGCTGACGGATCGTTGCTGCAGCCGCCCCAATCGCCCGGGTCTCCGACAGCATGCTGGGCCGCCGCGGGCGCCGGGCACCCCTGCCCCCTTTGTCCGCGGGGGAGGCGTGGTGCGCTGATCTGCCCTGCGGGGCACGCGCTAAGGAGAGCTAGCTCGGCGACCTCGTGGATCACGAGCGGGTCGTCGTGTGGCCGTCGAGGCGCGAGGAGGACGGGGAGGTGGTCGGCTCGCACCTGTACTGGGTGCTCTCGCCGGACGGGGACCTGTGG
>CAUYUJ010016893.1:0-20000 GCA_963575745.1 Prorocentrum cordatum
TTTGTTTGTTTGTTTGTTTGTTTGTTTGTTTGATGTATTGTTTGTTCCTTTGTCGCTGCTGCCTTTGTTTGTTTGTTTGTTTCATTGTTTGAGGTATTGTTTGTTCCTTTGTTTGTTTGTTGTTTGTGCGTGTACATCTCTCTCTATATACCTACCTACCTACCTACCTACCTACCTACCTACCTACCTACCTACATACATACATACATACATACATGCATGCATTCATGCATACATGCATACATGTATGCATGCATGCATGCACGCATGCACGCATGCATGCATACATGCATACATACATACATGCATGCATGCATGCATACAAACATATGCACATCTTATCCGCGGTGCCGAGAGGTCCCGACCCCTTCCCCAGCAGCAGCTTCCATGCTGGACCCACCGGTGCTGGCCTCCGGGGGCCATGGCGAGAGGCCCTCGGAGGGCAGAGGCCGGGCAAAACCCGATGGGGGGGGTGCTTTCCCTGACCTTCCAGAGAGCTATTTTTTAGCACTGGAAACCTAAAAACCTAAAAAACGAGACGAAACAGCCTAAAACCAAGACGTAAAATAGCTCTGGGATAGGTTTTTACGTCGGGTGCTATTTTTCAGCCCTCCTGGAAGGTCAGGGTTGTGGGCCCCAGAAACTTCAGGGCCGTTTTTTCACCGCTTCCCAAAAAGTGACCCTTGAAAATGGAAACGGCCAAAAAACGGCGACCGGAAACGGCAAAAAAAACGGCTCCAGGACTGGAGCCGGAGCCGGAGCCGGTGAACAAAAAGGCGACGGAACCGGTAAAAAAAACGGCATCGGAACCGGCAAGAAAACGCCAAAACGGAACCGGTTAAAAAACGGCCCTGTCGTTTCCAGGGCCCGCTAAGGTAAAGGGAAATTAGGACACACAAATAAATACACACAAATAAAAATAGTCCCCATACTTTCCCATATTTTCTGGGTTTTTGTCTTCCCCCCCCATTCCCATATTTTCCCATATTTTCCTGGGAATCGAGGATTAATTGTGTCTGTGTGTTTTTTTCCCTCCTGATAAGGGGGGGAGCACGTCTGCCCTCCCTGGCCCCTCCCCGACCACGCGACGAGCCCAGCCGACGTCAGGGGCGCGCACGGCAGCGGCGGGCGCGGCAGCGACGGGAGGGGCCCGGCTCCTGGCTGTCGAGGGGGCGCGGCCCCCTCACCCACCGTGCCAGCATGGGGCGACGTCGGGCGTGTCCCCATACGGGGGGATTTGGGGGTGAAAAATCAAGAATACTCCAAACATACTCCCCGAATGCCCAAACATAGTTCTGAAGCATTGTCCCCTGACTTTTTGTTAATACTATTTTCGAATATCCCTCCTGTAGAGGGACAGGCCCGACTTACACATAGGGGCCGCTGAAGAGGGCGCGGATGGGGGGCTCCCGTGGCCACGGCGAGGCGAGCCCGGGCCACGAAGGGGCTCCCCGATCTTGATTTTGGGAGCGGCCCGGGAGCTGGAGAGCCGCTCCCGAGCCCAGAAAGCGCTTCGCACGTCAGCGTTCGGAGGGGAACTCTGCGGACCCCACCTCCGCGGCCACGAAGAGGTTTTCCGATTTTGATTTGAGGAGCGGCCCGGAAGTCCCACCAGCCCCTTGGGCGTGAGTGGTTCAGCGAGCTCTCTCTGTCCTCAACCCCCCTTCTTCCCCTTCGGGCAGGGGTTTACCCCTCCCCCTACCCCCTCCCCCCGGGCCTGGAGAGGTCCTTTCGCGGGTCGTCAGAGGGGTCTTTTTCGACTCCTGGGGGGCTAAAATTCGACACCCCTCACGAGGATTCTGGCCCCGACGGGGGGAGGCAGAAAAGTGCTCGCCTCATCTGTGATCGATCGCCCGACAGATGGCCCCAAGATTCCTCCCAGACCCCTCCCAGAGAGCCCCACGAGGCCTCCAAGAGGCCTCCAAGAGGCCCCCAAGATGCCCCCAAGAGGCCCCCAAGAGGCCCCAAGAGGCTCCCCCGAGGCACCCAAGACGCTCCTGGAAGCCCCTGGAGCCGCCAAGAGGCCCCCAAGACGCCCCAAACGGCCTCCAAGAGGCTCCCAAGAGGCCGAAGAGGCTCCCCCAAGGCACCCAAGACGCTCCTAGAAGCCCCTGGGGCCGCCAAGAGGCCCCCAAGACGCCCCAAAAGGCCTCCAAGAGGCTCCCAAAAGACATCCCAAGAGACTCCGCGATGCATCCAAGAGGCCTCTGGCCCTTCTGCTCGTCCTCCCCTCCTCGTCCGCCTCCCCCTCTTCCTCCTCCCTCCTCCCCTCCCCCACCTCCTCCTCCCATTCCTCCTCCATCCTCCCCTCTTGGGATATGGCGGAATCCCCTGTCCTTCGTTTCTCTGTATGTTCCCACACTTCCCTGATCGAATCAAAGCAACTCCTCTGGGCATCATTGCTGAACAGATGACCAACAAATCCCGACAGTCGGTACTCTTTCCTAAAGTGGCTGTTTTGGGATGGGCTGGTGGGGATTCGCGAAGCGTGAACAATTAGAGTCTTTTTTGAGCTCATGAAGCGGTTCGCACGTCCGCGTTCGGATGGGAACTGTGCGGACCCCACCTGGGCAGCAGCCTGACCCTGGCCTCCCCGACGTCCTCACGTCGTGAGAGGCCCGCGACGCAGGGTTTTCGCTCACTCTGGTCCTCGCGGGGGCCCTCGCGGGGCCTCGGGGGCCGTCAGAAGAGAGGGCGCGGGGCGAAGAGGCCCGTCCCTGGGAGGGGGTCCCGACTTCTGGCGGGCCGCGGTGCGAGAGAAAGCGCGGCTTCGGATGCAAAGGGGAGAGCCCGACCGTGGTGAAAAGGGGGCACCCGTGGGTGAAATAAGGTTGGAGGTCCATCTGCAGGTGCAAGCTCTGCCCTCCTGGCACTTGCAAGGGCAAGCCCTGAGCTCCGGGCCTCCCGGCGGTGCAGACAGATCGCGATGGCCTGCTGTTCTCCAATTTCGGCCTCCAGGGGCTGCTCAGATCCGTCAAACAACGACTCAGGATGAAAAGCTGGTCCCCAGGAAGTGGTCAAAGCCCCAACTTGCCATCGCTCGGAGGTCCATCCCCCGTGCGTTTTTCGGCTTCGTGCGCTTACTTTTTCGCAAGACGATCCACGATGCTCCTCGAGGGCCCTCGCCGAGGAAAACATGCACGCATCCGAGCCATGAAGGGCCAAAGGCCGACGGCACGAAACCGTTGCAACACCGCGGGGGCTGGCCTTCCATCCCGAGAGCCCTTCCTCCGACGGTCCTGAGGCCCGAGCTGGCCAGACACCTCCCGCCGTGATCTTGCAGCGGCGCGAGGGGGTCGACTTTCGGCGAGGGGACTCCCCCTCCCTCTCCCCCTCCCCCTCCCCTCCCACCTCCCCCTCCTCCTCGCTCCCCTCCCCCTCCCCCCTCTTCCTTCCTCCCCCTCCTCCTCTTCCTCCTCCTCCTCCTCCCCCTCTCCTCTCCACGCCTCTCCTCCCTCCTCCCTATTTCCTCCTCTCTCATCCTCCTCGCCTCCTCCTAATCTCCTCCCTCATCCGTCCCTCATCCTCTCCTCCACTCCCCTCCTCCCCACTCCTCCTCCTCGTCCTCCTCCTCCTTCTCCTCCTCCTCCTTCTCCTCCTCCCCTTCCCCCTCCTCCTCCGCCGAGCCAACCCGGGCCTCTCCGGCGGCCGTTCGGGACGACCTGGGCCACGCCCCGAACCTGGGCGAGGCGCAGCTACTGGATAGCATCCCGAGGCTGGGAAGCCCCCAGGGCCAGGCACCCGAAAGCCTTGAATCTCCTCCTCCACTCCTGGACATCCGCTGGTCTGACGCTGTTCAGTCCGCGGCCCCTGAATTCTGCGGTGGACAAACCTTCCTTAATAAACCTGCCATTCGTGAAAACGGCCTGTGACCGAAACCGACGGACCTGGACCCGCAAAAACGACGGCCGCGACGCCCTCTCGCGAACCGAAAACGGCCAATGCCTTAATCGACATGTCAGGGTAGGAGGTCGATCCACCTCCGACGGCATTCCCTCCCCCTCCCCCGGGGGGCAGTCTTTCGCCCCGGGTCCGTCTGTGCTGGCCCCGACGGCCCACCAAGGCGGCCCCCGAGGGCTCCAGTCCAGGAAAGGCCCGCCCCCGACCGAGCAAAACCAGGATATCGCCGGGAGCCTGGGACCCCCCGCCCCCCTCCTGGGAGGTGCTGGGAGGAGGAGGAGGAGGAGGAGGAGGAGGAGGAGGAGGAGGAGGAGGTCGGAGGAGGAGGAGGAGGAGGAGTTGCTGGGAGGAGGAGGAGGAGGAGGAGGGGAGGAGGAGGAGGAGGAGGAGGAGGAAGTCCGCCCCTGCCGCCAGGCCTTCGGCCAGCGGGCGGCCGCGCGGCGGGGCGTGCGTGGAGCGGCAGGGCCTCCGCGCGGCCGCCCGCCGCACGCCGCTCACCGCCGGCCGTGGGCGCAGGACCCCGCGTGCTGGACCACCCACCGCCACGTGAGGTTTATCCTCGGCCCCAGGTTCTCGCTCTCCTGGGGTCGGGCGAGGCTCGTTGGTTAACGGGCGAAGTACGGTAGAAAATACACTTTTTCGCTGTCGGGGGCGCCTGTCCCAGGGCGGCTGGAAAGTTTATACCCTTACGGTGGCACCGCAGGGGTATAAACTTTCCAGCCGCCGAGGGGCAGGCGTCCCCGACGGCGGAAAAGTTTATTGCATACCGTTCTTCGCCCGCTGAGTCGGGGGAGGAGAGGCTGCCGGTCCCGCGGCTCGTCCTGGAGGCCTCTCGTCGCCACGGCCTGGCTCCTCCCCGAAGTCCTGGCCAGAAGGCAGCCCTTGGAGAGGTCCGCGGAGCAGCGGCACGGGAGGCGAGACCCAGGTCTGGCGCTCTTCCTGGGCTCCTGCCGCGGGGCCCCTTCGGGGCATCGGGCCCCGAAGGGCCCTTCGGGGCGAGGCGCTGCCCTGCTGCAGTCGGGGCGTTGACCTAAGGAGCCCTAAATCAGCAACGAGGCCCCTTTTTCCCAATAAGTTCAACCTCGATGTCCGATGGAAGCCCTCAGGAAAACCCGAGGCAAACTTTGAAGCAATCAAGGAACACCGAGCCCCTCCCCAGCGAAAGGGGCTCCTTCTTCAGGCGCGTCGCGCCCAGCCTGAGGCGGAGGGCGACAGAACCCCTTGCGAGCTTGTCGCCCAAAGGCATTCGGTCGACAGCCTTTGGTCCATTCGCTCGACAGCCCCTTTGGACGTCGAACGGTCCAAAGGGGTTCCCTCTCCCCAGCGAGAAGGGTTCCTTCTTCAGCGCCCCGACGGTGCCCCCAAAAAGGGAAGGGGTCGGGACCCCTGCGGCCGCGGACTGGGAGACGCCGTGCCGGAGGACGCCTGGGAGACTCGGCCGCACGCGAGAGCGGTCCTGTACAATCGGGGCGTTGCCCTAAGGAACTCTGAATAAGCAACGAGGCCCCTTTTCTCCAGAAGCTGAGCTTCGACTTCCCTTCGGAAACCAGAGGAAGACCCAGGGCAAACTGTGGAGCAATCAAGGAACACGGAGCCCCTCCCCGACGAGAAAGGTTCCCTCTTCAGGGCACCGACTGTACGGCAGGCTCGTGCCGTGTCGAGACCTCCGCGCTGGCTTCCCGACGCGCGTGGATTGCCCAGAGAGGCTGCACCGACCGGCGGCGCCTCGAGGGCCAGATCGCTCCAGTTGGCCGACTCTGCGCCGCTGGCGGCGCTCGGCCTGGAACGCCCGCGCTGGGGCCGTCGCCGTGCCGACACCACGCGCACCACGCGCACCTGCACGCGCCCCTCTCCTCCTCCTCCTCCTCCTCCTCCTCCTCCTCCTCCTCCTCCTCCTCCTGCTCCTCCTCCTCCTGCTCCTCCTCCTCGTTCTCCTCCTCCTCCTCCTCCTCCTCCTCCTCCTCCTCCTCCTGGGGGGGGCCTCCACGGCGTGTCGGTCGCCGCGAGCGATGGCGGCAGCTGGCGGGGGCCTCTGCGTGCCTGGGCCCGGCCATCCCCCGCGCCGCCCGGGAGCCGCGCACGAGAGGCCACGCCGGCGAAGGGCCACACGCGCAGCCGAGAGAGAGAGAGAGGGGAAAAAAAAAGAGAGGGGGGGGTAATAGTACGAGGGGGTGGCGAATCAGCCCCTGCAGCTGGCTTTCCCGGCGCCTCCGGGCGCCGGAGGCGCCCATGCATTGATGGAAGCGCCCCCGACGGCGGGGCCGAAAGCAGCTGCGAGCGGCAACTGCCTCAGCCCCCCCCCCCCTTGTCTGATCCGATCTCCCTGGGCACGCGGTGCATGTAGTGCTTCTGCGTCATGCCCTCCATGGTGCACAGGGACCCGCAGCCGAGGGACATGTGCGTCTCGGGCTGCTCGCCCTCCTCCGGCCAGTTCAGCTTGAGGTCGAACCTCCGCGGCTGGCCGAGAGAGAGCGAGATGATCCTGATGTCGCGGAACTTCCCCTGGAAGAGGGGCTCGTCGTCAGAGTGCCACCCCACCTGGTGGCTCCCGTTCTCGTACAGGTTGACGTTGCAGCCGTTCGGCCAGTCGCTGGGGTTGTTGATTCCGCAGTACGGCATGTAGACGCCCAAGAGCTCGATCATCCAGGGGGGATACGTCACGGGCTCCACCTCCACCCCGCCGTAGCGGTACCTGCAGGTGCAGCCCTGGCACACCATCCAGCTGGTCTTTCGCGGGATCGGGCCCAGCGCGCCGTCCGGCTGCAGCCACTCGGTGCCGTCCTCAGGCAGGGGGGATGAGGCTCCTGAGGGAAACGGGCCCTGGACTCCAGCTGGGGCTTTCCACGAGGCCCATTTCTCATCCCGTGGGTCGTTTTCTGAAGGTCTCAGGGCCTGGGGAGGGCCGTGGAAACCAGGATGCGGAACAACACCTCAGCACTCCGTTTCCTCAGGACCTCGTTTCTTCACTTGAGCGACGATCACAAGCACGTCTTACGCGAGATGACATACCGACCTTACGCCGCGGCCGACTGAGGCCACAAGAACGACACGCCGCAGTGAAGACGAGGGTGCTTATGCGCGACCTCACGCGTGCAGCTTACGCGCGAATGTCAGCGAAGACGACCCCGTTTCCATGCGTCGTTCACTTGGCGGCGCCCACCAGGGGGGTGGGGCGAGAGAGGCAGCCTTGTACTTATCAGTGAGGCAGGGGGGCTCTCAGGAGCTTTCCTGCCTTCCAGGCAGCCTTCTTGGAGAACCCCAGTCCCTCACAGGAAGCCCTCTGCCTTCCTGGAAGGCCGCCCCCCCCCTCGCCCCACCCAGCTCGGCGCGCCGCCGACTGATGGTGCCGCCCCTTACTGGCGTCCACACCTGTCCTGGGAGATCGGCTTTGACCAGACCTGCGAGGCGGATCCAGCCGTGGCGACGGAGGGCGCCTCCCGGAGGCCCCAGGCAAGAGGGGGGGGGGGCGCGCGCGGGCAGAAGCGGGAGCCTCGCACCCCTGCAGGGCCCCCTTCTCTTCGCGGGGCCGTCCCGGATCTTCTGGAAGAACTCCCGGCAGCGCGCATCGCTGATGGGGCTGGGCAGGAAGGCCGCGAAGCACCGCCGCGAGACGTCCCGGAGCTTCACGTCCCACTGCACGCCTGGCGGCGCCAGCTCGCTGGTCAGCTGCAGGCCCTTCTCCTCCTGAGGGGGCACCGCCGTCGTGCTGCCGCGAGGGGGGAGGAGGAGGAGGAGGAGGAGGAGGAGGAGGAGGAGGAGCGGGAGGCACGTAGGAGGAGGAGGAGGAGGAGGGAGGAGGAGGAGGAGGAGGAGCCGCGGGGCCGCGGTGCCGGGCTGCGGGCGGGGGGTGGTGCGGGCGCGGGAGAGGAGGAGGAGGAGGAGGGACGAATGGGCGGGAGGGGGAGGGGAGGATGATGGACAGGAGGAGGGGGGGGGGGAGGAGGTAGGGGGGCTGGGGGAGGGGCACCCGGGGGAGGAGGGGGATAGGAGGAGGAGGAGGAGGGGAAGGAGGAGAGGAGGAGGCGAGGGAGGGAGGAGGAGGGAGGAGGAGGAGAGGAGGGAGGCGGAGGATTCGAGGCACTGGGGCCGGGCACCGCGGCCCCGGGGGGTCCCCCGCAGCCCAGGTCCATAGGGAGCGGCTCGGCGAAGCCCGGGGGCCCCTCCCGAGCCAGAGGCGGGCCTTGCTTCAGCGCCTGGCCGCCTGGCCGCATGCCTTCCGACCGCCTCCCTCCTCCCTCCTCCATCCTGCCTCCTCCCTACCTCCCTCCTCCCTCCTCCCTCCTCCCTCATCCCTCCTCCCTCCTCCCTCCTCCCTCCTCCCCCCCGTGCATGCGCACCGTGTGGATACAACCAATACGGTGACGATGACGATGACAATGACGATAGCGATGACGATGTCATCGTCATCAGCATCATCAACATCATCATCATCATCATCATCATCATCATCATCATCATCATCATCATCATCATCATCATCATCATCATCATCAGCATCCGCATCCGCATCCGCATCCGCATCCGCATCAGCATCAGCATCATCATCATCATCGTCATCATCATCATGATCGTGATCGTGATCATGATCGTGTTCATGATCATGACCATGATCATCATCATCATCATCATCAGCATCATCATCAGCATCATCATCATCATCATCAGCATCATCATCAGCATCAGCATCATCATCATCATCATCATCATCATCATCATCCTCATCATCATCATCATCATCATCATCAGCATCATCATCGACGGACGTTTCCAGTCGTTCTCGGACTCTGGGGGCCCTCGCCGGGCCCGAGGGCGGTCAGAAGACGACCAGGGACGAAGGGACCTGTGGGAGTCCTGTACTGAACAAAGCAAGGCGTCGGATCTCCCGCAAGAGGCTCGTTTCGGGCCACAATTTTGAAGGGGAACTGGAACACACAAATAAATACACACAAATAAAAATATCCCCCATATTTTCCAAAATTTCTGGGTTTTTATCTTCCCCCCCACTTCCCATATTTTCCCATATTTTCCTGGGGATGAACGATTCATTGTGTCTGTGTGTTTTTTCCCCTCCTGAAATTTGGGCATCCGTTCACCCCTGAAGCGCTCTCGGCGAGGCGCAGCTGATGGAAAACATCCCGAAGCGCGAGAACCTCCAAGAGCAAGCGGAGCGCCTGGAAGGTCAGGAAGAGGAGGGGGACCCTCCTCTTCTCCAGTGTTGCCTTTTTGTTGTGACGTCGGCCCGCGGTGCTTTAACCACTCCCCGAAGGCCAACCTCTCATGCAGAGTCGATATTCTGCGGGTTAGTTTTCCTTCCCAGAGCCTTTTTTAGTCTCAAGTGCCGAAAAGAAGCCGAAATCAAGGAGAAATACAGCGGTTGAGACAATCAAATCGTCGGAGACCTGGGGAGGCCGACGATGCAGAGAAAACGCGGCCGCCAAGATTGTTTCCCTCAACTCCCATGTCTGGACCACTTCCTGCCGGGCACCACTTTTGTCGCCCCCAATAACTTCTGACGGCCCCGGGGCCCGGCGAGGGCCCTCAGGCGCCGCAAACGACGACCAACCCTCGTCTTGATGTGTTCCATGCGCTGTGGAGGTCTGGGCTTGCGCCGCTCAGATCTGAGGTCGGCTACACGATCTGAGGTAGGAGTGACCTTTGGTGCGCGGCTTTTTGGGGGGCCTCGAAAGGACCAAACCTGGGCGCGCAAGCCGCTGCTCCTGCTCCGTGTTCAGCCATCTGGGGACCCACATGTGCCCGCACCAGAGGTCACTCCGGCGGAAGGCCACTCTTACGTCTAGCCGATGCGGGTCCTTGGAGACCTCCCACGCGCCGTCCACGCCGGCCTTCTCCGGCGGCGACGGCGGGGGCCGGGGCTTCTGCTTCCGGGCGCGCGCGGCGCCCTTGCGCGGCCGGCGGCTGCGCGACCTGCTGGGCTTCCGCCGCCGCCTGCGGGCGGGGCCCCCCCGAGTTCCTCCTGGCGCTGCAGCTGCGGGCCCCCGGGGCCCGCAGAGGGGTCGGCCCGGCTCGGAGGCTGCCGCAGAGCGACGGGGGGCCTGGAGCTCTGGTCGCGATCTCCTGCGACGCTGTACTGGTTTCGCGACGTCGGATCTCAGGGGAGGGGGGGGGGACGGACCCCGACACCCTCGCGTTCCGGCAGGACCAGCGGCGGAGGGTTTGGGGCAGCTTTTTCGGCCTCCGGGGGCCCTTGCCGTCCCAGGGGGCGCATTGCTCACGTGCTCTGACTTCTGGCGTCTGGGAGGAGATGCCTCCCAGTGGCGCCTGCAGCGGGCAGGCTCCCCGGAGGTTCGAACTTCCAGATTGGAGGTCGCTTGATGTCTTCCCTTATCTGGGCCTCCAGCGGCTTCTCGTCCCCATGCACGGCTGGATCCACCTCCAAATTTCCCAGAACAGACCCGGGGTCGACGCTCTACTTTTTTGAATACTTTGAATTCGAATTTTTTCCCAAGTCAAGAAACGGCACATCAAAAACCAGACACATCTTCCTCGCGCCGTGCAAACCATCGCAACGGACAAGCTTTTGGGCCGCTTGCGGCCTCGGGGAGGCCTTTGCCCGGCCATTTGGGGAGCCATGCCAGGAAAGGGCCACTTTCTGCTTCGGCCCGCTTCGGCTTTGGCCCGTCTCGGCTGGGTCGGTCTCTTTCTGCTTCGGCCCGTTGCGGCCTGGCCCGCCTCGGGCGGGCCGAAGCCGAAACGGGCCAGGAGCCGAAACGGGCCTCAAGCCGAATCGGGCCCTTGCCGCTGTGACCAAACATCACAGCGTCGGCTCTCCCGGCCCCTCCGCGGCCTGCTCCGCGACCGGCGGTCCAGGCGCGGGTCGAGCTGGCCGTAGCCCAGCACGTGCGGGTGCCCATAGGGTGGCCAGCCCGGCGGCGGGTGGCCCACGGGGTAGCCCGGCATCGGCGTGCCGGGCGGGTACCTCGGGAGCGCGCGCGAGGGCCGTGCCCCCGCTCTCCGCCTCTGGCGCGCGCGCGAGCAGGGCGGACCGTGCTGCTGAATGAGGGCTCGCTCCGGCGTCGCCTTGGAGAGGCGCCGGGAGGTCATCGCCGATCCCCCATTCCCCCACGGCGGCAAGGGTTCGTGCCGTGACGACGTCGGCGCTGGCTCCCGGAAACCGCGTGGATCGTTCAGCCGCAGACGAGCGCAGCTCTTTGGCTCGAGCAGGGACCGACCGTCCCGGCATTCCTATAGGCCTACCACGACATGTTCCTAGATTCCAGACGTGTTCTAAGAAACTAAGCAGCGTTCTGAGAACATGAGCCCGATGTGTTAAAACAATAACAACAAGACAGTCCCAGCCAGAAACGTTCTAAGAACATGCCGTGGAAGCCACAACAGTCTCTTAGCACATTTTCTGGTAGGCCTGTAGGCACGCCAGGACGCCTCGTCACTGCCTGAGTGGCAGCGCGGATCGCTCGGTGCCGGCCGGCCCCATGCCACAGGGTGCGCTCCCGGCCCGTGATATGCCCGCGCCGAAGTCGCCGCCGCAGCAGCGTGGCGCGAGCCTACAGTCGGGGCCTTGACCTAAGGAACGCAAAATAAGGAACGAGGCCCCTTGTCTCCATAAGTTTAACTTCGATTTCCCATCGAAACCCTAAAGAAAACCTGAGGCAAGCTGCGAAACACTTACGGAACGAGGAGCCCCTCCCCAACGAAAAGGGTTCCTTCTTCAGGACCCCGACTGTATAGGCACGCCAGGACGCTTCGCCACTGCTTGATTGGCGGCGCGGATCGCTCGGTGCCAGCCAGCCCCATGCCACAGGGTGCGCTCCTCAGCCCAAATAAGGAACGAAACCCATGTTTTCCAAGGAAAAAACATAAAGAACGATAAATAATAAAAACGCATAAGGAAGGATACATAACGCATGCAAGCCTTAAGCAACGACCGAGCCCCTTTTGAAAAGTAAGTGTTCCTTACTCAAGCCGCTCACTGTACCGTGCCCCTGCAGCGTCGCAGCAAAACAAAAAGGGCTGCACGCGCCTCGTCGCGATATCTCGGCGCCCCATGGGGGGCCACCGTGTCGTGGCGCACGCACGGCCCCCCCAACTGGCCATCGCTGGGACGTCCATTCCTTGTGCTTTTTCCGGTTTCGTGCGTGGTTTTTTCGCCAAATGATGAAGGATGCTCCTCGATGGTCCTCGCCGAAGGAAAAATGGACACGTCCGAGCGATGCCCCCCCAAGGCAGGAACAGGAGAAAGAGAAGCCCGCGGCGAGGACCCCAACAGTCATCCAGCTTCGCGCACCGGGCCCTGCGATGCGCGGCCAACTCCGCGCCCTCGCGCCGCCGCCCTGGAGAGGGGCACCCTGGCGGCCCAGGCCGCGATGCCCGAAGCGTCACTGTTTCAGCGCCCCCACGGGTGACTCAGGAACCTGGTCCTGCGGCTGGGGTCGAGGAGGGGCGGGAATTTACGAAGATCCACCGCCTGGGGAGCCGATGTCCCAGGTCCCCGGGGGGCAGCGAGCATGGATAGCTCTGGACCCCATAAAGAGGTCCGAGCATGTCTGGGCGATTCCAGAAACCCTGAACCAAATTATTCACTGCGTGGGGACCCCCATATGTGCATCTCCTTGCTGGCGCTCCCTTGGTGGTGGGACTCGGTGAGGACGAATCTGGATTTAAGTGTGACTGAGCTGCCTCTCTCTCTGCTCTCTCTGCTCTCTCTGTCTCTCTCTCTCTCTCTGCCCTCTCTCTGTCTCTGCCTCTCTTTCCCTGCCTCTCTCTCCCTCTCTCTCTCTGCCTCTCTCTCTGCCTCTGTCTCTCTGCCTCTCTCTCTCTCTGCCTCTCTCTCTGTGCCTCTCTCTCTCTCTGCCTCTATCTCTGCCTCTCTCTCTCTCTCTCCTCTCTCTCTTCTCTCTATTCTCTCTCTGCTCTCTCCTCTCTCTCTCACTCTCCCTCTCTCTCTCTCGCTCTCTCTCTTCTCTTCTCTTCTCTTCTCTCTCTCTCTCTCTATCTCTCTCTTTCTCTCTCTTCTCTCTCTCTCTCTCTTCTCTCTCTCTCTCTCTTTCGCTCTCTCGCTCTCTCTTGCTCTCTCTCGCTCTCTGTCGCTCTCTCTCGCTCTCTCTCTCTCTCTCTCGCTCTCACTCGCTCTCTCTCGCTCTCTCTCGCTCTCCCTCGCTCTCTCCCGCTCTCTCTCTCTCTCTCTCTCTCTCTGCTCTCTCTCTCTCTCTCTCTCTCGTCTCTCGCTCTCTCTCTCTCTCTCTCTCTCTCTCTCTCTCTCTCTCTCTCTCTCTCTCTCTCTCTCTCTCTCTCTCTCTCTCTCTCTCTCTCTCTCTCTATCTCTCTATATATATATCTCTCTCTCTTCTCTCTCTCTTCTCTCTCTCTCTTCTCTCTCTCTCTCTCTCTCTCTTCTCTCTTTCTCTCGCCTGTCTCCTCTCTCAACTCCCCCTCTCTCTCTCTCTCTCTCCGCTCTCTCTCTCTCTCTCTCTCTCCTCTCCCTCTCTCTCGCTTCCTCTCTCTCTCTCTCTTGCTCTCTCTCTCTCTCTCTCTCGTCACGGGCTCGTGAGATCAGCCAGGGTGGCTCCCCCTTGGGGCTCCCAAATGATGCCCCTGGCAGCGTTTTGTGACCATGAGGCTCTCAAGAGATACATGTTGGGGAGGCCAAGCGGCAATTCTAGCTGAGGCGTCGGCGTCCCACCAACATCGGCGCGAACGGGCTCGTGAGATCAGCCAGGGTGGCTCCCCCTTGGGGCTCCCAAATGATGCCCCTGGCAGCGTTTTGTGACCATGAGGCTCTCAAGAGATACATGTTGGGGGCGCCAAACGGCAATTCTAGCTGAGACGTCCCACCAAAATCGGCGCGAACGGGCTCGTGAGATCAGCCAGGGTGGCTCCCCCTTGGGGCTCCCAAATGATGCCCCTGGCAGCGTTTTGTGACCATGAGGCTCTCAAGAGATACATGTTGGGGGCGCCAAACGGCAATTCTAGCTGAGACGTCCCACCAAAATCGGCGCGAACGGGCTCGTGAGATCAGCCAGGGTGGCTCCCCCTTGGGGCTCCCAAATGATGCCCCTGGCAGCGTTTTGTGACCATGAGGCTCTCAAGAGATACATGTTGGGGGCGCCAAACGGCAATTCTAGCTGAGACGTCCCACCAAAATCGGCGCGAACGGGCTCGTGAGATCAGCCAGGGTGGCTCCCCTTGGGGCTCCCAAATGATGCCCCTGGCAGCGTTTTGTGACCATGAGGCTCTCAAGAGATACATGTTGGGGGCGCCAAACGGCAATTCTAGCTGAGACGTCCCACCAAAATCGGCGCGAACGGGCTCGTGAGATCAGCCAGGGTGGCTCCCCCTTGGGGCTCCCAAATGATGCCCCTGGCAGCGTTTTGTGATCATGAGAGAGTGTGAGTGTGAGTGAATGTGACTGTGAGTGAGTCTGAGTGAGAGTGAGTCTCATCTTATCTTATCGAGTCCTATCTTATCTTACCTTTATTACCCTCTATCTTATCTTATCTGGAAGTCTCTTATCTTGTCTTAGCTTATCTTATATCAACTCATCTTATCGCATCATATCTTGTCTTATCTTATTACTCCATAGGGTGTCTGATCTTATCTATTATCCTATCCCACCATATCTTATGCTATCTTATCTTATCTTGTAGTATCTTATCTTGTCTTGTCTTATCTGGTGATTATCATTGGGAGGAGGGAGGCGCGAGCGGGAGGAAGGAGGAAGGAGGAGCAGTGGGAGGCGTCAGAGTAATAACAAGAACCCCAATCCTTAGGATATGGGGAAAAACGTTCTCATCTCTTGGAAGCGCATCCTTTATTTCCGCCGCCTTCCGCCGGCTTCTGCCGGCGGAGGTGGCAACGTTTTACTTCCGCCGATCTTCCGCCGCTTCCCGCCGAGGAAGAGATGACAATTCCCTCTGTCCTCGAAGACAAGGCCATTTTTGGAACGCCCCATCCATGTCCCCAGCCTCTCGAGGTCCAGGAAGATCGGAACCCCTGGCGGTGGGCATGAGTGAATCCTGGCCTCGGAGTGGAATGCTCCAGGGCCCACGGCGTGAGGAGCGGCTGCGCCGGAGGCACGGGCCTCTCCTCTGAGCATGGATGAAGCGCGTTTTTTTCTCTCGCCGCCTTCGGGGGGTGGCGCCCTGGGGATCTCCACGGGCACTGAGACCGTCAAACAATGGCTCTGATGGAGAGCTGGTCCCCGGGACCTGCTTCCCTCAGGACCCCTTTCCTGCATGGCGACCCCCTTCTCCTCGCCTTCCTCGCTTTTTGCTTTGTACGTGGGCTGGAGTCAAGCGCCGACTCCCCGGCAGCGACGGGACCGAACGAGGGCCCGACAAGTGGCGAACGAGTGAGGGCCCCCCTTCCTCGTTTTCACCAGGCATCGGTTTGCTGGGCGGGCGACTCCCGACAGCAAAAACCAGCCCGGCGGTCGCGGCCCCGAAGCCCGCGCCCGCCGCTGCTCCTCCCCTGGCTGCTGCTTCTCTTCCTCCATGCCGCTTCCTGGTCGGAAGCTCCATAACTCCTCTGCGTCGCGCTACCAGACGTGTCGGCAGGGCGGTCGTCTCTTGTTGCTCGCGACGTCCCCACTCTTCTCCTGGCAGGAAGCCCCAGGCGCTATCAGCATCGCGACTCCGCTTGACAACTCAAGGGTTCCACGAATGGATGTTCAAGGGTATGAGCCTGAAGCTTGAGCTGCTCAAGGGTTCCGCGGGTGGATGGTGGGCGGGCGGTTTTCCAACACTGGTTCTTGCCTGACGCTTTCTAACATATTTCCACAATCAGTGTTTGCACTGAAGGAGGCGTAGCGGACATATAAGAGATTGGCGAAAAAAGCCGGCCGATTTCGGTGGGCGGCTCTTGGTGGGCGACTTTCGGTGGGCGCCCCCTCAAGAGATTGGCGACAGTAGCCGGCCGATTTCGGTGGGCGGCTCTGGGTGGGCGGCTGTCCGTGGGCGCCCCCTCTCTCTCTCTTTCTCTCTTTTCTGATGCTGATATTTTTCTACGTGCTATACAATCACTCTGTCTCATTCCCCTCTCTCTCTCTCCCTCTCTCTCTCTCTCCCTCTCTCCCTTGGTATTGCTGTATATCTGTCTCACTCTTCGATAGGCGATACTCAAGCTAATCGTGCTGACTGACCTTTCCCCCGTGCTATGCAATACCTATCTCTCATTCCCCTCTCTCTATATCCCTCTCTCTCTCTCTTGGTGTTCATTCATACCTTGCGCACTATTTGGCTTTAACCCTGCTATGCCACACATCATATGATTGTTATTAATAATCGTGTTTCTTCCCCGCGCCATGCAATATCTCCCTCACTTTATCTGTCTTGATTTCTCTCTATGTATGTGCAAGTTATGTAACATAAATGGTGCCCGAAATGGTCAGGATGACGGAAGGGCAATCAAGGCATTAGCCTCTCAGGGCCCTCTTGCGAAACTGCGGCTGGGCATGGTGCGTGCAAAGCTGTCGGACCATCCACTGATTGTGATTTTTCTCATCAAGTGTAAGTTGACATCTCAAGTTTGGGTTTGCCCGCAGTTCCAGCTACACGAAAGGAGGGCGAGTCGCTTTCAATGTCGCTTTTTGGCGGCGACGAGAAAGCCGTCCCCAGAGGCCCCCAACGGGCGAAACACCTGGAAAATATGTGACCAGCGTCCAAGTATGGGGGTCTGGGAGGAATCCCCGGGGGGGTGGCTCTTGGCGGCAGGCCCCCCCGCCTTCCGAGGGGCCTTCTTCGGCCCCTGGCCTCCACCTTGCGCACCCTCCGCTCGAAAGGTTTGGTGGGGCATTCCTTCTGACCCCAGAGGCATTCTGGGGGACGGGGTGAGGGCGGAGGAGGAGGAGGGGGAGGAGGACGAGGAGAAGGAAGGAGGAGGAGGAGGAGGAGGAGGAGGAGGAGGAGGAGGAGGAGGAGGAGGGAGGAGGGAGGAGGAGGAGGATGAGGAGGTGAGGGGAGGGAGGAGGAGAGGGAGGAGGAGGAGGAGGGAGGAGGAGGAGGAGGAGGTGGGGCCTCTCCGAGGGCCCCGATCCCGGAGGCCCCCGGAGTCTCCGGGGGGCCCAGTGCGCGCCCGAAGCTTCAGACCCCGCCTCCGCCGTCGCAGCAGCGGCCCCCAGGGATCCCGGCCCACTCCCCAAGGCTTGTGGATGCCATGACAATGGGCACCCTAACAGTTCCTATCATTGAATTCAAAATGTGTTAACAGTGTCGGAAACATGTCCTGAACATGGTTTAAACATGGTTTTGTTTCACATGTTCAAAACATGTTTAACACATGCTTGAGACATCTGGAAATTACTTGGCAACATACTTCCTCTCCAGTGATCGCCCTCCACAACCCAAGGCAAGCGTTTCGTTCTGATTGGCTCTGCTCAACGGCCCCCCAGGCCGGGAAGCGGCCCCCAACTGGAGGCCGAGGACATCCCAAAGCTGGCCGTGCCGACATCCGCCGAAGTTGTGTTCCTGCTAAGTAATTTTATGTTCTGCTAGGTGGTCTTTCGGTGTGCTTGATCATGTTGCCGATGTTGTCTCCTCCACCTACTCCTCATCCTCCTCCTCCATCCCTTCCTCCTCCTCCTCCTCCTCCTCCTCCTCCTCCTCCTCCTCCTCCTCCCCCCTCCTCCATCCCTTCCTCCTCCTCCTCCTCCTCCTTGCCCTCCTCCTCCTTCTCCTCGGCCCGATCTGTCTCTTTTCCATGCGCGGCTTCCAAAAGGCCCCGACCCCTTCCACGGGTATTAGTTGTTCGCCCCGCACCCCCGTTCTTGGTGGTCCCCAGGCCCGAGACGGGCCCCAGAGGCCGAGATCCAGGAGAAATGCCCGACTCGGAAAGCAACATCTCTTGAAACGTCCGACATGGGTGCTGACAGACATGATGTGGGTACGATGCCCACCCACGCGTGATGTCCGAAACCGACCGCGGTCGCTGTTGGGCAGCGGGCCGTCTGTCTCCAGTGGTTAGCGTCCGCGGCGGCACCGACAGCGAGTCCGATTCGAAGTGAGCACGAACTGCTGTCGGCCTCCGTCCCCATTCTTTCCGCACCCATTTCCATCGTACCGAATATCGTCGGGGGTCTGGGCCTGCGCCTCCTGGATCTGCTGGAGTGATGGGCCTGTTTTCCACCACCACCACCATAAATTGGATGGGGGAGAGGGTCCTCCTCCTCCTCCTCCTCCTCCTCCTCGTCCTCCTCCTCCTCGTCCTCCTCCTCCTCGTCCTCCTCCTCCTCCTCCTCCTCCTCCTCGTCCTCCTCGTCCTCCACCTCCTTCTCCTCCTCCTCCTCCTCCACCTCGTCCTCCACCTCCTTCCCCCCTTCAACTGACGGTGGCTGTGGGCGATCCGCCGGCCGGCCGGCCGAAGCGCACCCGTGGGGCGGCAGCTGCCCGTGCGGCCAGCCCGGCGGCGGGTGCCCGGGCCCGTAGAAGCCCGGGCGGGGCGCGCACACGCCGCAGCCCGGCGGCGCCGGGCCGCAGGGGCAGCCGTGGGGCGGCGGCGCGCCGCAGGGCGCCCCCGCGTGCAGGGGCGCGGCGTGCGGGGCGTGCGCGGGCGCGCCGTGGGGCGGCGGCGCGCCGCCGTGGGGCGCCTGCAGCGCGAGCAGGGAGCTGGACTTGGCCACCGCGTGCGGGGGGTGCTGCGCCTGCGCCGCCGCGGCGTTCGGCGCCTGCGGCGCGGGGGGCGCCGCGGCCTGCTGCGCGAGGCGCCGCGCCTGGGCCTGCGGGAGGCGGCGACGGCGGCGAGGGCGGCGGCGACGACGAAGGCGGCGGCAACGACGACGGCGGCGGCGGCGACGGCAGCATTCGTATGTGGCATCAAGCTGCCGGAGCACGGGGGGGGGGCGCTGGTCCGAGGCGACCTTGGGCTGGGGCCTGGAGCCCTCTCTCTCCGGAGTGACGAACACGTCCGTATGCGTACCCTCGTGTTCTGAATACCGAAGCACGATCCCGCGGATGTGCGACTCCCCCCTGTATACATGTTCAGCACCCCTTCCCGAGCCCTGTGATTGTGGTGGAGGTGGTCAATGCTCCGTAGGATAAGATACCTCTCCCGTGAGTGTGGTTTTAGTCGGGGTGCCGTGGGGTCAGGCTTACCCCTCACTCCTCATCACTCTGCCCCTCAGCTTCAATCGTGATCATCATCATGACCAGTACGACGCACACCACCATCATCATCCGTATCCATTTTGGCTCAGGCCTGGTGCCACATTCGTTCGATCTGGGCTGCAGGTCTGGCAGTAGCAACGCCAATGACATAAGCAGGGGGAGGGGGACATCAATAATATCAAAACGCTGTCGGCATGATGATTAGCAGGACTGCTAGCCGGAATCGCAGCAGTAGACATCGTATACGACACATGTGCTGCTATTGTCCCTGATCAGGATTGTGGTGGTGTGCTGCTCGCTTCTCGCGCTAACTGATTGATGCGTCTGTTGAACTGTAATCGTAAGATGCTGCTCGTTGTTTGGTTGCGTTGATGGTTCGTTGCCGGATCCGATGGTGTAATGGATAAGACGCTACCTCCTAGTATGAAGGCTCACCAACAGGAGGGGGATTAATATGATGGGTAGAACAAGGATAAGGACAAGGAAGTGAAACTGTGGGCCCTCAAGACGTCTGGACATCAGTGGGAAGCAATCGAGCCAAACTGAGACCGACCAGTCCAAATGACATAGGCAACTTAATGTTGTTATGCATCATCGCCAGCATTGGTCGGAATATGAGGAGGTGCATATATCTATGTATATATGTATATGTACATGTATATGTATATGTATATGTATAGGTGTATGTACATTTATATGTATGTGTATATGTATACCTATACGTATACGTTTATGTACATGTACCTGTATATGTATACGTGTATTATGTGCGTATATACGTATGTCTAGGGTCCGGCATCAGCGGAAAGCCAGTGGGAACCAAGTCAGCCCAATTGAAGCCGATGGCCGCACAATGGTCAGTGCTCTGCGCGTGTGATCGGAACAACATAGCTGCGGATCGCCAACGTCCCTCGACATCCGCCGCAACTCTAGAGGTCTGGTCCCCTTCCCTGGGGGCTGGCTCTTCATCCCGAGTAAAGTTGTTGACGGCCCTGGGGCCCAGCAGCACCCCAAGATGCTGAACAT
>CAUYUJ010016893.1:22500-60000 GCA_963575745.1 Prorocentrum cordatum
CCTTCCCTTCCGCATTTCATCTACCTCTCCCTCCGCCTCCTCTCCACCAACGTTCCACTCCCTCCTCCTCCTCTCGCTTATATCTCTACTTCTCAGAGCCCCAGCGTCGTGACTTTGTTCACAGCGTGGGGCCCCTTGAGGTCTCGAGCCGTTCCCCAAGGGCCAACCTTTCATCCCCCTCCTTCCCTGCTTCCGACTCCTCCTCCTCCGCCTCCTCCACCTCCTGATCCTGCTCTTCCGCCTCCTCCACCTCCTGATCCTGCTCCTCCGCCTCCTCCACCTCCGGATCCTGCTCCTCCGCCTCCTCCTCAGCCTCCTCTTCCTCCTCCTCATCCTCCTCCTGCTGCTCCTCCTCCTCATTTTCCCAGACATCCGACGCCGTTATGTTTTCAAAGCGTGGCTCTCCATCGGTCTGGACACCTTCCTCGAGACCCTCTTTGCATCCTGAGCCGTTTCTTGACGCCTCCAAAAGGCCCTGCATAAGGCCGGAAATGGCCACAAACCTTCCATTGACGTCAGAGACGCGGAGATGTCAGCTCGAATGATGAGGTCAGTTGTCAAAACTGGCTCCAGACTGAATTGCGGGCTTATGGGCCCTGTCTCTCAGGGGGGCGCTTTGCTCGGCGAAGCAGGCTGATTGCAAGGACTGATGACGAGGGGCTTGGGACGGGAGGGTGTATTGCAAGACCGTTGTTACATCGTGGGCTTGCTCTGGCCCTCCTCCTCCTCCTCCTCCTCCTCCTCCTCCTCCTCTTCATCCTCCTATCCCAGCTTTTCCACTTCCACCTGCTTCGCTGGCTTTCGGTTCATACCACTGGCCTCCGGCAGCCGTTCGGAACGATTCGGGACCCCCAGGAACGCTCTCGGCGAGGGGAGACGCGCCTCCCGAGGCAAAGAGCTCACGAACACCTCCGACCACATCCTCACGCCTCTATACTTCCTCCTCCAGAAAGCCTGCAAAGCCTGAAGGCACGAGAGTTCGTCGAATGTTGCCCTCCCCCCCTCCCCCCAGGGCCGGTCGGCCCTGGAGGGTTGATCAAACTGGCGAGCCAGGTGGGTTTTCCCACCAGCGAAGGAGGACGTCCCTTCCTCCTGCTCCTCCTCCTCCTCCTCCTCCTCCTCCTTCTCCACCTTCTCCTCCTCCTCATCCTCATTATCCTCCTCCTCCTCCTCATCATCCTCCTCCTCCTCATCCTCCTCCTCCTCCACATCCTCTTGCCCCAACACCTCCGCCTTGCCGTCGTCGTCGGCCGCGGCGGCCCCGCGTCAGAGCCTGCGCGAAGTTGCCCGGGGGCGGCTCTATGCCCGGGCGGGGAGCGTCCAGAGGCGGCTGCTGCCCCGGGTACACGGGGTAGTAGGGCTGCTGCTGCGGGTAGGTGCCCGGGGTGTACTTGCTCGCCCTGGCTCGGGGGGGAGAGGGTAGGATTGGCGGAGGAGGGCGAGGAGGACCAGGAAGGGCAGGAGGAAGAGGAGGAGGAGGAGGAGGCGGATGAGGAGGAGGCCTGGCATTCTCCAACAGGCTTGCATCAAAGGCGCGTTTCGTAAAACTCTGTCATGTCCCAAAGCAGAGACCCCGAATCTCTTGTCCCATCGCAGTTCCGACTTCCGACCGATTCGCCTGACGCTAAACCACGCCGCAAGCAGATGCGAAACGGAACCCCTGAGCGTACTCGCGGGAATTCGGCAGTTCCCACTGTGTAATAAAATCCCTCCGACACCGCTCCTAGATCCAATAACAGGGAGACACATCTTCCGATGGGTCTTCATACCCAAGACGTTTCATCAGCAACGCAATCGGAATGAGCTGGAGCTGACGGGGAAGCGTCGTAACCACTTCCATCATAGCGAAATTCCAGGAAGAACATTTCCACAGCCTCAATCGACACCCAGCTGCAATGCTTCGTCTGAATCCCGTGGGCAGACTGGACCGACCAGGCAGGGCACCTGGGCGACAAGTCCGATGCTTTCCCCAGGCGCGGACGAGCAGGCTAAACCCCTTCGAGATCCCAGGGCCCCCCCCCCCCCCCGAGGCGAGGCCCCCTGCGCGCCCCCCGCAGGGAGACGAGCCTGCCAGCCTCGACAGCGGAGAGGCGACAGGCGGGCCCGGAACGGCACGACCGCCAGCGCGCAGAGTGGCGGCCCGCTTCCACCCTGGAGCAGAGCGCATGGCAAGATCACCATTCCTGCCCGCTTTGCCGATATTCGGTGGCAGCCGCCCCTGGAGGAGGAGGAGGAGGAGGAGGAGGAGGAGGAGGAGGAGGAGGAGGAGGAGGAGGAAGAGGAGCAGGAGGAGGAGGAGGAGCAAGAGGAGCAGGAGGAGGCGGGACATGAGGAGGGAGAGGAGGGAGGGGGCGCCGCTTTCTGCGGTTCTTCGTGTCTGGTGCCCCAGCGTCGCAGGGCAAGCACTGACTATGCTCTAGTGCTGGACTGCCTTCTCTGGCTTGCCTCGGCATTCCAGAGACCAGTGTCTGAGTATGAATCTGTGAAGGGGCCCTGGGACACACAAATAAATACACACAAATAAACATATTCCCCATATTTTCCTATATTTTCTGGGTTCTTGTCTTCCCCCCCACTTCCCATAGTTTCCAATATTTTCTGGGGAATCGACGATTAATTGTGTCTGTGTGTTTTTCCCCCTCCTGAATCTGGTAGGAAGAGGAGAGGGGGGAGGAGAAACACCTCAGGATGAACTCGCCTCAAGTTGGAAGCGGCCGAGGGGTCTGAACTGCTTGGGACCTCAGAACCTCGGGGTGGAGCCAAATCCGCTCAAAAACAACCCCTGGACCTCTTCCGCGGTCCATCTGGTGCAACTTTTCACGCCGTATCCATTTTTTGACGGCGCCGGAGCAGGAAAACAGAAACCTTCCCGAACCCAGCGCTGCGAACAACCTGCCCACCCTTCCTGCTGGCTGGACCCAGAGCCGGGCCACCACCTCCGACCCCCAGCCAGCTCCGAGCCTCAGGACCCCCCCTCGGGGGCGTCCAAGACGGGGGTGTCCAAGAGGGGCTTTGTAGACCATGGGCCGAGGCACGTGCGCGGCCCAGGGGAGGGCCAGGGGCCCCACTGAGACAAGAAAAGGCGCCGTGCAGTCTGGGGAGATCTCGTGGCCCCGGCCATGACCTTGCCGTCGCTCGGCCGCCCACGCCACGTGCACTTGCTCGGCTTCTTGCGCCCACTGCTCCGCAAGATGGTCCAAGATGGTCCTCGATGAGGAAAGAAACGCACACGTCCGAGCGATGCCAAGTGACATCCCCCCCGCTAGTCACAACACTCCCCTCTTGGCTCCCCGAATTAAGCAAAATGCCTTCGACTCAGGACCCCTTTCCGCCACGCTGGGCCGGTCCTCTTGCTGCCGCTGCTGCTGGAGCTGCCGCTGGAGGCGGCGCTGCTGCTCCGGCTGCTGGCGCCGCTGGCGCTGGAGCTGGCCTCGCGGCTGGAGCTGGCCTCGCAGAGGCAGGAGAAACGGGGAGGAAGCCGTCGTCGAGCAGGAGGGGGGGGGTGGTCGAGGTTCTGGGCTCGATGGCTTCTCTGTTTTTTTTTATACCTGTCCCGGCCTCGGGCCGCGCGACCGTCAGAAACGCATCTGGGTGCAAACTGCATTACGGTCGGGGCGTTGACCTAAGGAACGATAAATAAGGAACGAGGCCCCAAGGAATTACGCATAAAGAACAATAAATAATAAATAACGCATGAGGAACTGCAAATGACGCATGTAAAGTCTAAGGAACGACCGAGCCCCTTTTGAAAAGTAAGTGTTCCTTACTCAAGCCGCTCACTGTAGATGGACCCTGGGAAGGGGCCGGGGATCGAGTTTGAGCGGATTGGCCCACATCCCCCCTTTTCAACCGACTCTCTCGGGGCCCACCAAGTTCGGACCCCCCGGTTGCCTCCAAGTCGTGGCCGTCGTCGTGGCCATTGTGGTCGTCGTCGTCGTCGCCGCCGTCGCCGCCGTCGCCGCCGTCGTCGTCGCCGCCGCCGCCGTCGCTGCCACCGCCGCCACCGCCGCTGCCGTCGTCGTCGTCGTCGTCGTCGTCGTCGTCATCGTCGTCATCGTCGCCGCCGTCATCGTCGACGACGTCGTCGTCGTTCTGCTTCTCGCGCTCCTCCTGCTCATCGCCCCCCCCCTTCCCTCTCACCCTCCCGCATTTCATTGCGCCTTCTGTCGATGGCATCGCTCGGGTCAGTCGCCAACTTTCCTTTCGCCTCTGATTCTTAGCAAGGGGGCATGACGAGAGATCGCCGCAGCGTTGCCCGGCATGATTTCAAGCTGTCTGCATCTGATTTGGGAACGGCACCTGCCCCATTCCATCGTTGCGCGCGCGTCTCCTCCCTGCTGGTTGGAATGGGCAGGTTGGGAGGAGAGAAATCGCGAGCAAGACGGGGATCTGTCGATACCCTCTGGGCTCCAGTTCGACTGTGCACGTAGCTCGACTCCAGAGACAGATCAGGTCCTCGCCTCTGCAGATGCTGACACGACGCCGGGGAGTGACGGGATGGTCCCAGGACGCTGCTTGCTGCATCTGCTGCTGCTGCCACCCCTCTCTCCTAGTCGAGCTTCCTCCCGTCGTGTCGTCTCAAGCTGCTCGCACTGTGAACGGCTTTGCCCTCCTGCGAGGGCCATCTTCCCTTGGCCCTTGTATATCTTCGTTACTTCCCCGCATGCTATGCAAGCTGTAGTGCCGTCTTTGGACGACAGGCTTCATGCTTCAGCGGCCTGCACCGTAGCCATTTTGGGCCAATCCGCTCACAACGAGAGCCCAAATGGGGTCCGAGCAGATGGGGTTGGAGGATCGCGCCGCATCGACGGCGTATCGCCGATGCATCGGCGACGCATCGGTGATGTATCGGCGACGTCGGCGATGCATCGGCGCCGTCGGCGTGGACAACATCGGGCTCCAAATCCAGCCGCATCGCCGACGCATCGGCGATCCAGCGCGATCCAGACCATCTACTCGGAGCCCACTCGGGAGGTCTGGACTGCTGCTCAAACTCGGGCGGGTGATAAGGCGGGGTGGCTTACATGGGGGGTGAAGAAAAGGACCCTAAACGATCCCTTTAAGGCCCTTTTTGCAGCCAGCAGGGGGCCCAAAGGGAGCCCGAAAGAGCCCCTTTCGGGCCCCTTCCTTCACTCCCCATGCACGTCTCCCCCCCCCAATTCTGGTAGTCCCCAAACGTGGTGGTGACAACACCTGGCGGTGAATCTCGGGCGATTTGGTGTCACCACCCGGTTTGGGGACTCGTGCGGTGTTCCGAGGATGCCCCGGACACTGGCGGGTCCAGGAGTCACAAAACCTGGTGGTGACCCCGCGTCCCCAAACCCAGCGGTGACCTTTTTGGGGATTCCAGGTCGCCGCCTGGTATCTCACCACCCGGTTTGGGGGTTCCCAACAATTACCACCCGCCCGACAAACAGGCGTGGCATGCTCCTCCGGGATCGGGGCTGCTGGTGGGCGCGGCTTGCTGCCTGAAGGACGGCTCGGACGGCCGCCGTCCCCGAGAGGGACGGCGCAGCCGCGCCGCGCGCCCTCGTCGGAGCGCAGGCCAGACCGACGGGAAGCCCCAGCGGAAGGGGGCGGGCTTGCGCTGAGGGCGCCGCCACCAGGGTGTCCTCACGAGCGGCGAACGTATCCACATCCACGCCCTCGCGGTCTGGACTGCGGGGCGCAGTGCCGATGATACGCGGTCGCAGGGGTACTTTCCGCGCGGGGCGTCCACGAACAAACGCCCCGTACCCGCCTTCTTGCGGCCCAGGGGCCCGGCCCGCCAGCCCGCGGATAAGGATATGTTTTTCACCCTCTCGTGCAGGAGACGCAGGATCATCCTCTATGTTGCCTGCAATTGATTCTGGGCAGCGCCGAGCTTGCCGAAAGAATGCTCGCAACGATTCCCCACCTCCAAGCGCAGCTGGCTGGGGAGCTGCCGACTTCGTCATCGGTCAAGCGGCGCAACGTCGCGCTCCATGCTGATGCCGAGGGGCGCATTGCTGCGGTAGCGTCGGACGCCGAGCTCGCGAAGCTCCAGAAGGCCCTCCGGTCTCGCAAGCGTCCGCGCCCCAAGCGGTGCCCGATATCTCTGCCGACGCGCCAGGGCTCGGCCCCCCTTCGGCGGCAAAGGTCCGCTGCCTTGTGTCCGGTCCTCTTCTGTCTGAGGCGGCCCGTGGACGACGGGATGCACATCATAGCATCAGGATGCAGATCACGTCCTTGGTCTCCCTGCAGTGCGGGTGCTTCGTTGGTGGCGGAGGGTCGCGCGATCCGGGCCGAGGGGTCAAAGTGCACCTGCGGCGTCACCGTGCACTCTAGCCCTGTCTCTTTGAGCAGGGACCGACCGCCCCAGTATTCCTATAGGCCTACCACGACATGTTTTTAGAACCCAGAAATGTTCTAACAACAAAAACAATGAACATCAGCCCGGTGTGGTAAAGCAAGACACCATCGGCCAGACATGTTCTTAGAACATCTCGTAGAAACCACAAGCGGTTCTCAGAACACTCTTTGGTGGGCCTATAGGCACGCCGGGACGCTTCGCCACTGCTTGATCTCTGGAGGCCGCCCTTCTCTTTGGACGCCCGAGATGGGTACGGAAAGAATGGGTACAATGCCCAACAACAAATGTTGTCCCAAACCATCAGCGGCCGCTGCTGGGCAGGCGGCCCTCTGTCTCGAAGGGACACAGGCCGCGGCGGCGTGGACAGCGAGTCCTGCTCAGAATGAACAAGATCCACTGTTCGGCAGTGTGCCCATTCTTTTCGGGTCGGGCAAAAGGGGGGGATAGCAGAGGGGGGGTTTGAGAATCAGCTCGCGGAGCTGATTTTCCTGGCGCCTCCCGGCGCCGGGAGGCGCCCATGTATCGAGGAATGGGCCCCTCGGTGGGGCCGAAACCAGCTGCATGCAGCAAATTTCGTAACCCCCCCTTTCCCAATCCCCCCCTTTCGCCCGGCCCGATCTTGCAGTACCCACTTCGGGCGCCCAGATGCTCCTCGCAGGAGGCCCCTGCACAGGTGCGGCGGGCGCCCTCGGCCCCGTCGGCCGAGGCAGCCCCCCCCGGAAGGCCCCCGCCGGCAGGGCGGCGGGGCCGGGCTCGGTGAAGGGGCCCTGGGACGCACACATACAGACACACAAATAAGCATAATCCCCACATTTTCGCATCTTTCCTGGGTTTCTGTCTCCCCCCCCACTTCCCATGTTTTCCCATATATTCTCGGAGAAATCGAGGATTCCTTGTGTCTGTGTGTTCTTTCCTCTCCTGGCTCGGGGGCGCCTGCGCAGGAAGAGGGCGGCGGCCGCAGCGGCCGCCCTCTGCGCCTTCTCCGCCCGCGGCAGGAGCTGCCCGGCTTTCCTCCGGCCGCGGCCCTCGCTCCGTGCGGAGGCAGGCCCGCGCGCGCCGCTCGGGGGCGCGCACTCGGGACTCCAAAACCTGGGGCGCTGCCGCGTGGGCGCCCGAGCGTCTGGGGATAACTACGTTGCCGGCCGTGTGTTCGGCGTCGTCGGCGGCTCGACGCTTACGTAGAGCACCCTGGCTCCCTCCCTCCCGGGACGCCTCTTCGGCTGAGGGTAATTACTTACGTAGCGCGCGTGGCTGGAGTACAGTTTTGCGGGCGTTGGCATTCCGTCTCAGAATGTTTCTGTGCGGTATTGTACAGCTGCTTCTTGATCGTGCTCGTGTTCAAGGCGCTGTGCTTGGTGACGCTAGGCTTTCTTTTTTCGTGGGTATGGAATGTAACTGTTGTCGGGTACAACCCTCCAGACCCGTCAAGGGAGCAGCTGACCTCCGTGGTCAAGCTCGGGTGGCATTTCATCTTGGATGGAAGGCTAAATGGGGATCCTGCATCTACGTCGTCGTCTGAGTTCTCGTAATCTTCGGGTGTTTCTGCGTGAATGCCTGCATCCACTCTTTTATCATGTTCGCTCTCCTCTTTGTGCCCCTGGTCGTGGAGGTCATCGCCGAGCAGGCTGCGCCCTGACTGTTGGCGTCTCGAGCCGTATGTCAAAAGAAAAACTTCAACGGTCCTGCAAATCCAAAAATGCTCTGCCTATTCATTCTCCGTCCATCCCTCGTCCTTGTACGTAGCGACTCCCTCTTCGCGCAACCAGGCGTTTCCATTGGATGGGCCGGGCATTTCGCTTGATACTTCCCCCCACACTTCACGACCACGAAACTAAACAAGCCCTGACAATTACAAATATGGACTGTCGGCCGTTTTCAAAATGCGTCTCTAGCCTCAGCGCCATGCGCATTCGTTGTAAAACACTTCCATCAGTTACCAAGGTGGAGGACCACTGTGGATTACAACTGCGGCTCTCGCGTTAGCGCCGCGCGCACTCGTTTCGAAATCTTCCAGCAATTACAGAGATGGAGGCGGCGACGTCTTCTAAATGCGGCTCTCGCTGGAAGGTCGACTTGGAAGTATTCGCGATGGTGGAAAACTTCTTTTCGAAACGGGGCACGCGCCTCCCCTATGGCCAAACCGGCAAGTGCTTGCCCGAAATCACCCAACTGCAGTTGGATGTGGGCACAGCCTGGCACCGACGAAACGACTGCGGCGCGTTCATCGGCGACACGTAGGCCTTCCTTGGCGAGCATCGTTCTCATGACGGGTTGTTCGAGGCAGATCTTCACGCTTGCTGCAAACATCCACCACAACGTGGGCCAGACGAATGAATCACGCAATGCTGCCAAGCGCTTAGTCGGCTTGGCCCTGTCCGATTCTGCCTGCGCGTTAAGGAACGCGGCTCGGAATTATAAACTCCATTTTCAACTTGTGCGCTGCTGCTGAAACTGTTCCGATAGGTGCCCTCTCAGCGGGGGAGAGTCTGTCTTTGCTCGGGTAACGGCGGGATGCAGTTAGCAAGACCCCGCTGAATGATGCGTGCGCGGGGCACGACGGGCCCGCGGCGGGGTACCCCTGCAAGCCCCGCTGACCGCCAGGGGAAACAGACCTGCAAAAGCTCATGTCTGTATATTTGGCCCAAAGGCGGCACCGCGAACGCACACTTGCAGGTGTTGCAACCATCTTGTTTGGGCCCCAGCGCCCTAATCACCGACAGGCATCGCTTGACAAGGGGTCCTGGCGAGATCAGGTTTGCTCCTTTGGCCATCCACCTACGACGGACGGTGAACATCGTCCATAGCGCCTGCAAGTTTCTTGTCGGCTGAAGCGGAATGCGAAGGCGGCTGCCGGCGAGCCCCCCCGCCTCCACCTCCACCACCTCCTGCCTTTCTGCCTCCGCCCCCGCCTTCATTGACGGACCCAAGGCTTCAACTGCCCTGGAGGGACTGTGTGTGGGACAAGGGAGAACAGCAGCGATAACCATCACCCTCGTTATTGGAAGCCTCCCAAAGTTCGTCCGATCAGGCGGGGGCGAACATTCGCGCAGCATCGCCGAGGCATCGCCGATGTGTCGGCGACGTCGGCGATGCATTGGCGCCCTCGGCGTGCAGAAAATTATGCTCCAAATTCAACCGCGCCGGCGATGTATCGGCAATGGGGTACGATCTGCCGACCCCGCACACTCGGACCCACTTCTGGGAGGCCTGGACCTATGCGCTACCGACGTGTGCCTGCGTGCGCGCCTTGCTCCTCGTGCGATCAGCCGCATAGCACAGTCTGGCCCTGGTCGGTGGCGTGCGCGCGGGCCCCCGCAGCCAGGCGGCGAGGGCAACCGCGTGGGCCTGGCCCCGGTGCCAGCGCAAAGGGCGAGTCGCTTGAGTTCCCAAGACGGCGCTCCCCCGAGACGAGGCGCCCGCCCCAGGCTGGGGCAGCAGAGCGAGCCGCTGGAGCTCCCAAGGCGGCGCTCTCGCAGTCGAGGCGCCTGCCCAGGGCCAGGGACAAAGAGGGCGCGAGCCGCTTGAGCTCCCGAGGCGGTGCTTGGCTGCCGTCGCGGGCTACGACGCTCCTGGCAGGCCGACGCGAGGGGCAGGGCGGCGCCTGATCGCGCGGGCACCAGGGGAGGCCTGACCAGAGGCGAGGCGCAGACGTCTGGTGGCAGGCCTCCCTGAGCCAAAATGGCGGCCGGCCTCTTCTCCTTCTTCCTCCTCATCCTCCCCCTCCCCCTCCTCCTCCTCCTCCTCCTCCTCCTCCTCCTGCTCCTCCTCCTTGTCCTCCTCCTCCTCCTCCTCCTCCTTGTCCTCTTCCATCCCACCCCCTCCTCCTGCTCCTCCACCTCCTCCACCTCCTCCTCCTCCTCCTCTCTCCTCCGGCGTTGCCGTTCTTCGTGACGTGGGCGAGGGGGAGGAGGAGGACGAGGAGGGTGGATGAGGAGAAGGATGAGGATGAGGAGGACGAGGACCTCCTCCC
Organism: Prorocentrum cordatum; assembly: GCA_963575745.1. NCBI lineage: Eukaryota > Dinophyceae > Prorocentrales > Prorocentraceae > Prorocentrum > Prorocentrum cordatum. Next base: position 32,802 of record CAUYUJ010016893.1, read on the forward strand.
CATCGTCATCTTCCTCCTCCTCCTCCTCCTCCTCCTCCTCCTCCTCCTCCTACAACGACCCACCAACGACGGCGACCTCGCCGATATCGATCCCCGACGACGGCGGCAACGGCGACGACGACGCCGAGGACGGTCGACGACGACCGACGACGACGGAAGAAGAGGACCAAAAGCCAGCATAAACCGACGGCGGCGACGACGTCGACCGACGACGGCGACGACCGACGACCAGCGGAGACGTCACTAACACGCAAGAGTGACCCTGGGCATTCGGTGCGCGGCTTTCGGGGGCCGCGGGCGGGCAAATCCAGGCGCGCCAGCCAGTGCTGGGGGGGCCCAGTGTCGGCGGCAAGCGGGAGGAGAAGTGAGAAGGAGAAGGCACTCTCAGAAGGCGGTGGGGCTTCTCAGAATAGACGAGAGCGTTCCACTACTCGCAAAGTAACTACTCGCAAATGGCCTGGATCCCCCGCGGGGGACCTACGATAACTTACATCAAAGCAAACATGTGTGTGTGTGTGTGTTCGGACGTGTGCGAGTGGGCACTCTGCGAGTAGCGGAACGCGCTCGGTGACTGAAGCCCTCCGCCCTTCTGGGAGGCTTTCTGTGCCTCTGGGGAAGGCTCAGAAACCCCCTCAGATGGCCGGGGGACCTCCGAGCCTTCTGAGAAGGCCCGGCCCCTGTCGTGAGGGGGAACGAAAGGAGGGGATAGGCACAGGGGGGGCGCATCGACCTCGAATCAGCGATACATCGCCGATAGATCGGCGACAGGCCCCCGATAGTGAATCCGCACGTTCCTGAGCATGTTGGGGCTATCGGGCTCACGTCGGCGATGAATGGGCGACTGGGGGTCGATGCATCCCCCCTATGCCTTCCCGCCCTATCGTCGTCCCTGATCGCACTTCCCCCCGCGGGCTGGCCGCCGACAGTGGGCCCGCACCACGGGTCACTCCGGCGAAGGGTCGCTCCTGCGCGTAGCCGAAGAAGTCGGCTACACGCAAGAGTGACCCTGGGTAGGAGTGACCTTTGGTGCGCGACTTTTGGGTGGCCGCGGGGGGGCTAAAGCCAGGCGCGCAAGACGCTACTGTCGCCTCGCGCTTGGTGAACGGGAGACCCCATCGGGCCCGCACCAAAGGTCACTCCGGCAAAGGGTCGCTCCTGCGCGTAACCGAAGAAAGGCCTGCGCTCCCGCGGAGCCAGGCGAGGCCGCCGCGGCGGCGCCCGCGGGCTGCGCCGCCGGGGCGGCGGGCGCCTGGGCCGCGGACTCCTCCTGCGGAGGAGCTCGCCGTCGTCGTCGTCGTCGTCGTCGTCGTCGTCGTCGTCGCCGCCGCCGTCACCACGGGGGAGGTTTTCCTCCGCATTCTCCTCCTCTTCCTCCTCTTCCTCCGTTGGTCCTCCTCCTCCTCCTCCTCCTCCTCCTCCTCCTCTGGCTGATTTTTGAAGGCTGGGGCCCACCAACGCCGCCGTCGTCGTAGGTCGTCGTCGTCGTCGTCGTCGTTGTCCTCCTCCTCCTCCTCCTCCTCCTCCTCCTCTTGCTTCCTCCTCCCTCGTTCCGTCTCTTCCGCCTCATCCTCCTCCCTCCTTCTCTTCCTCCTTGCTTCTTCTCCTCCTCCTCCTCCTTCCCCTCGTTCCCGCGCCCGCGGGGTTGCCTACGCGCGAGCGACTGAAGAGGTCGTCGTCGTCGTCGTCGTCGTTGTCGTCGTTATCGTCTTCGTCGTTTTCGTCACCTGCGTCGTCTTCGTCGTCGTCGCCATGATCGGAAAAAGATGAGGAGGAGAAAAGCTCTCCAAATCCGGGGACCGCAAAAAATTGTCACACACGGTTTTTCTATGGTTTCGGCGCCTGGAATCCGTGTCCTGGCCTCGGGACGGTCAAGAGACGACTCGGAACGGAAAGCCGGCCCCAGGAGAGGGGTCGAGATCCTGGGGGTGCCCACGTGACGACCAGACTATGTCATCGCAGGAGAGGGGAGGGCCAATTGAGACATCGGCCTGTCTCCCAAACCAGGCATCCGACGCTGTTTTTCCCTACGTCCGAAGTGGGGTTCTTGTTTTCTCTGGACACCCCGCGCAGTCCTCCCTCACCCCCTCTCTCCCTCGTCATCACTCACCCTCATTCACTCCTTCACTCAATCATCATCATCATCACCACCACCACCACCACCACCACCACCATCATCATCATCATCATCATCATCATCATCATCATCATCATCATCATCGTCGTCTTCGTCGTCGTCGTCGTCATCATCATCATCATCATCAGCATCAACATCAACATCATCAGCAGCATCATCAATCACACACTCACTTACACTCACACCCACTCAATCGCACACTCACACACTCACTTCTCATCGTCACCATAATCATCATCACTCACTCACTAATTCACCCACTCGCCATCATCATTCACTCACTCATCATTTTGTCATCATTCGCCCCCTGGCATGACAATGGAAGATGTCTCAGGCGGGAGCCTCGTCTGTGAATGAATTGCGAGGAAGTCTCAGGCGGGAGCCTACTCCTTATGGGGTCCGCACTTCATGTTCGAATCCGAAGCGGGTCATCGGAATCCTGTAACCGTCGTCACTTTTGGACTCCTTAGGCCTGAACATGGAGGAAGTATTTGGCGGGAGCCTCGTCTGTGAGTGAATTGTGTGGAGGTCTCAGGCGGTAGCTCCCTCCCTAAGGGGCCCGCACTTCAGGCTCGAATCCGAAGCGGGCCATCGGCATCCTGTAAATGTCGTCACTTTTGGGCTCTTCAGGCCTGAATATGGAGGAAATATCAGGCGGGAGCCTCGTCTGTGAGTGAATTGCGAGGAGGTCTCAGGCGGTAGCTCCCTTCCTAAGGGGCCCGCACTTCAGGCTCGAATCCGAGGCGGGTCATCGGCATCCTGTAACTGTCGTCAATTTTGGGCTCCTTAGGCCTGAATATGGAGGACGTATCAGGCGGGAGCCTCGTCTGTGAGTGGATTGCGAAGACGTCTCAGGCGGGAGCCCCCCCCCTACGGGGCCCGCACTTCATGTTCAAATCCGGGGCGGGTCATCGGCATCCTGTAACTGTCGTCACTTTTGGGTTCCTCAAGCTTGGATATGGAGGAAGTATCAGGCGGGAGCCTCGTCTGTGAGTGAATTGTGAAGAAGTCTTGGGCCGTAGCTCCCTCCCTAAGGGGCCCGTACTTCATGTTGGAATCCGAGGCGGGTCATCGGCATCCTGTAACTGTCGTCACTTTGGGGCTCCTCAGGCCTGGTTATGGAGGAAGTATCAGGCGGGAGCCTCGTCTCTGAGTAAATTGCGAAGAAATCTCAGGCGAGAGCTCGACCTTGAGCGAAGGCAGCCCACGCTGGCGTCTCGACCTCGTCGTGCGACACGCTGTACTAATACCCCCTGGCCTTCTTCAGTTCTGCCCACACCCACGTGACGTTTAGTTCTTGGCTATATATATATGCCCTTACATTGCCCACCCAATCGGAGCGCGGTGGCCTGCGTTTTCAGCGTGGCATCTCCGAGGGATGTTGATAAGAATATGGTCGCCCGGCGCCATCATATCGAACCGCTCACCGAAAACATTCTGCAAATGGGGATCGCCTGTGGCACTTGCTCCTGGTGACGGTGCCGGCGCCGTAGTGGGGCAGGATGTCACAGGGTCCGCCACGACAACTCCATCGGTACCACCAGTTCTAATGACAACCGTGTTCCCCGCTCCAAATGTAAATACACTGGGGTTGCCATTACCCGAGCTCCTCTGGTCAGTCTGCCTGGAGAAGATTGAGCCCCCGCAGTTGACATAGATCTGAACATTGGACGCTCTGTTGGCATGACTTGTATACCCCACAGTGACATCAAACGTTCCAGCGGATGGTACTGTCTAAGCGACAATACCCGCCATTTCAATGTTAGACCACAAATACCCTGAGCCGTAAAAGCCTGACGCAGCTGAACGCGTCGCCCAAATTCTTTAAATCTGTTGTACGAATCCGCTGTATGTGTCGTCGATCACAGTGCACGTCCTCATGCCGCGGTTCGTCGCGTTGGAGGACTGGATCGCGGACACCGCGGGCATGGTGGCCCCGATCGGCGACGGCAGCAGCCAGAAGATGGCAACATACTGCGGACCATTGCGTCCGTGCTGTGTGCAAGTGTGCGGGCGTTTTTGCAAACTTGAGCCCGTAGTGACTGGCTACGGTGGCAGCTTGTAAGCTTTGGGGCGCCGCCCTCTGCCCCTTGCCTCTGGAATCCGTCGCCACGGAAAAATATGGAGCACCGTCGTCAACAATCACGACTGGAGCCCCGGACTCCATCTTTCCACTACAATTTTCGAGCCCGATGGATATGTGATGGTTCTGGGCCCCCGAATCAAGCGAAAACGCTCGGTGTGAAAGAATCGCAGCGCCCGGAGCCGAGGGCCCTTTGGAGGGAACCGAACTCTATACACGGATACTTTTTCCGGCTCCGCACCGAAACTCGCACGGGAAAGCGGATCCTGGTGTATGCGGGATCCTGGTGTATATACATTTGCCGCTGCTTCCCCCGGAAAATGCGGAAACCCGTTCTCACCACACGACCCCGGATTCGCCCCCGACCCTCCAAAGGTCCTGGGATTGAAAAACACTCCGCCACTGGTATTTGGGCGCCCGAGTTATCCGGGATAACTCGGGTCCGGGGTAACTCGGGTTTGGATTCCCGAAAAAGGAACCCGAGTTAGCCCTGACCCGAGTTACCCCTGATGATTCGGGGCTCTGGACGCCCGAGTTATCCGGGATAACTCGGGATAACTCGGGTCTGGGGTAACTCGGGTTTGGATTCCCGAAAAACGAACCCGAGTTAGCCCTGACCCGAGTTACCCCTGATGATTCGGGGCTCTGAGGTAACGTATGTGTTCCGGTTCCCGACTTCGGGGCGCCGCCGACTGAGGCCACGCCACTCGCGGCGCGGGTCCTGTGCCCCCGCGGGCGCGGGCGCCGACGCCGCCCCCGGCTCGCCTCGGGTGGTCGTTAACCGGGGGGGGGGCGATGAGAGTGTGGCGAAGGAGAGGGCACCTGTCGCGCACCTTGCTGGCCCGCTGTGAGCGCCACTCTCCTGCAGTCCTCGGTCTTCTTCTTTTTTATCATAAAATGTAATATTTTAGTCGACCAGTGCATCATTGATATTATGGGGGCAAAATCCTCCAATTGGAAAAATCCTCCGAAAATCCTCCCAAAATCCCCACCCTCAGATCTCACGTTGCAAATGAGTTCCAACACCGGGAAAATCTCACCGCCAGACCGCCAGACGCCATCTTTCTGTGTCATTGTTCGAACCGGATCGGTCTCTGGCCCCCAGGTTCGACACCTTGCAGACATGCCCGTTGTGAAAACATGGCATCGCCAGGACCCCAGGGCCCCAGGGTACGTTCCATGCCCTCGACTACTCGTAGGAGTGGCCCTAGGCTAGAGTGACCCGTGGTGCGCGGCTTCAGGGGTGCCCGTGGGGGCACAACGCAACCGCGCAAGCCAGTGCTGCCGCGCCGCATCAAAAATCGGCGGGGCGCGACTGGAAATCTTTATTTGTGCCACCGGGCAACCGCTGAATTCCGCCAATTGGAGTCGAACGCCCCGAATGGCACTCTGAAGACGCTGCGAAAGCAGACGCTACAGATGCGAACGCAACCGCGCGATGCGGGTTCCGACGCGAGGTCAAGCTCCTTCCAACAGAGAAATCACCCGACCCCCGCGGGGCCAGAGCCTGTCTGGTCACTCTGGCGAATGGTCACTCGTAAGCGTAGTCGGTGCCCCCCCACTAAAACGACGCGAAGATCGGGACAAAATCGGATCGGGATAACTCGAAATCTCTGAGAATCGGCGGGTTTGGAGGATGTATTGGGCGCCGCGGCCGCTCCAGAGCGTTCAGGAACGCTCTGAGAGCGCTCCGGAACGCTCTGGAGCGATTTACCCCGATCCTAGCCCTGTTTTGCCCACCCCCGCGCGACCGTCCGCCCGGTCGCCGCGCATGCCGAAGACGTCCGGCCCCACGGCGGGCGGGCGCTGCGCGGGCGGCCACTGCTGGGCGCTGCGCGGCTCCGCGGCCGCCGCGGGCGGCGCCTGCGGCGCGGCGGGCCGCTCCGCGGCCGCGGCCGGCGGGGGCTGCCGCGGCTCGCCCCGCGCGCCCGAGGGGCTCCCCCGCCGGCGTCGCCGCGAGCGGGGCGCCGCGCCGCCCCGCTCGCGCTCGCCGGGCGGGCGCTGCTCCGCGTCGGGCGGCGGGCGCTGGTCGGCGCCCGCCTGCTGGGGGGCCCCAGGCCCAGGCCTCCGACCCGGCGGGGAGGTCCGAGGCTCCGGCAAGAGCGGAAGGGGCGCCAGCTTCCGGCTACAGTCGGACTTCACTGGACCGGGCACGCGGGAGGACAAATGATCCCGGCAAAGCAACCTAACAGCGATGTGTAGAAGCATAGCTGGAAACATTGCCTGTGGTATTCATGTAAGAGTGCTGTTGTAGAATTCTGGTGTTCTCGCAGTCGCATTCGGATTCGCAGTGGCAGTCGCAGTGGCAACATCAGCGGCAGTCGCAGTGGCACTGCCAGTAGTTGCAGTAGCAATAGCTACACTAGCAGCAGCAACAACAACAGCAGCTCCGGGCATTCAACATGTGGCCCGGGAGTGGAGTTCTGGGAAGTGGAAGAGCACGAAGTGGCCTACAGTTGGCTCCGGGCATTCAAAATGTGGCCCGGGAATGGAGTTCTGGGAAATCGAAGAGCACGAAGTGGCCTACAGTTGGCTCCGGGCATTCAAAATGTGGCCCGGGAATGGAGTTCTGGGAAGTCGAAGAGCACGAAGTGGCCTACAGTTGGCTCCGGGCATCCAAAATGTGGCCCGGGAATGGAGTTCTGGGAACTCGAAGAGCACGAAGTGGCCTACAGTTGGCTCCGGGCATCCAAATGTGGCCCGGGAATGGAGTTCTGGGAACTCGAAGAGCACGAAGTGGCCTACAGTTGGCTCCGGGCATCCAAAATGTGGCCCGGGAATGGAGTTCTGGGAAATCGAAGAGCACGAAGTGGCCTACAGTTGGCTCCGGGCATCCAAAATGTGGCCCGGGAATGGAGTTCTGGGAAATCGAAGAGCACGAAGTGGCCTACAGTTGGCTCCGGGCATTCAAAATGTGGCCCGGGAATGGATTTCTGGGAGGTCGAAGAGCACGAAGTGTGTGACTGTTTGTTTAAAACGAGCCCGGCCCTCGCCTGTCCGGCTCCCGCCCAGACCCTCCTGGGGAGTCATCAGATGCTCTCTTTTGACCCCATTAGAAACCTATCAGTCTTCGCTGTTAGGTGAATGCCCTTCCGAGGGCCGCACCGCCGTAGGAATTGCAGGAGGCACGGGTCGCGAGACACGGGACACAAAGGTACCCTTGATTTGGCAGGGTCGACCTACTAATCCGGGCCGCCTGTAGATCGTCGGCCTTCGGGAGCCCTCGACGGGCCCCCGGGACTGTGAAAACACGGCGCGGAAGGAAGCACCGGCCTCGCAGGGAGGCTGTTCAGACCTCCGGGGCCCCCACGCATCGAAAAAGTTGGATGGATCGCCGGATGTCTGGGAGTTGTTCGATCCGGGCGTCTCTACGTGATTTCGGGGGCAGAAACTTGTGCTCGGGCCCCGGAACTGATGCATCAGACAGGGATCCAAGACGTGACACTACTCACAGGGAAGGGGTCGGGACTTGTACTCGGGCTCTGGAACCATCCGACAGGGATCCGAGACTTGACGCTACTCCCAAGAGAGGGTTCGGGACTTCTGGTGCCGCAGATTGAACAAGTCATATCGGCGGCTGCGTCGTGGCGAAACAAACGGCGGCAAATGTTTAGTCGTTTTGCGCCTCTGGGGGCCTGGGCGGGGCCCCTGGGGTTGTTAAAACAGGGCTCGGGACGAGAGGCTGGTTCCCGAGAAAAGGTCCAGACCTTCGCGGAGCCACGTGGAGGGAATCGCATGGTCGGGTGTGTGGAATGGGCGTCGGGGCAGACGCGGTCGGGCCGACTCTCTGCGTTCAGCTCCTGTTCTGGGGGTTGAGCAAAGGGGGTCGGCCCGGCACCCCTGCCCCTGTCGTGGAAATCATGATTTCAGTGAACATGGTTGAGAACTTTCTCCTGCAGACTTCTGGGCTCGTATTTAGTGTTCAAGTTTTCAATGCGTGGCTGTTCATATCAGTCACTTTCTGATCTGGCTGGTGAGCCAGCCCCTGCCCTTGTACTGGAAAAAACTTCTGTGCATAATCACAATTTTTGAAATGGACTACTCAACTCACCTTCACCAGCGAGTTACCTAGTCCATTCGATACGATATTCGCAGAGCGGAACTTCGTTTGAATGATAATATGACGAGATAGCGTCGTCGAGCACCGGGCAATCAGACAGGAAGGATGTCCAGAGATTGCCTAACTGGGATGGCACAGCGAAGACGTTGGACGAACAACAGGCAGACGTGGAGCTGCTCATGTTGACCACTAAGGACGTCGACAGAAGCTGCTGGGACCTCGCCTGATGCAGGCGCTTCCAACGAGCACCGCGCACAGAAAACTGGCCCTGCCATGCAGACGGACAAAGGATGCGACCGACGCGATCTTTGGCGAGAACGGTCTGAACAACCTGCTGAACGCGGTCGCCAGAAGCCTTGGCAAGCAGGCATCGAGTAACTTCGTTGACAAGGTTTTCACTTACTACGACGACGACGACGACGACGACGACGACGACGACGACGACGACGACGACGACGACGACGACGACGACGACGACGACGACGACGACGACGACGACGACGACTACTACTACTACTACTACTACTACGACGACGACGACGACGACGACGACGACTACTACTACTACTACTACGACGACTACGACTACTTCAACTACTACTGCTACTACGACTACTACTACTACTACTACTACGACTACGACTACTTCTTCTACTACTACAATTACTACTCCTACTACAACTTCGACTTCAACTTCTTCTACGACTACTACTACTCCTACTCCTACTCCTACTACTACTACTACTACTACTACCACTCCTAGGGCTACTACTACTTCTACTACTACGACTATTACTACTACTACTACTACTACTACTACTACTACTACTACTACTACTACTACTACTTTTTCTACGGATGCAACTGCTCCGATTACTTGTGCTACTACGACTATTCGAGCTACTACTACTACGACGACTACTACTACTCTAACTACTGCGCCTTCTACTACGACTACGGCTACGGCTACGACTACTACTACTACTACTACTACTACTACTACTACTACTACTACTACTACTACTACCACTATTACTACTACTACTACTACTACTACTACTACTACTACTACTACTACTACTACTACGCCGGCGACTACGACTGCTACAACTACTCGTACTACTATGACTACTAGTACGTTTTCTACGACGGCGACGACTACTACTACGGCCACTACTCCTCCTACTACTACTACTACTACTACTGCTACGACTACTACTACTACGACTGCTACTTCTACTACCACTACTACCACAACTCGAACTACGACTGCGACTACGATTACGACTGCGACTACAACTACTGCTGTGACTCCTACTGCTACTACTGCGCCTGCCACTGCTGCTACTACGACGACGACTACTACTACTACTACTACTACTCCTACTACTCCTGCTACTACGACTACTACGACTACTACGACTACTACGACTATGACTACTACTATGACGACGACTACTACTACTACTACTACTACTACTACTACGACTACTACTACTACTACGACGACGACTACTACTACTACTACGCCCACTGCTAATACGATTACTTCTCCTATTACAACAACTACTAGTACTGCTACTGCTACGACTTCTAATACTACTACTACTACTACTACTACTACTACTACTACTACTACTACTACTACTACTACTACTACCACTACTACGACGACGACGACGACGGCGACGACGACGACGACGACGACTACTACTACTACTACTACTACAGGCTGGGAAAGGTTTTCTCTTGACGCCGCCACGTGGCCGAACGCCGGATACCAGCAGGCATTATGTCAGTGGTGGCTGTGCCACGTGACGTATACCATTCGGCACATCCCAATGCGTCTTGGGACCCCCCAGGGGGCATAACGTCACAAGTGTAATGATGCCCACCACGTGTGTGAACTTATTTTTTTTCAGTTCCATACATCACGTGACATAACTAACTCAATGTGTATCGGAGCGCCCAAAGCACCCGACGACGTCGACGACGAAGACGAAGATGACGACGACGAAGACTACCACCACCACCACCATCACCATCACCATCACCGTTACCATCACCATCACTATCACCATCACCACGACCGCCACGACCACCGCGACCACCATGACCACCACGCCGACCACGACGACCACGACGACCACGACCACGACGACGACGGCCACGACGACCACGATCACGACCACGACCACGACCACGACCAGGACCACAACGACGACGACGACGACGACGACGACGACCACCACCACCACCACCATCACCACCACCACCACCACCAACCATCACCATCAGCATCACCATCACCACGACCGCCACGACCACCACGACCACCACCACCACGACCACCGCGCGCGTGCCCCAGCGGCCAGGAGTTTGAGAAGACCATGGGACAACCTGCGCCGACGTAGGTTCCAATGTTTCTGGACGGGCGGGGAGGAAGACGGGCCCGCTGACTCGCTGCTGGTTCCATTGTTTTTGGGCGGGCGGGGAGCCACGGAGGCCCGCTGACTCGCCGCTGGTTCCATTGTTTTTGGGCGGTCGGGGAGTAAGTAAGAGGGGCCCGCTGACTCGCTCGACATTTCTCTTTGCTGCATCGGCGATACTGCTCCTCGTGCGTTCGCGTCGACATTTTCGCGGATCGCGCTAGTTCGGGGCGGAGTGGGCGAGACTGATTGGGGGGAACGGACTCGGGGCCGCCCTCTGCAAATGGCACCTCATCGAGTGACCGCTGAAGAGGAAGCGGGGGGGGGAGGGGTGAGTGAAACGAGGGCGGACGTGTTGGAGGAGGAGGAGGAGGAAGAGGAGGAAGAGGAGGAGGAGGCGGAGGACGGGGGAGGGAGGAGGTAGGTGCACGAGGAGGAGGAGGAGGAAGAGGAAGAGGAGGGGGAGTAGGACAATGAGTATGTGTAGGGTGGAGTCTGGGCATGCCCACGCCCGATACCGAACACATTGCAGATATGTCTCTAGATACGCGCGCAAGATGCCAGGTCGAACCAGGAACGTGTGTCCAAAGCCGTGCCGAAGCTGCCCCAAACCAGGAGGACATCCGAGCGAAACGCGCCCCCGAATATGCCAGACCATCCGCGGTGTGAGGACGTATCCGGCGAAAGTGCGCGCATACGAACACTAACCAAGCAAAGTGCGAGGACGTCTCAAGCGAAACCGGGCCCAAACCATGCCAAACCAGGTAAATTGTGAGGACGTCTCAAGCGAAACCGAGCCCAAACCAGGCCAAACCAGGCAAATTGTAAGGACGTCTCAAGCGAAACGGGCCCAAACCAAGCCAAACCAGGCAAACTGCGAGGACGTCTCAAGGGAAACGGGCCCAAAGCAGTCCAGACCAGGGCCAAACCAGGCAAATTGCAAGGACGTCTCAAACGAAACCGGGCCCAAACCATGCCAAACCAGGCAAATTGTCAGGACGTCTCAAGCGAAACCGGGTCCAAACCAGGCCAAACCAAGGCCAAACCAGGCAAATTGTGAGGACGCCTCAAGCGAAACCGGGCCCAAACCAGGCCAAACCAGGCAAATTGTGAGGACGTCTCAAGCGAAACGGGCCCAAACCAGGCCAAACCAGAGGCCAAACCAGGCAAATTGCGAGGATGTCTCAGGCGGGGCGCGCCGCCCAACCAGGCCAAACCAGGCCAAACCAGGCCCCAAACCAAGCAGATTTTGAAGACGTCCCAAGCAGAATCGCCCAAACCAGGCTCCATCCATTTTCCTTAATACAATTCTAATGAAAGGAATGGATCACCCCCTGGGCCCCCCCCCCGCGGGCGGAAGCCTTTTAAAATTTTATGGGGGATCGCGCACCCGCTGATGCGGACAGGGTTGGGCGCAGAGGACCTCATTCGTCTTTCGGTTGTTGTTGCTGGGGCCCGTTGTGGCGTCAAGGGAAATGTTTCCGAGCCTGTAGTGCTACTACCACTCGTACTCGTCCTCGTCCTCGTAAGTCGTACTCGTAGTCGTACTACTACTACTGCTACTACTACTACTACTACTACTACTACTACTACGACTGCGGCTACGACTGCGACTACGACTACCACTACCACTACCACTACCACTACAACTACCACTACCAATACCACTACCACTACCACTACCACTACTACTACTACTACTACTACTACTACTACTACTACTACTACTACTACTACTACTACTACTACTACTACTACGACTACTACTGTTACGACTACTACGACTACTACGACTACTACGACGACTACTACTACTACTACTACTACTACTACTACTACTACGACTACTGCTGGTGCTGCTGCTGCTGCTGCTGCTACTACTACTACTACTACTACTACGACGACGACTACTACGACGACTACTATGACAAGAAGACGTCTGGACAGAGAGTGAGAAAGCTGGTCAAAACGATCATTCTCGACGCGGAGCAGGAGGAAGGCGCACACCGAGAGATGGACAGGGTGGTTCGAGCGATCGCCCCAGACATGGAAGCTTTCGAGCTGAGTCCAGACGAGTTGCGAGGCATCATATGTCTGGTGGACGCCAACCTGTGACACAAGTGACCCAAGTGAGAAGGCGACGGTCGTGCCAGGATTCTCGAATCGGTCTATCGACAATGCCATCGAGAATCCGAAATATATCTGGCCGGATCGAGATCTCACAGCACGCGATTCCATTGCGATGAGGCGCAAGGGGCAAGATCCAGAACAACCGGCACATTCGCAAAAGTAAAAAGAATTGGTTCCTGGGGGGATAATGACGAGGTTCTGGCGTGTTTCCGACGGAGGTACTGTCTAGGAAGAAGCGGACGTGACCTACGAGGAAGAGGCTCCGGCGCAGATCGAGGAGCTGGAGGCCTACGCCGAGGGCGCAGAGATCTTTGCCCAGGATGCGCACCGTACTTTCACGGAGGCAGAGGAGCTCCTCGCGGAGGCCACGGAGAACAGGCGCGGCTGTTTCCCCGTGGTGGGCAATCGGGCCGATGCCGGCGAAGGCCTCCAAGGACCAGACGAAGACGGAGGCTAGGCCGGCTCTTCGCCCTCCTGGGCCACCGGGCCCCTCTGAGCGAGACAGCAGAGGTCGCCACCAGAAAGCAGAGGGGGAGCTCGAGGGAAAGGACCCACCCATGGCCTCATCCGCGGCAGCCCGCAGCGAGCGGTCGACTGCCCGAAGCGAGGGATGACTGGCAGCGGTGACAACGACACGCGGATGGCGAATGACTCCAGCCTGTGCGTGACGGACGTTGAGAAGACGGTGACGGGCACGGGCACCAATTACAGCAACGAAGGATCTGAGCCTTCAGATAGTCAAGTGGGCTGGGTGCACGAGGACATCGTCGGATACGCGATCATCGACATTAGCGCGACGAAGAGCATGATCGGCATGGACTTGGCGATGGCCATCCAGGACACCGTGGTGCAGGAGACGGGCCAGGACCGGGTACAGATGAACCACTCGAAGAAGACGACGTCCACATACGCAGGCGGCGAGAGAAAGGCCAATACATCGGCAGCTTCGGGCTCGAACAGCAGGTGGCGCTGATCGAGGATCCGTCCGAGCTGTGATTCGACCCGGTGGAGATTCCGGCCCCGCTGCTCCTGGGCTTGGACCACCTGGAGCTTCGGGAGCCGACCTTGCCAAGCATAAGGGTGCTCTCAGCTACCTGGGCGGACACGAGGAGCCAGTACACCACGCGAAATGGTTAAGAAATCATGGGTTAAGAAATTCATGGTCTCAGAACTTGAATAAAAACCCACAATTTCTATCAAAGTCTTAGGATTTACATTGAAACGTTAAGAATAATCGAGACTCTGGCCGAAAATTTAAGTTTTCTTAAGCATCGCCTAAGGTGTAGTCCAGCTGTCGAGCAAGCGCTCTGCGCTGCCCGTGCCTTGACGGTGCCCAGCCAGAGGTTGCGGCAACGCCGATGCATTGGGAGAAAGACAAACTTGTCTTGTTGAGAATATCGCCCTCGAAGTCCGTCCGGTCGGAAGTTCCTATAATCTCAGAGGATAAGATTAACACACAAGCCACGCACATGACATCAAATACCACTGCAATTCTCCAACAACTGAATCCAGGAAAAATCCAGGATTCAAACAGAAAGAACGAACCCGCTCAGGCGGCCCCAAGAGTCTCATGAAGGTTCTCTCGGCATGTACCTACGAGAGCACATCATGAACACGTACGGGAACATGACACACGACAATGACTACCAGTACATGAGAGAGCAGATCACGAACGCGCACGAGTTCACGAGGTACGACGCGGTGCATGGTACGATCATGCACGAGCATACGCCCTGCAGCACGAAGACACGGGGGATCTCCAGGAACGGCGCTCTCCCCCTGCACAGCCACTTGCATCGAAGCGACGCTCCGAAAGGAGCTTTCCCGGGCAAGCCCAGGAACAATTCGCAGAGGCCACGGGCGCCTGCCGAGGCCGAGATCTCGGACGAAGAGTTCGGCCGAGGCGCGGTGGAGTCAGCGCCGCTCGCAGGGGAGGCGTGTCACTCCTCGCCGCTGTCGCCAGCTGCGCCTGCGGAGGAGGAGCGGGACATTGTCAAGCTCTGCGGGGACCGGAAGGAGCGGGCCCCGTGGAGCCGTTCGCGGCCGCGGGCCCAGACGCGTCGGAGGAGCAGCGCAAGAACATCACGGAGCGAGCTGCACGGGACGGTCTTCTCGCGGAGACCGCCAGGACGGCACGGGCAGGGAGCCTGCCCAAATCGTGGAACCACCTCGTAGCCGAGGTGGAGCCCGCCTGGTCCAAGGATCCGGGGGAAACCCTTCGGGTGGACGCCGAGGTTCGGGAGCTGCCGACCGTGCCGAGGACCAAGAAGCGCCAGGGAACGACATCCACGCAGTCGGAGACTCAGGGAACCACCAGCTTCCCGGGCCAGACGAAGGAGAAGACCAAGCCGTTCAACAGGAGGCGACCGAAGCGCCCATCTCCGACGGGCCCGTCGACGGTCTCAGAAATGCCCCGCAAGGGGAAGCATCCCTCTCCGCCAGAACCGCCGACCCATCACCAGAGAGTGGAGGGCGCAACCGACGGCAGAAGCTCGTGATGCGAATCCAGTGCCGGAAGCGATGGTCACAGCATGCCCAGCTGCGCAAGTACACGAAAGCGGGTGCCCGAAGAAGTTCACGGAGGCCCGGCGGAGGCGGCCAGGCTCGGCAGGCGCTTGGGCAGATGGGGCTGGCGGGAAATAAGCGACAAGTGGTGAGCCAACTTCCCCGGCGAGCACGACACAGAGCCTTCAAGCAGCGGCAGAACATGACTCACAGGGCATCGGGCAGCTGGCAGCCACCGCCAGGGCTGGACGCACCGACTTGCTGGAGATGTGTGCTCCCCCACGCGGTCAGTCCACCGGGATGTGAGGCGGAGAAGATGCACGGCTCCGTGACGTGCGGGGGCCTCTTCAACCTCTTCGATTTCAACAAGAAGGACTCAGTGGCCAAGGCGAAGATGCTATATCAGAAGGAGAAGCCCAGGTGGGCTCACGCTTCACCGCCATTTACTCCATTTTCGGCCCTGCAAAGCGGGGGACAAAACTCCATCAAGTCCCATGAGGAGTTGGTCAAGATGCGGCCGGCGATGGAGACGGCGAGTCATGCGCAACGTGATGGAGATACTCATGGCAGCCTGGAAGGAGGGTGCTGAGATATTGGTGGATCACCCCCTGACCGCCAGCTCCTGGAGGAGCATACCAGAGCTGTCCGAGCTTTGGCAGCTGCTGCAGGAGACCATCAGCTACGGATGTGGCTGGGGCACCTGGTGGATTGTTCAGAAAAGGATGGAGGATCATCACTTCCAGCAAGAAGCTCGCAGACCGACTGAGAAGGAGGTGCACGAGCAACCATGAGCATACCATCGTCGAGGCAGGACTGACCGACGTTGGAGCCCCAGGGAGATACCCAACGGCGATGCGTAGAAATTTGACTGCCACGATATGGAGGAGGACCCGATCGTGCACTTCGAGCTGCAGAAGACATTCGCCCGTAATAAGAGCGAGGCGAGGGCCTACGCCACCGACGAGGCAGACCACATCGATGAAGTGAATCCTGAGGTTGTGGACATGGTCAATAAGGAGCTCATGAGTATTCACGTTAATTTCAACCACATGTGAAAGAACGCCATGCACGCAAGACGCATACCTCACCAGGAAGGGCGCACGGCCATGGGTGATCAACATGGCGGAACAGCCCCAAGTGTAGTGTCTACGAGGCAACCAACAGGCGGGAGCCGAGTCCGTCGCGGCAGGACAGTCAGCCGAGCCAGTGGACGTGATGCAAATCGAAGGCTTCGACTGTATTCATCATTCATCCTGTGACCGAGTCGCGATCACTTGGTACGATGATGGTGGACGAAGGGTCAGCGAAGTCAGTGCCTACGATCCATCGGCCAGTCCCGGACAAAGGAAATGCAAGAGAGACCCTAGCTACCGAGGCGCGGGAAACGTTCACCAACGACTGGGCCCGCTACCTTGGAAGACCTCTCCATGTTCGCTCAGATCCTGCCGGAGCCTATCGGTCCAAATGGCTCCACGAAAGAGCAGCAGATCATGGAATACACTGGGAAGTTGGACCTGCAGAAGCTCACTGGAAACACGGACGAGTGGAGGTGAACATCAACTTGCTCAAGATCGCGGCCACGAGGATGGCCCTGATGGATCCAGACTGCCCCGTCGAGGAATTATTCACTTGGTGTGCATCCGTACTTGCCGAGATGTTCAGGGCATCGGGAGCCTCACCAGACCAGGTGCTCTTCGGACGACAACTTCGACCTGTGGACTCCGAGTTGACGGGCACCGTGGTGCAGCTCCAGGCCGAAGCCGACCATGGGACGAGTGCCGAAGTCGCCATGAGGAGGAGGAGGAGGAGGAGGAGGAGGAGGAGGAGGAGGAGGAGGAGGAGGAGGAGGAGGAGGAGGAGAAGGAGGAGGAGGAGGAGGAGGAGGAGGAGGCAGGCCACGGAGGCCTTCGCAGAACCACTGATAGATCGGCAGGCTCGGCTGGCGACTCTTTCGAAGACAAGGAACGTCAGAGCCTGGGAGACGGGAGAGCTCGTGTTCTTCTGGGTGGAACCTGGCAGCGGTGGGGACGAGGCCGCCCCCCCCCCCGGAATCCCTCCCTCATCTAACGCAAGAACCAGCTGCTACTCACCACGCCTCGAGGACCACGACCAGAGGAGGAGAACGAGGAGGCCCTACATGAGATCCTCCAGAAGACGAAGCCGATCGAGAGACGGCCCATGGCCGAGGAGCGAGACATCGCAGCTCTAGACAGGCGCGGGCTACGAACGGGACGAATGTCAGAAGCCAAGAGGCCGCACCAAAGCCCGAAGTGCCGGAAGATGCGATGGCGCCGTGCCCAGCTCGGGAGGAGCCGCCGATCGCGAGGAGAGCGGCCCCGAACCCGAAGGAAGCGAACCTACAGTCGGGGCCTTGACCTAAGGAACCCAAAATAAGGAACGAGGCCCCTCCTTTCCCATAAGTTAAACTTCGATTCCCCATCGAAAACCTTGGGAAAACCTGAGGCAAGCTGTGACACTATCAAGGAACACGGAGCCCCTCTCTAACGAAAAGGGTTCCTTCTTCAGGACCCCTACTGTATGGAGACGGAAGCTGGGGAGGCTGAGGGAAAGGGAGCTGAGCCCAGAAGGACACCTTCGGAACATCATCGAGGAACCTACAGTGTCGGAGCCCGATCAACACGGAGTGCCACCGTCTACACCATCGTCCACTCCATTGGCTCCCCCTCTGCCACCGAAAACTCCCGAGATGGACGCGAGGAAGAGTCCACTGTTGGATAATGTACCTGAGTCGGTGCGAATGAACTTCTCCGAGAGACGCGCTCCTGAGACGATCCAGGACTCAGAGCTACACCACCATCCACAAGGCCCCGAACGGACGAGGGATTAGCGACTGCTGAGATTTCCCCAGCCTGAGTGAGGACAAGACGATCTACACGGCCGAGCTCGTGATGGTGGGAACGGCGTTGACAGCATTCAGCAAGAAACCCAAGCACGTACTCAAGAATGGAATCAGGAAGGGGCAGGTGGGGCTCAACGTGAGGCGCGCGACCCCAGAGATCAAGGTGATGGTGGCGGACGCGAAGTTGGTGGACGTGAACAGCTGGGTGCACAATGAGGTGTGCAAGGCAGTCATGAGGAAGGCAGGAGTGACTATTATGAATCTGAGTTGTCATCTCATCATGAAAGACTAGAAAACGGAGGCTCGGTGTACTATCTATCCCGGGCTTTCAGGACCCTCGGCTGACCACGACCCACAAGTCGAGCCCTGCAGTGTCAGCCAAGGGACAGAACTTGGCTCTACGGATGATGGCGAACATGCGGCTCCGCATCTACAAAGGCGACGTCAAAGCGGCCTCCCTCAGGGAAATCCAAGCCGGGAAGTCAGAGCCAGGCCAAACATGATGTGCTGGCAGAGCCTGCGCCCGAGCTGAGGGAAACGCTGGAGCTAGCTGACGATGAGTGCGCACAAATGCTGAAAACGGCCTACGGGTTGGTCAATGCTCCAAAACATTGGCACAACAAGATGGACGGTGACCTCCATGCATCTCCATGCCCTCGGGTCCCCATGACCGTGAAGCGGTGCCTGTGGATCAAATTCAACAAGGCTGGGGACATCGAGACTGTCATCTTCGTACATGTGGGCGACTTCGTGATCGGGATTCCTAGCACGGCGGTTGGCGAAACTACATACAGATGCAGTACAAGTGGGGCTCGTGGGAACTCGGATTCATCACACAATGTGGGACCGAGTACGTGCAGATGGCCAACTACACGGTCATCCAGAGTCTCGCCATGGAAGCGCCGATTATGAGGTGAAGTTCCATTGTCGGACAGCCTCATGTCCAAGTGCCGAGGTGTTCTGGGGAATGCCATGTTCTTGGCGTCGCAGTGTATGGCATGGTTAGCCGGAGAAACAAGCATTATTGGAGATGAGGTTCACACGTGAAACGTGGGCACCACCCATAGGATCAAAAAGCTGGTCCACACGGCTCACGAGACGGCCTGGATCACGATCAAGTTCAAGCACATGGACGATCCTTTCTTCATCACCTGGCACGACGCAGCTTGGAAAGTTCGAAAGGCGGGTGGCTCGGAAGGCCTAATGAACATATGCAAAAATCAGCGGTCCGCCATAGAGGCCCTCGCTCTGAGGCAATGCATGCGTACAGCCATGACGACGCTTCGATGGGTGCACGAGGAGGCCATGATCGCGGGTGGCATGACCAAGCTAGAGGACAGGCGCTGCAGGTGGCCCTGAAGTTCTACACGAAGCTGAAGTGGGCCCTGGTGCACGATGAGAGTTTCACTTCAGCACGGCGCCGTAAGATTATGAAGAAGGATGTGCTGGAAGCCATGAACGGTGATGATTAATATCGACCTCCAATTATTTCCAAGTACGGGGGTCAGGACCCACAGAGTGATTTCGACGAGGAGCAGTATGAGTCCAGAGTGAATGCAAATTTCGGTGTGCAGGCCAGGACGCCTTCAATTGCAACTTTTGCCTCTGCATGTCGCCCCCAGCAGGTGATTTCAGGGCTTGAGGTATGTCGCTTGCACTGAGAGGAGCACTGAACCCTCCGTGTGGTGGAACATCGATATGTTCGTGAACATGATTGAGAATTTTCTCATGTAGATTTCCGTACTCAGATTCAGTGCTCGAGCTTTCTGTGCGCGGTCTGACTTGGCTGGTGAATCAGCCCCTTCCTTGCACTTGGAAAAAGAACTTCTCCAAATCCCACCAGCCCTCTAGGCGTCGGTGGTTTAGAGCGTTTCCTCTTCCACCCCTCCTTCTTCCCCTTCGGGGAGGGGTTTACCCCTCCCCCTACCCCCTCCCCATGGACCTGGACAAGGGGGTTCGCGAGGTGTCGGAGCGTCCAAAACGGCCTCGGCGAGGAAGCCAACATCATTGGTTTTACTACGGTCTTGGCCCCATTTTGGCCTCCTGGGGGGGGGGACGCTAATTCATGTTCCCCTCTTGTTCGATCGATCTCCTCTGAGATGGCCCCAAGAAGCGCCCAGGATGCCCCAAGAGGTCCCAAGATGGCCCTAAGATGGCCCCGAGAGGCCCCCAAGAGGCCCCCGGGAGGCCCCCAAGAGACCCCCAAGAGGCCCTCAAGAGACCCCCCAGAGGCACCCAAGATGCTCCAAGAGGCCTCGGCGAGTATGCCAAAACGGCCTCGGCGAGGGAGCCAACATCATTGGTTTTACTGCGGCTTTGGCCCCATTTTGGCCTCCGGGGGGGTGACGCTAATTCATGCTCCCCTCTTGTTTGATCGATCTCCTCCAAGATGGCCCCAAGAAGCGCCCAGGAGGCCCCAAGAGGTCCCAAGATGGCCCCAAGAGGCCTCCAAGAGACCCCCAGGAGGCCCCCAAGAGACCCCCAAGAGGCCCCAAGAGACCTCCCAGAGGCACCCAAGATGCTCCAAGAGGCCTCGGCGAGAATGCCAAATCATTGATTTTACTAAGGTTTTAGCCACATGTTGGCCTCTTGGGGGGGGCACTGATTAAGATCAAGAGCGCCTGGGAGAGCCCAAAATGACCTCCAAGATGGCCCAAGATATCCCGAGATGTCTCACGATGGCTTCCTCTGTGTGCTGCCCACTTCCCTGATCGAGGCAATTCCTCTGGGCATCGCTTCTGGATGGGCTGGTGGGGATTCGCGAAGCGCCAACAGGTCACATCCATTGAAGTCTATACATGTCTACATATATATATATACACTATATACATACACGCTTGTGCACATTCACACATAACTATATCTCTTACCTATTCGCTCTCATTGCTTAACAGACATTCCATCGGCGAGTTACCTCATCGACGCGACGCGAGAGCCCCGGCCCCCTTGCGGAGCCCTCCGGGCCTGGGGCGGGGCCGCACCGGCCGGGTGCGCGAAGAAGGAGGCGGAGTCGAACTTGGGCGGCGGCTCCCTGTCCGCCGGCTCCCGCCTCTCCGGGGAGCGGCCGAGCCGCCCCCGCCCCCCCCCTGCGCGGCGGCCCCTGCTCCGCACCGGCCCCTGGCCGCCCCCCTCCGGGGGCGCGGGGGCGGGCGGCCAGAGGGGCGCCTGGAGGGGCGAGGCGGGGGGGGGGGGAGGGGCGGCTGGCCGCCCCCGAGCCTGGAGCCCGCGCCCTCGTCCTCCGCGGAGCTCCTCTTGTGCTTCTTGGCGACCGCCTGCGAGAACTGGACGAGGGCGCTGAGCCTCCGCGCCCCGGGCCGGGCGCGCCCGGCGTCTCTGTGTTGGTCGAGGACGCGAGCCCCCGACCTCTCGACCACTTCCCCGGGGCCGGTCTTCCATCTCGGGTCGTTTTCTGACGGCCTCGAGGCACGGTGAGGGCCAGGTGAACATGTTGCAAAAACCTCCGCCCCGATTTCTTCGAGGCGCCCGATGTCTGCAGAGAGGCCCGCCGCGGCGGCCGGACGGATCGGTGGCAGGTGCCGACCGGAGGGCGCGCGCGACCGCAGTCGGTGCGGGGACGATCGACCGATCGGCGGGCCGATCGGGGGGCGAGGCGCAGTGTCGGAGGGGGCCGCGCCTCGCCTCGGTCCTCGATTCTCGAGTCCTCCATCCTCGAGCCTGGATCCTGGATCCTGGAGCCTCGATTCTTCGAACATCGAGCCTCGAGCCTCGATCCCTCAATGCCTCGACCCCTCGAGGACCGACCGATTCCTCCATCCTCGAAACTGGACCCTTGATCCTGGATCCTCGATTCTTCGAGCATCGAGCCTCGATCCCTCGATGCCTCGACCCCTCGAGGACCGACCGATTCCTCCATCCTCGAAACTGGACCCTTGATCCTGGATCCTCGATTCTTCGATCATCGAGCCTCGATCCCTCGATGCCTCGACCCCTCGATGACCGACCCTGGCCGGGCCGGGGGCCGCGCCTCTCCTCCCTGCTCTTGCCCGCCGCGTTGGTCGCGGGGGCCTCCCGCGCCTGCCGCGCGGCGGGCAGCGGCGGCTCCTACCCGCTCGCTGCGCGGCGGAGGCTTGCCCCAGGAGGGAGGAGGGAGGGGGGAGGGAGGGCGGGAGGGAGGGAGGAGGACGGAGGTAGGGAGGGGGGGGGGGGGGGGGGAGGATGGGGGGGAGGGGGGGGGAGGAGGAGGAGGAGGAGTTAGGAGGAAGGGAAGTGGAGGGGAAGGGAGGGGGGGAGGGAGGGAGGAGTGAGGAAGGGGTGGGAGAGGCGGGGGCGAGGGAGTGGAGGGGGAAGGGAGGAGGGAGGGAGGGATTTCCACGCCACGTGTCAACGCCATGTATCAGCCTGACTGCTGCGTTTTGGCGATTCGGAATCGTGCCACAACGCCATTTTTTGGATTTCAGCACCGCGAATCAACATAACTGTTGCACCCGCATAATCCCGAATCTTTCCAACATGCTATTTGTGGTACGTTGATCATGGGAATCCGCGAAGCTCTTGCAAATGTTTGAAACGAATGTGCGCGGCGCTGAGGCGAGAACCACATATTGAAAAGGAACCGCCCTCAATCCGAGAAGCTCTGGCAAATGTTTACAAAGAGTGTGCGCGGCGCTACAGGCGAGAACCACATTTTGAAAACCACCCGCCGTCAATCCGCGAAATCCTTCTATTTTTTTTGAACGAATGTGCGCGGCACAAAAGCGAGAACCACATTTTGAAAACCACCCGCCCTCAATCCGTGACACTCTTGCAAATTTTGAAAACGAATATGCGCGGCGCTACGGCGATAACCACATTTTGAAAACCACCCGCCCTCAATCCGTGAAACTTGTGCAAATTTTGAAAACGAATGTGCGCGGCGCTAAGGCGAGAGCCACATGTTGAAAGAGTCCCACCCTCGATCCGTGAAACTTTTGCAAATTTTGAAAACGAATGTGCGAGGCGCTAAGGCGAGAGCCACATGTTGAAAGACGCCTACGGCGAACCACCGCCGCCCCCTGCCTTTTTGGAAGCGCCTGTGTGGCCGAACGTTGAGGCCAGACCTGCCAAGCCATCGGACCATGTGTTCCCCGAATCGGTTTGGAAAGCCTTCGGGGAACACGTGGGCATCTTGAAGGTCATCTTGGCCATCTTGGAGGCCTCTTGGGCGATCTTTCGGCGATCTTTGGGACTCTTGGGCCGTCTCGGGCCGTCGGAAAGCCGAAAAGAAGGAAATGCAAACATCCGTTAAAAACCTTAGGACAATCAATGTGTTTGGCCTCTTCTGGCCTTCCTGGATGCCCTCTTGGGGGCCTCTTGGGCCGTCCTGGGCCAGCTTCGAGCCAACTTCGGCCATCTTGGTGGGTTCCTGGCACGTCTGACGCCGTCGGGAGTCGTCCTGAGGGCCTTTCTGGGCCAACGGGGGGCCCTCTTGGGGCGCTTCGGGGCCGTCTTGGAGGCCATCTTGGGCGTCTTGGAGGCCATCTTGGGCGTGCTGGAAGCCTCTTGGGCCGTCTTGGGGCCCTCTTGGGGCCATTTTGGAGGCCACTTATATGGGCCGTGCATATGTGGGCCCACATTTGGGGGGGCCCATTCTTTTATTTGCGACTTGGGGCCTCCTTGGGCAGTCTTGAGCCGTCGGAATGCCGAGAAGAAGCAAATTCCCAAATCCTTCAAACACCGAAGATAAAGGGGACCTCGTCGACAGTTCGTCGGGGGCCCTCCTGGAGGACCTCTTGGAGGCCCTCTTGCCTCTGGGAGGCCTCTGGGGCCTCTTGGCCGTCCTTTGGCCGTCCTTGGGACGCTCTTTAGGCCGTCTTGGAGGCCGTCTTGGACCATCTTGGGCGGACTTGGAGGCCATCTTGGGCCATCTTCGCGATTTGTTGAGGATGTCCCGAGCGAAACGGCCGTTTCAGGGAGGATTGTTCGTGGAGTTTGCGCTCCTGGAAGAGCTTTTTGAGGATGTCCCGAGCGAATTGGGCCATCTTCGCCGTGTTTTGAGGATGTCCCGAGCGAACGGCACGGTGGCGGGACAGGCCGAAGCGCCAGGTGGAGTCCGTTTGCAAAAAGAACCGAAACCAAAACCGGAAAGGTCCAGCACGCCAAGGCACCCCTGCGATGAATCGACAGGGGGCGGCGGATCGAAGACGCCTACGGCGAACCACCGCCGGCCCTGCCTTTTTGGAAGCGCCTATGTGGCCGAACGTTGAGGCCAGACCTACCAAGCTATCGGACCATGTGTTCCCCGAATCGGTTTGGAAAGCCTTCGGGGAACACGTGGGCGTGTCTTGGAGGCCATCTTGGGTGTCTTGGAGGCATCTTGGGCCGTCTTGGGGCCCTCTGGGGGCCGTCTTGGAGGCCACTTCGACCGTCATGGGGCCCTCTTGGGGGCCTCTTGAGCGATCTTGGGGGTCTCTTGGGCCGTCCTGAGCAGTTGGAATGCCGAGAAGAAGCACATTCCCAAATCCTTCAAAAACCTAAGGAAAAGCAAAGATTTTGGCCTCTTCGGGCCCTCCTGGAGGACCTCTTGGAGGCCTCTTGGGCCGTCTGAGAGGCCTCTGGGGGGCCTTTTGGGCCGTCTTGGGCCGTCTTGGACTCTCTTAGGCCGTCTTGGAGGCCGTCTTGGACCATCTTGGGCGGACTTGGAGGCCATCTTGGGCCATCTTCGCGATTTTTTGAGGATGTCCCATTCATCGCAGGGGTGCCTGGCGTGCTGGACCCTTTCGGTTTTGGTTTTGGTTTTTTTTCCAACAGAAATCCCCCTGGCGCTTCGGCCCGTTCCGCCACCGTGCCGTTCGCTCGGGACATTGGCCCCCTGGCGCCAGGCCCCCAGGACGGCTCCCGACGGCGTCAGGCGTGCCAGGAACCCACCAAGATGGCCGAAGTTGGCTCGAAGCTGGCCCAAGACGGCCCAAGAGGTCCCCAAGAGGGCCTCCAGGAAGGCCAGAAGAGGCCAAAAACATTGATTGTCCTAAGGTTTTTGACGGAGTTTGACATTTCCTTCTTTTCGGCCTTCCGACGGCCCGAGACGGCCCAAGCGCCCCCAAAGATCGCCGAAAGATCGCCCAAGAGGCCTCCAAGACGGCCAAGATGACCTTCAAGATGCCCACGTGTTCCCCGAAGGCTTTCCAAACCGATTTGGGGAACACATGGTCCGATGGCTTGGCAGGTCTGGCCTCAGCGTTCGGCCACATAGGCGCTTCCAAAAAGGCAGGGGGCGGCGATGAGCCCAAGGCAGCCTAAGAGGCCCCATGGAGAACCCCAGAGACCCCTAAGAAGTCCCTGAGAAGCCTCAGGAGAACCCCACGGAGTCCCAGGAGGCCCCCAACAGGCCCCTTAGAGCCCCCCAGAAGGCTCCCAGGAAGTCCACGGGAAGCCTCAAGAGGGCCCCCCTCTTCTGCCTCCTCCTCCTCCTCCTCCTCCTCCTCCTCCTCGTCTTCCCTCTCATCCTCCTTTCTCTTCCTCGCCCCAATGTTCCCACAAGGGGGTCCGCAACGGCTGGGGGAACACACAGTCCAATAGCTTGGCCAGACTTTGGCCCAACGTTTGGCCTCAGGGGCGTTTCCACACGGCAGGGGGGCGGCGGTAATTCCCCGCAGGCGTCTTCGAACTCTAAAATTGCGCAGCACCTACTCGGATGGAGACCGGTTCCCCAAGCGAAGCTGTCGCTGGGCACCTCTCTGAACCTGATTAACGCTACCTTGTCGCTTGTCTTATAGCTCGTTGCATGGAAGGCTGCTTCTTTCAAAATAAAGCTCCTGGCTGATTTGTGGGGCCATGGGCCGCTCGTCCTTCATGGAAGGGTGGGGCGCCTCGCGCAATGAGAACGAATGGTTGCAGGGACCCGTGAAGAAGGGACTCGGGGCCGGAGGGTGTGCTGTAAAATCGTTGATGCATCTGGAGTCTACGTTGGTCCTCCACCTTTTCTCCTCCTCCTCCTCCTCCTCCTCCTCTTCCTGTTCATCATCCTAATTCTGCTCCTGCCGATGGCAACTCTTGTCCTCGTTCTTGCCCTCGTCTTGCCCTCGCGTTGTTTTCCTCCCTCTTCGTTTTCTTCACCACCCCCCAACATGTTCCTTTCCGTTGTCCTCATCCCACTCCCTCGTCACCAACTGTTCCTTCCTCATTGGAAAACTTGGAGCCCTCACTATCGGAACAGCGCGTGCAAACATAACCACTGGCAAGGTTGGTATCGGCGAAAGCGGAACCAACCCCCCGTAACTCAGCGGGTGGCTCGGCAGACGCCCCACTCCCTACCCTAGTCCCGTGTATGATCGACCTCCGAGCCCCCCTCCACCCACTTTACCATTGCCTTGCTGGACAGAGTGCGCAATAGCTCAAACAGTTGCGTAGAGGGTCTTCACCCCTCCTCCCTCCTCCTCCTCCTCCTCCTCCTCCTCCTCCTCCTCCTCCTCCTCCTCCTCGTCCTCCTCCTCCTCCTGGTGTGTATCCTTTTCCTCCTCCTCCTCCTCCTCCTTCTCCTGCTCCCTTCTCTTTTCTCCAAGCTCATTCCCCTCACCCGGAGTGGACGATCGACAATTGCGTGCTCTGTCCGCACATCGCTCTGGTTGGCGCACAACGCGCACGCTCGTGTGCTCCCGAAGGACTTCGACGTGGCGGTGGTAACGCTCCATTTCCGAACCTGCTCAAGGTTAATCTCGAGACACCCCCCATGGCGCAACCGAGGGACCCGGGATATGCCTTGTCTGGTTAGAACTTTGTTTGGCGCCCTTCATGCGCGGTCCAGGGGAACCCTGTGTCGGGGATGCGTCCTGTGCCGGGAGAGTGCTTGACAACATTTGCATTCGGCAAAATCTCATCTGGAAAAATGGCATCCAAGCAAAGCCTGGTGCGAATTATCCCACTGACCGCGCCCTGCCCTGATCATTCAGGGCTCCGATCCCAAGGTCAATCCTGGCGAATTGTTCGAGCTGCGTTTAGCCTTGGCGGCGCGAACATCTCAGGACGTCACACATACCCTTGAAACAGCGACGTTGACTGCGAC